>JBBBDQ010000171.1:600000-1200000 GCA_037127315.1 Ascarosepion bandense
TGTGTTTAACAGCTGAAATAATTATTTTGAAAGATTTATATAATTAGCATTTGAGAAATATCAGATAAAGCTTTTTTTTTTCTATTGAAGCTCAAATGAAATTCATCAACACACGTCATTATTAAAGACATTTTCAAGTGATATTTCTTTTAATAACCAAATGTAGATGATCACTTGCACACAGTATATGGATAGAATGATTTGCATTTTTTTAAAAAAATTAATTCCATTCTTGTTGATGTTCATTTATTTTGCATGATAAAAAGATATTTTATCCCATCTTTTTTATTCTTTATAATTTCTACAAACTTTCATTTATTGTACATTGGAAAAAATTGTTTGATTTCTCCATTGTGGAATATGTATTGTAAATGAATCACTCTTCTTGTTAGTAATCACAGTTCAGTAATTACAATAAATCATACGAAATAATTAACATTGGAAAGCAAATATTTATATATTTAAAAAGAAATGTGACATGTATTTATGCACTTTTTGTTCATAAATCTAAATTTTCATCAAGGAAAAATGAGCAAAATAAAAGAAATATACCATTAGAAATAGCATTGGTACAGATGATAAAAGTAATTCTGTTATAGTGCATATCTCTACTTGACAGCTATCTGGTTTGTTACTAAAAAGACATTTTCTTTTAACATATTTTATAATTTAACATTTACCTACTCTTGCACACTCACTGCTTCTCTTATTATACATGAAAATAATTGTACAGTCTTTTTAAACTAAAGAATATTCATCAACTTAAAAATAAATAAAATCTTTAAATGTAATGGTTAACTGTAATACAAAAAATCTTACTGTTTTACTTTTGCTTCATAGAAGGTAACGAGCCTGCAATATTTGTTGAACGATATCCAAAGATTTTGAATTTCCTATCATTTTATCAATAGGAATCTGGTTCTAGTTTTTATTAAAGCCTCTTAGAAATAGTAATTTTAATTTTTTAAAATTACTCTAATTTTCTGTTGTACAGAAAATTTTTTAAAAATCAGGTTACATTGTTCATTATTCATTTCTATAAAAATAATGTAAAACAATAATAGAATAATTTTTTTATTAGCTGAATTTTTTTTTTAAGATTTTAAATTTTTTTATTATTTTTATATAAAATATATTTTTCAACATAGGAATATTATAAATTTAACAGACAAATATGGCAATGAAATAAACACGCTGAAAATTTTGATGGCTTATGAGCAAATGTCGAAACCACCCATATTAAAATAGCTTTTGTGATCACATTTTGTCATGAAGAGATTTTTTTATGATAATCTCTGTTTTCGTCAATCTTCTTTGTGTAATTGGATTAAAATAAACTTAGCACCATAAGTGATTGTTGACCACAGAAAAGTTCAGTTTCTTTTTTTTCATTGTCACGAACTACTCTTTTTAAAACTACAGGTTTGATGTTATTAAATAATCAGTATTTTTGAGTAAGCAGTTATAGTACTTGCTCAATACAAAGTAGAGCAATATATTATTATTGTAATATTTTTATTGTAAGTGGTATAATATATGATGTAAAATGTTTTTAATTATAACTACTAATAATAAAGATATTACAATTATATATATATATATATATATATATATATATTTATTCAAGAATACTTTATATATAAATCTTGATATTGGACACTGTTACCCATAAATATACACCATACCTAAAATATATAACTGGTGGTGTGATTGCCTATATGAACATCAGATTTTAATGATGCATAATCAATTAATTTAGCATAATTATTCATAAGTGTTAATTGCAATGTATACTCATTAATTTTTACATAAAACTAATTAGTTCAAATTTGGATTATAGATTTATTTTGCTCTTATTAACTTTTAGTTTTGTACTAAAAAGAGATATTCATATGGCATTCTTTATGTATTTTGTTGAGAAACTAGAAAATAATGTTATACTTGTTTTTATGAAAAATGATAATTTCTATTATGATACACGCTTTTGCCAAATTCATTAATTTTGAACTGTTCCATGTTATTCAGCACTTATTATTCCTTTACTGCAGTACACTGAATTATTTTTTAAACCAGTTTTAAAGTTCTATTTCTTATCACCTATGAGGATCAAAACTGTTGGAATCAGTTTAGGCATTGCTTTTGTATTTGTAACAATATTATTAAAATGGAATTGCTTCTGTCCAACACACATTTGTGACCTAGTGATCATCTTAAAGAAGGAAAAAAGTTTTAATAATAGTAGAAATGATCTTTTAGCATCTCATAACTTTTTACCTTCCTGTCACTGTTCTGTTAATAACATGAAATATTCCTTGAATATTTTAACCAAATAAATTAAACATGGGAGGAAAAGTAATTAATATTATTATTTTAATTTAGAAATAGAAAAAAAATCATGACTTCTTTTTTTTAATCATACCTAATTATGGTAAAATAAATGTTGCTAAAACAGTGATGATATTAGAATTAGAAGAATTCAAATGTTCACATTTTTTTTTTTTAGTAATAATAACAAATAGACTTGAAATGAGAAAATAGTTGAAATGTTTAAAATAAAATTTTAATATAACCATTCATAATGCTTACTAGTAAAAAGTAAACATACTATTGTTAAAAAGTAAGTAATCAGTAAAAAGAAATGCTATATTTTAAAAATGTATGATTAAAATCTGAATCCTGATAAATGCATTCTTAAGAATGATAAGCATCATCATTTGCTTACTTCAGATTGTACATCAATATGAGATTTTTTTTTTTGATTTTTTTTATAATTGTTTCACCCCGAGCAAGGCATTTCACTGCTACTATTGTGCAGGGGGTTACATAGAGGGGAAAGTGGTGAGAAAGGAGGGTGATAGACTGGTAAGGATACTGAGAATGAGGGTTGGGTAGATGGTGAGAGTGTTGGGAGAATAGTTGCAAGTTAGTGTGTTAGATGTCTATTGACCTTACATTTAAACTCCTGGAGATTGTAGCTGTTGGGAAAGCAGACATGTGGAAGGGAAT
The DNA here is from genome assembly GCA_037127315.1 of Ascarosepion bandense. Classification (NCBI taxonomy): domain Eukaryota; kingdom Metazoa; phylum Mollusca; class Cephalopoda; order Sepiida; family Sepiidae; genus Ascarosepion; species Ascarosepion bandense. The sequence continues at coordinate 603,007 of JBBBDQ010000171.1, forward strand.
TCCACAGGCGGGAAGCGAAGCTGTTGGAGTAGAAATTACAGTTACATCTTCTCTGTTTCACTGTAAAAGGGTGGGACCTAGTTACTAATCTAGTATCTCATGTAAATTCGTACCTAGTCAGCACCAATGATTTAAGTTCATCGGAGCAGAAGCTGTGAAAGTATTTATAGAAGAGGCACAGAGAAGCCGTGTCACGCTGGTGAGAGAGTGGTTGCAGCCGGTCTGCCAGATCAGTATCGATTACGTTACAGATTCTCCATAGCAGGAGAGTAGCAGGGGCACCCGACCAGATGTGGCAGCAGTATTCAATACATGGGTGGATGGTAGATTTATATATGTGCAGGATAGATTCAGACGGGGAAAAACTTCCGGGCCCTGCACAGAGTACCGACTTTCATAGCGGTGGATTTAGCAATGGATTCGATATAGTCATTCCATTTGAGGTCTGCCGAGAGTGTAAGGCCAATATTATTCTCAGGTTAATTTTTTGAGTCTACTTTTTCATGCTGGCTCAATGCATGTTGGAAAAGAGCACTTGGAGATTTTCCTGCAGTAGATTGCCAGTTCTTTCTGCAGTAAACTGGTTGCTAATCAAAGCTATATAACCCTCTCCAAGCTGGTTTTGAATTCAATTTCCTTCTTCTAGACTGGTTACCACCCAAGGTTATAGAACCTGGTCTTTTTTTTTTCTTTTTCTAGTCATTGTTAACTTAATCTAGCAATTGATTGTTGAAAGAAAGCTAAGTAAAAAATCACATGAAATATTTCAATGACCTCATAGTTTTCTTTTAATTCAACCAATAGTAAATTCTCTTTTTCTGTCCTAACAAAAACAAGTTGTATATCCTGTGGGTTATTTTATTTTCAGAAAATAATTATCTACAAATTCAGCAAAACTGTCGTGCCCTGAAGCCTTCCTCACATGTATATTGATCTGTGTAGCCTGCAGGGAATTCCAAACTGAACTCTTTACTTAATCTACAGGAGTAAATTGTTCTCATTCCACTACCTATGTCTAGGTATATATATATATTTTTTTTAATCATCTCACCCAAAGCAAGGCATTCCACTACCACTATTGCACATGGGGCTACATAGGGGAAGGTAAAGAGAAGGAGTGGTTAAGACATAGGGAATGTTAGGAGGAATGGGAGCAGGTTAGTGTGTTAGGTGTCTATTGACCTTACATTTAAACTCCTGGAGATTGTAGCCGTCGGGAAACAATCATGTGGAAGGGAATTCCACAGTCGGGAAGTGCGAGGAAAGAAACTGTTGGAGTAGAAGTTGCGGTTGCATTTTATCGGTTTCACTGTAAAAGGGTGGGATCTAGTTGCTAATCTAGTATCTCGTGCAAATTCGTATTTAGGGGGCACCAGTGATCTAAGTTCATCGGAGCAGAAGCCGTGAAAGTATTTATAGAAGAGACACAGGGAAGCCACGTCACGCCAGTGGGAGAGAGACTGCAGGCGGTCTGCCAAGTCGGTATCTATCACATTACAGAACCCTCCTCTGAACCTTATCGAGAAGCCTGAGGAGAATAGCAGGGGCACCCGACCAGATATGGCAGCAGTATTCAATGCACGGGCGGATGGTAGATTTATATATGTGCAGGATAGATTTAGACGGAAAAAACTTCCGGGCCCTACACAGAGAACCGACTTTCATAGCAGCGGATTTAGCAATGGATTCGATATAGTCATTCCATTTGAGGTCCGCTGAAAGTGTGAAACCAAGGAGGCGTAGTGTTTTACTCTCTGGGGAGGCGAGCATGGTCCATGCTAATGGGAGGTAGGTGAGATTGTCGATGATGGTTAATTGACAGTAGCTTCGTTTTAGAAGCATTAAAATTTACTAGCCATTTTTTACCCCAGTCCAATATAGATTGGAGGTTTTTTTCAATCTCAGCTGCGAGGTTAGCTTTGACGCCTACACCAGATTTTTGTAGGAGGCGAGAGTAAATTGTGGTGTCATCGGCGTATAAACCTACTTGGGCTCTTATGGAATCAGGGAGATCATTAATGTATATCAGGAAGAGTGTAGGACCTAAGATGGAGCCTTGGGGGACACCTGCGTTTGTATGGTAGTTCTGGGAGGCATTTCCGTTTAATACCACCTTCATTGTGCAGTTAGAGAGTAATGACTGGATTAGTTCAAACAAATGTCCAGCTTATACCATAGCTCTGCAGTTTACATAGAAAGCCAGCATGCCAAACTCTGTCGAACGCCTTAGATATATCCAATGCAACGGTTCGGGCTTTGCCATTCCTGTCGAGTGCCTGGTATATGTACTCGGTGATGGTCGTTAGCATATCAGCAGTAGACCTGATGAAGCGGAAACCATATTGCTTGTCCGAGAGGAGCCTGTGTGCTGTGAGATGCTGAACCACCTCGGCGTTGATAATGGCTTCGAACACTTTGCCAAAGATCAGAAGAAGGCTGATAGGGCGGTAATTTGCAGGATCAGAGGGTTCTCCAGTGTTTTTAAATATAGGAACTACAGAGGAAGATTTCCAACAGGCAGGAAAGCAGGAAGCAGATAGGCAGAGGTTGTAGAGCTTAGAAAGGACAGAGGAGAGTTCAGGGGCACATTTCTTTAAGACTATGGTTGGGATTCCATCACCACCGCTCACTTTGTGAGGGTCAAGTTTTAAGATTATCTAAGAGACAAGCGAAGGTGTAATGTGGACATCATTCAGTTTACCTCGGTTCTAGGTGAGAAGTCGGGTGTAAAAACTCCAGATGAGTCCAGACTCGAATTGTTTGAGAATCTGCGGGCAAAGCATTCAGCCTTATCTGCTGGGGAGGTGGGGACCTCGAATTTGTTGATTAGCAGGGGTATTGTGGACCTGCTCTTGTTAAGTACTCTTTTACAGAGTCGCCAGTAGTCTTTAGCGCCGAATTTAGAGCATGCTATGCGTTGCTTCATTCTGGTAGCAAACAACATCTTAGCTTCGTTAAGTATCCTTTTACACTTATTACGAGCTGAAGTGAAAAGGCTCCTGTTTTGGTCCAATGCGTAGTTACGATAGAGTTGGAAGAAATGATTCCGGTGGGCAATGGCAGCCGAGCAAGCGGGTGAGAACCATGGAGACGAATGAGATTTAAGCTGGAATTTCCTAGCAGGGATGAAGGCATCGATGCCAGCCTTAACCCAGGAGGAGACCTCGGATGCACATTCTTCGATGGGAAGACTAAAGACGTTGTTCCAAGGGATGTCACAGAGGAAGTCTTGGAACGAATCCCAGTCTGCTCTTTGATAGCAGTAGGATATTCTACTTGTCTGGGTTTCATGGGTCGGGCGGGAGTGGAGTGAAATATTGACGGACACTACAGTGTGGTCAGAGTTTCCGAGTGGGCAGAGTTGTCTGGTAGTGCAAGAGTCTGGGATGGAAGTGAAGCAGAAGTCTAGAAGTGAGTCCCTTCCGTTAGGGTTGTCGGAGAAACGTGTGGGGAAGTCCACTACTTGCGTAAGGGATTGGGTGATTGAAAGTTCATGGTGTGGACATCAGCAGGGTCGGTGATAGCGTTCTTCAGCCACTTGGTGTGGTGGGCGTTAGAGTCACCAAACACGAATACATGGGCAGAGGGATGGGAAGAAATGGCTTTGTCGATATTGTCAGAAATGATTTCAAGTAACGAACAGTCAGGGGAGGAAGGAGAGCGGTAGAGAAAGAAGAGATAGCTAATCGAGCTGAGAAGTGAGAGGCGGAAGCACATGAAAGAATGATCTGGGGATTCAAAAGATGACACCCTAGCTAAGGGAAGGTGTTTGCTGACATAGACACCAAGCCCATGCATATGAACATTGGAGTTCTTCCTGAAGAGGGGAAGGTAGCCAGAAACGTAGAAGTCAGATGAGGGGATAGAAGGGTTAAGATTAGTTTCACATAGGGCTAATATATCAGGTGAGTTATTATGGAGGAATGAATCTACGCTGAGGAAGTTGGTGCGGATGCCGCGTGTGTTAGTGAAAGAGATGCAGACAGGTTTGGGCGTTTTCAAATGAGCTGGTTTAGTTTTGCTATTATGTTTGCTTTTATCCATAGTGATTCAGTTAAGGAGAGGTCTGAGAATAGAATCAGACGGTCAGTCGTTTGCAACTTGTGAAGGATGGAGACTGGTGCGGCCTACAACATACTGTGGCCTCGGGGTCTCCCACCGAACATTCATGCAGAGACGCCCGTCCATGCGCAATATGGCACTACAAGAACCCCGGTATTATTCAACTGTTGATCAGAGCAGCCTCTCAAGACGTTACGCAAGAGTTCGGGCTCCTAACTACCAGTCGGAAAGCAGCAACCAGGAAACTGCCAACCCGGTACCCTCAGAATGTAAAGACGTTGCCACCATACTCCATAACTGCAAAGAGCTTCCAGCTGAACTAACACTAAGACCGGAGAAGGGGGATGAACCAGTTCTTATTTTTAGTTATTACTTGCTCATTTCTGTTCAGTGGAAGTATATTCTGCCTAGCTCAGGGACTGAACTTATAATCACCATGTCACCACTTTAATCCACTATTTTATTGTCCTGTAGGAACATGACAACAACAAAGATGAGGATACTAGTATGAATATAAATACTGCAAATAATAACTCCTCATCCCAGAAATTCAGCAAAAAAAAAAATTAGAACTTTTTTTTTATATAGTCAAAACATTGTTTGGATTTTATCTTTACAATTAAACAGCCAAGTGCAGTTCATTGCTTTAAAAAAAATAGTTCTAGGAAGATGGGGAAATTATTACCTGAAAGATGACAGAAGATAAAACAAAAGTATAACTATTTTGTTTAATAAAGTTATACAATGATTTTCTTGGATTATTATCCTCATTTTATGATTATAATGACAGTGTTTCAGCCATTGTAGACTCTGGTCTTCTTCAGGAATCTACTGTAGTTGGTAACTTTAATTGAGTAGATGTTCTCTATCATAAGCAATATCCCATCTCAGTTAATTCTATCTGGTGAATTTGTCCTTATGATACTACTTGTCTTTTCTACCAAACCTTAATATTCAACATTTTTGCATTATCTGACAAAGAGATTGATTTCTCAACAACCAGATAACTTGATTTGTTAGGTTAACACTTTTATCTGTGAAATTGTATGTCCAATAGGATAGATTGGTGGCAGAACCTTTAACCTAATGTCAGTCGTCTGACTCTTCAACTGAACTAATGTATGTACTTTTATACTACTTGCAGTGTGATTAGGTAGGGGAAATTGTTTTAAGTCTTAAACCTAATAGTCTTTCTTTTTATTGTAAAGGCTCTTAAATGGTGTAAATTTCTATGCTTGGCCTACTGAGGATGTTATTAGTTTAGCATTTAATCCCCTTATTCTCCAGCAATATTATTCATTAATTTGACTTCATTCCACTGGGCTTAGTGACTCACTTTTCTCTCTGCACACACACACACACAATGCAACCACCACTGGCCATATTCTTCTAGCCTTATTTGTAGGGGCAGTTTATCTCTTTATATACCTTGCCACAAATACTGATACAGAGACAGCCATCTGAAGAAAGCCAGAGAGTACAATAGCTGAAATGGGATGACAAGCAATATAAGGACATTAAAATGTGACACCAAAATCTGAAGGCACATAGCAAAAGATGTCTTCAAAAAGTTAAGAAAAGTATTAAAAATCATGAAAATATTGTTAGAAATGAAGAAAAGAGTATTAAACATATGTAATACCAGTCCACCTATTTGGCAATCTCCTCATAAATGAAGAGACTTTAGATAACAGAAATGTGGTTCTTCAGAAAAATGTTGAGAATCCCATGGGCTGAGCATGTAAGTAATGGAAGTTCTGAGAATAATAGAAGCGAAAAAGGACATTTATACTTAGAATCAGAAAAATACAATTGAAATTTTTAATAGACATAATGAGAAAAGAGGATTTGGAGAGTTTGACACTCACAGTACATATTGAAGACTAGCAGTGCAGAAAAAAGTGAATAACCAACCTAACAAGCTTGTGTTGGAAGTACAAGAATAAGAAGAGATAACAAAAAGACAAACCTTACTAAGAGCTACAAAGGTGAGGAAATTGTGGAGAGCCATTACTGTCGACACACTGAATGGATATGGCACATACAGTTTGAGCATATTTGTACATAACTATCCATGAAATTTTTTTTTTTGCTTAATAAACTGAACGTTTTGGCTACCCACTAATTAATGGATTGTTTAGATCACTTGTGAATATAAAAATCACTTAGTAGTTGTATGGGGTTGAAGGTGTTAAAATATTCTTGCTACATTTTGTGAGTACATAAATTTTATGTCAAACAAATTTAAAACATTTTGGTGTCATTCTTTATTAAATTATCTTTTTGTCAGTAATTCTGTTCTTGTAAGTTTGTTGATTGCTTTGCTCATCTGATATAGAACATTAAATTATTGCAGTTAAAGTATATTCAGTCTTGTTTAAGAAAAAGTGAAACCAAAACTGAATTTGTTAAATAAACCATGAAATATAAAACTATATCTGTCAGTAAAAAAAAAAAAAAAAAAGAATCCTTCTTTGGAAATATTTAACCACATTGATAAAGAAAATGCAAAAAAGAAAGCATATCAAATTATGTGTACCTCCTGAGATAATGTTTTATCTGTTGAAATTTTCATTATTTTTGTTATTCATTTATTTGTCCACATGAAATTTGTTAAAGAGCTGACTATCAGATTGTTTTTTTTTCTTGCTTGTACTTTTGTTTGTATTTAAAGAAATAGCTGAGCCATACTTGTTTAAATTTCTTTAATTGGTACGGTAAAAAAGGAAGTGTTCAATTTTGAATTAAACTAGTAATTAAATAGATAATCAGATGAGAATTTCAAGCACCGTAAACACGAACATAGCCTTTATTGTAAGATATTTGATTGAAAATTATGTAAGAGTCACAATAACAAGGTACTAATGTTTTTTGGGGTTTTTTTTGTTTTTTTCTTTTTATTGAGTAAAAAAGAAATTCAGATTAATTCGTCAGTCAGGTTAATTTTAAGTGAGTGAAGTCCCAGCTGTATTACACAAAAATTAAAATAACATTTACATCTTATTTTAACATATATATTTACCAAAATTACACAACAATATCTTTAAATACTAAAGAGTAAATTTATTCTATAAAATTGTCATTGACTTCAACCATGGTTTCCAGATGATTTTGGAATCCTGCAACTCTTCTGATCAGTTTCCTTGTTTAAGTTGATGAATGCTAACATAAACCTTGCCTTCAATTCATCTTTGGTGCTACAAGAAGTTTTGTTGATCTCTTGCTCAAATCTGCCTCACACATAATAATAAGTTAGGTGGCCAGCTGTAAGGGGTGATGTGAATGCAGAAATTGTCTGACAACTATAACTGTGTCCTTCTGCTTGTGTGACATAGTGCAGAGTCTTGTTTCCAGTTGTAGGGTTTTCTAGTAGCCACCCTCTTGACCCAGGGCAGCACTACTTCCTGAAGACACTTGATGTAAGCCTCTGTTTTGAGTTTGGGATTCTGTAGGAAGATGAATGAAGGCATAATGTCACCGTCACTAGTGATCACTCCAAACACCTACATAATTACCATTAGACTTCTCCAAATCCTCTGCACTGTCTTCAGATTGACACTAATCACTCTGAAATGTTTGTACCGGAGCTTCCAGCATGAATGCCAAGTAGTACAACTTCTCACTTTCAAATTTCTAGTGAACTGAATTGTGTCATGGTCCCTTTTTTCTCACAGGGTGCCCAACTGACCCTACTCTACTGTGCAATTGACAAAATCAAAAGCAAACAACATGTGCAAAATTTAAAATATATAATGACAATTTATCCATCGCACATTGTGTATAAGTATATTTTGTTAGAAATTCTAATCTATCTTTTTAATTTTAAAAGTCTCATTTTTGTATGTCTGTCTTGTAACCTCAAAGTTACTAAAATGGTTCATTGTAGCCAGAGATATTGGCTCAAGGCCATGTAAAATGTGCTAACTTGAAGAATACAAAAAGAATCTGTATGATAATATGGAGTCCAAATTTGCACATGACTGAAATGAGGGTAGGGGAGTATTTTTCAAGGAAAATATCTATTACATGCTAATTATAGTATACTATTCCTAATACTACAATAGTAATTATAGTATACTATCTTAATTGTTTATAAGTAAAAATCTGATTGCAACCCACCCCCTACACAGAAGATAACATAGTCTACAAGAGACTGAAGTCAATTAACTTAGTTTTTTTGTTTTTTTTCTGTCATACTTTTCTCTTGAGGGGTAACATATTGGGTCACTGGGTTGTCTAGTAGATAATAAAAATCTATTAAAAAAAAAGAACAAAAAAAAAATCCCAGATTCTTAATGTTAATGAACTTATGTGACGAGATGCTCAGTAACCCACTTATGAAGGGCAAATAAAGCCCAAAGAACTGTGATGGTAATTAATTATTATTGGAATCAAAAGTGAAAAAAAAAAAAAAGTAATAGTTTATTAAGTTGTCTGGTTTCCAGAAATTAAATAGGTTTGAGTTTTTTTTTTTAATCATATCACCCCGAGCAAGGCGGTAACACCACTGATGTGCAGGAGGCTATGTCAGAGTGAAAAGATTGGAAAAGAGAAAGCCAGAAACCACATCCTAAACAGGAAACAAGGGATGAGCCTCTTCACCCGTTCAATAGATGTGGGTGGAGTGTGTACCGGGCGACAGTTTAGTCTATCTACTCCAATTGAAAAAAAAAAGAGTAAAAGAATGGAAAAGAGAAAACCGGAAACCACATCCTAAACAGGAAACAAGGGATGAGCCTCCTCACCCGTTCAATAGACGTGAGTGGAGTGTGATAAAGAATCAAAATGGGGAAGTAACAAAGTAACTTAGTATAACTGGGTATGACCCTCAACTCATTCAGTAAGTTGGGTGAAAATGACCAATAATAAATTACTTCTTCACCCCCCTCCCCCCAAAAAAAGTTCTCTAAAATCTTTTGTAAGTTGTTTACATGAAGACATATCCATAGAATTAGTGTTGTTTTCTTAAGCAGAATGATTTCAGAGAGAGGGTTTTCTCAAAAATTGATGGTTTTGTTTGTGATTATAAAAACATATTTGCCATTGATCTTTTATAAGAAAAATATTTTTGGGGGAAATAGGTTGTGAGAACTTAGTCAAGTGGCTAAAACGGATCTGTAGAAAGATGCGGAAATAATTACTACAAATCTATTTTTCATGAACCTATCTTATGCCTATCTAATATATAAAAATAAATGAAAATTAAGAAGTTTTTGCAAGACTATCAGAGGAAAGAGCAGTTCATAGAAGAGGCCATACATTGAAATGATCTACACTCCTACATGACTTGTTGTTCTATCACCATCATAATTGTGAATAAGTAATCCCAAGTTCAGACAATTCCCTAGCAGTGTTAAACATTAAAATTGGGATGTGGAAGGTACTAGTTTGAAACCCCTATGTAAGTAACCCTCTGCTAAAATAAGCTGTGTCTTATAAAATCTTGTTAAGTCTTTCCATTCATTATTCCAGATCTTTCAGAAATCCATCTGCTGCTATTTTCTCTGATGTGTGATGTTTCTACTGTGAGCTTGGGACTTCTACAGATTTGATTGGTGGTGAAATCTCATCTAGGATTTGACTGGGACAACTTGCTGATATAGTGCTATCAGAAACAGAAAGTGAGGAAGAAAAGAAAATATCAAGACAGTAATGTCCCCACCTGAATATAGTGGTTACCATGAAAAGGCACACAGTATATCATGTTACATTTAGGATGTGGTTTCTGGTTTTCTCTTTTCCAATCTTACTCTTATGTAGCCCCCTGCGCATCAGTGGCGTTACCGCCTTGCTTGGGGTGATATGATTAAAAAAAAAAAAAAAACTTGCTGAGACCTAACATGTCACTTAGACAATGATGTATCCTCATTCCTTCCATTATTTCATTAGTAAGACTAAGTTCAACCCTGCTACAATCTTGACCACTTCAAGTCTAGGGTTAAACGTTATATTTCCTATATAACCTCATGAACTGAACTTCTTGACTTTTCTTATACTCATATAACATCACACAGTCAGAACCCATTACTTTGAATGGTTCTTGGACATTGTATTGATAGTTATTAGTATTAAAAAAAAGGATTTAAAACAAAACTCATTTATTTTATCCAATTTTATCAATTCAGTTGTATTTCTTTATTATAAGCCTTATTAAAGAAAACTTGTTAATTACAGGAAATATTTAGTGCCTGCTGGTTTCTATATTTTTAATTTTTTATTATTTCTGTTTCATTTAGTGTTCAATATTCTAACAAAACTTTTCTGCTCTCTTCTGTTTAATGTGCCAGATTTAAGAATATTGTACTTATTGATGATATTCTGATTTTTTTTTAGATTTTTTTTACATAAATTTTAGTAAGGAGTTAAATTTAGTTTTGGTATCTGTTAAGATTCTTAAAAAAAAACTTTTCTTTTTCTAGTTTGTATAGTATAATATATATCAATAAGATAAAAACACAAGTGAATAACAGATTTTTTTTACTCTTTTAGTGGAGTAGATAAATGAAATATTGGAGCAGAATCATTTAGTTGATAATACAAACAAAATTTGGTAGGAATGTTGTCTCTGTCATAAGAAAAATTGATTGTCTTGGAACTATTTCAAACTATTGTTCTAATCTTGCTTAATATAGATGTGATAATAGACAACATTTCGACCAAGTACCCTCTGGTCATCATGATGTGTCCATTGATATGGATTATCTTGCTGATTATTTTACTTTTTGTTCTTTCATGTTGGATTTGGTTTGTCCAAGGATTGAACTCATGACCACTAGATGATACTAACATATGTATAACCAATTACTATATCTACTACGCCACCATCCCAAAGGACTTTAGTGATGTATTTTTGGAGCCTTTTATATTTAGTGTCCGATGGTTTTTGACAACTGGATTATATTAGTGGGTTCATGCCACTTGTCATAATTTGTATTTATTTCTCAGATGAGTAATTTTCAATAATCTTGGAATTATTTCAAACTATTGTTCTCATCTTGGTTGATAACTGATTTCACAGGATATTTCACAATCAACAAGATAATGCATATTAGCCAATCAATGGACACCTGATGATGACCAGAGAGTACTTGGTCGACATATTGTCTATTATAACATCTATATCAACCAAGATGGGAACAATAGTTTGAAATAACTCCAAGATTATTGAAAAATACTCATCTCAGAAATAAATACAAAAAAAGCTTGTCTTGAAAAATTCCAATATGGCAGCCTTTTTTAACTTAATAAACTAAATAAGAGAAATAAATTTAGATTATTCCTTAATGGATTCTTTTATGTTATGTCTTTTCAGGACAAGGCAACCGTGGTTCAGCACAGATTATTTTTTTAAATTACCTGAATTGCCATGACTTCTTAGGAAATATAATAGTGATTTTTTGTTCTCCTCTCTGATTTTGAATTTAGAATAGTCCTTCTAGCCTGGCTGACACACAAGGCTAGAAAGCTCAGTCTACTGTGCAATTTAAGCCATATATATTATAGTTTATGTATAATATCTTTAATGACCAAAGAGGAATAGGCATTGCAACCAACGTTATAACAAAAATTACTGTTTTCTACAAGCAGTAGTTTATGGATAATATCTTTTTTTTTTACTGCGAGGTTGTAAAAAACACCAGGTTGGGAAACTGGTGCAGGATATCCTTCTCTTGATGAGGGTGAATGGGCCTCTCTTAAGCCATGGTAGGCAACCCATCTAGTGATGGTGTCATGATAAAAACACCCTTGGTAGCTCTGGCGAAGCATCAAGTATTCAGCTACTGACAAGATTTTGAATCTCGGCCGAGGCCGCAGGATGATGATGATGATGAAGCCATAGCAGGGATGAGGAGATAAGGACTCATGCCTTTTCCAAGGGCATTTGCATAAAAATAAACAATGGATTAGGCGGAAATCTGAATATAGTTGGTTTTCTACACAAATAAGCATGACTGATTACATTACTCTTACATTGTAATTTTATACTTACAAGCAACTATGAAGCAGTCAAAAAGGTTCAGTCAGGCTGAAAATCTAGGTTGAAAGGAATTTCTTAGAATTTTAGCAGATATTTACCATAGATATTCAGATGTCCCCTTCAGAAGGATTCCTAATGCAAGATCTAGCTTAATGGTGGCAACATTAAGCACACCACAAATAAAATAAGGGATGGTATGGTATTTATTCATTAACCCAGGAAAAACCCAGTCCTAATTGCTGTTTAGCCATTTTATGCACTGATTAAACAAATCTCATGCCATTGACCAGATGAATATAGAGAGAAGTTTCTGACCATTTTTAACAAATTACAAATTACATATTGAGATGATTGCCTAAAAATATTTGGTCAGTACTAGAAAATCACAAATGAATGTGTGCTCTTGTTGAAACTAATATAGCCTCTTCTGACATAGCAGATTAATTTCTACCAATATTACTAGAATTTGCACCAGATTAAAAAATGCTGTTTATTTAAATTTATGAAGAAAGCTTACAGTAAATATCTTACTGAACAATCAGACAATGATGATTAAGTCACCACATTGGTGTGATATCTGTAGCAAAGAGAGTTCACAGTTTGTTATGGTTCATTGATTCTCAATGTGGAGCTGACGATTTTCTCAAGGATATCAATATCTAAAGGATATTTATTTCACATGTATTGTGAATCACTGTAAAAATTGATACCCTACTTTTTTACCAATAGTGTCAATTGTGGATGTTGCTTTTCTATTCATCTTTAAGATACGCCTGAAGAAGAAATATCCAGAGGTCACCAGAGAATTCTTTTTTTTTTTTTTTTTTTTTTTTTAATCATCTCACCCCAAGCAAGGCATTCCACTGCCACTATTGCGCATGGGGCTACATAGGGGAAGGTAAAGAGAAGGAGTGGATAGACATAGGGAATGTCAGGAGAAAGGTAATAGATGAGTAAGGATAGCGAGGATGAGTGTCGGGCAGATGGGAAGAGTGTTTGATAGAATGGGAGCAGGTTAGTGTGTTAGGAGGTGTCTATTGACCTTACATTTAAACTCCTGAAGATTGTAGCCGTCGGGGAAGCAATCGTTTGGAAGAGAATTCCACAGTCGGGAAGTGCGAGGAAAGAAACTGTTGGAGTAGAAGTTACGGCTGCATTTTATCGATTTCACTGTAAAAGGGTGGGATCTAGTTGCTAATCTAGTATCTCGTGCAAATTCGTATTTAGGGGGCACCAGTGATCTAAGTTCATCGGAGCAGAAGCCGTGAAAGTATTTATAGAAGAGACACAGCGAAGCCACGTCTCGCCGGTGGGAGAGAGACTGCAGGCGGTCTGCCAAGTCGGTATCTATCACATTACAGACCCTCCTCTGAACCTTATCGAGAAGCCCGAGGAGAACAGCAGGGGCACCCGACCAGATATGGCAGCAGTATTCAATGCACGGGCGGATGGTAGATTTGTAAATGTGCAGGATAGATTTAGACGGAAAAAACTTCCGGGCCCTACACAGAGAACCGACTTTCATAGCAGCGGATTTAGCAATGGATTCGATATAGTCATTCCATTTGAGGTCCGCTGAAAGTGTGAGACCAAGGAGGCGTAGTGTTTTACTCTCTGGGAGGCAAGCCTGGTCCATGCTAATGGGAGGTAGGTGAGATTGTCGATGATGGTTAATTGACAGTAGCTTCGTTTTAGAAGCATTAAAATTTACTAGCCACTTCTTACCCCAGTCCAATATGGATTGGAGGTCTTTTTCAATCTCGGCTGCGAGTTTAGCTTTGACGCCTACACCAGATTTTTGTTGGAGGCGAGAGTAAACTGTGGTGTCATCGGCGTACAAACCTATTTGGGTTCTTATGGAATCAGGGAGATCATTAATATATATCAGGAAGAGTGTAGGACCTAAGATGGAGCCTTGGGGGACACCTGCGTTTGTATGGTAGTTCTGAGAGGCATGTCCGTTTAATACCACTTTCATTGTGCGGTTAGAGAGGAATGACTGGATTAGTTCAAACAAATGTCCAGTTATACCATAGCTCCGCAGTTTACATAGAAGGCCAGCATGCCAAACTCTGTCGAACGCCTTAGATATATCCAATGCAACGGTTCGAGCTTCGCCATTCCTGTCGAGTGCCTGGTATATGTACTCGGTGATGGTCGTTAGCATATCAGCAGTAGACCTGGTGAAGCGGAAACCATATTGCTTGTCCGAGAGGAGCCTGTGTGCTGTGAGATGCTGAACCACCTCGGCGTTGATAATGGCTTCGAACACTTTGCCAAAGATCGGAAGAAGGCTGATAGGGCGGTAATTTGCAGGGTCAGAGGGTTCTCCAGTGTTTTTAAATATAGGAACTATAGAGGAAGATTTCCAACAGGCAGGAAAGCAGGAAGCAGATAGGCAGAGGTTGTAGAGCTTAGAAAGGATAGAGGAGAGTTCAGGGGCACATTTCTTTAAGACTATGGTTGGGATTCCGTCACCACCGCTCGCTTTGTGAGGGTCAAGTTTTAAGATTATCTTAGAGACAAGCGAAGGTGTAATGTGGACATCATTCAGTTGTGCCTCGGTTCTAGGTGAGAAGTCGGGTGTAAAAACTCCAGACGAGTCCAGACTCGAATTGTTCGAGAATCTGCGGGCAAAACATTCAGCCTTATCTGCTGGGGAGGTGAGGACCTCAAATTTGTTGATTAGCGGGGGTATTGTGGACTTGCTCTTGTTAAGTACTCTTTTACAGAGTCGCCAGTAGTCTTTAGAGCCGAATTTAGAGCATGCTATGCGTTGCTTCATTCTGGCAGCAAACAACATCTTAGCTTCGTTAAGTACCCTTTTACACTTATTACGAGCTGAAGTGAAAAGGCGCCTGTTTTGTTCCGACGCATAGTTACGATAAAGTCGGAAGAAATGATTCCGGTGGGCAATGGCAGCCGAACAAGCGGGTGAGAACCATGGAGACGAATGAGATTTAAGCTGGAATTTCCTAGCAGGGATGAAGGCATCAATGCCAGCCTTAACCCAGGAGGAGACCTCGGATGCACATTCTTCGATGGGAAGACTAAAGACGTTGTTCCAAGGGATGTCACAGAGGAAGTCTCGGAACGAATCCCAGTCTGCTCTTTGATAGCAGTATGATATTCTACTTGTCTGTGTTTCATGGGTCGGGCGGGAGTGGAGTGAAATATTGACGGACACTACAGTGTGGTCAGAGTTTCCAAGTGGGCAGAGTTGTCTGGTAGTGCAAGAGTCTGGGATGGAAGTGAAGCAGAGGTCTAGAAGTGAGTTCCTTCCGTTAGGGTTGTCGGAGAAACGCGTGGGGAAGTCCACTACTTGCGTAAGGGATTGGGTGATTGAAAAGTTCATGGTGTGGACACCAGCAGGGTCAGTGACAGCGTTCTTCAGCCACTTGGTGTGGTGGGCGTTAAAGTCACCAAACACGAATACATGGGCAGAGGGATGGGTAGAAATGGCTTTGTCAATATTGTCAGAAATGATGTCAAGTAACGAACAGTCAGGGGAGGAAGGAGAGCGGTACAGAAAGAAGAGATAGCTAATCGAGCTGAGAAGTGAGAGGCGGAAGCACATGAAAGAATGATCTGGGGATTCAAAAGATGACACCCTAGCTAAGGGAAGGTGTTCGCTGACATAGACACCAAGCCCATGCATATGAACATTGGAGTCCTTCCTGAAGAGGGGAAGGTAGCCAGGAACGCAGAACTCAGATGAGGGGATAGAAGGGTTAAGATTAGTTTCACATAGGGCTAATATATCAGGTGAGTTATTATGGAGGAAAGAATCTACGCTGGGGAAGTTGGTGCGGATGCCGCGTATGTTAGTGAAAGAGATGCAGACAGGTTTGGGCGTTTTCAAATGAGCTGGTTTAGTTTTGTTATTATGTTTGCTTTTTTCCATAGTAATTCAGTTAAAGGAGTGGTCTTAGAATAGAATCAGTCGGTCAATCATTTGCAACTTGTGAAGGATGGAGACTGGCGCGGCCTACAACATAATGTGGCCTCGGGGTTGCCCACCGAACGTTCATGCAGGGACGCCCGTCCATGCGCGATATGGCACTACAAGAACCCCGGTATTATTCAACTGTTGATCAGAGCGGCCTCTCAAGACGCTACGCAAGAGTTCGGGCTCCTAACTACCAGTCGGAAGCAGCAACCAGGAAACTGCCAACCCGGTACCCTCAGAATGTAAAGACTTTGCCACCATACTCCGTAACTGCAAAGAGCTTCCAGCTGAACTAACACCAAGACCAGAGAAAGGGGATGAACCGGGAACCCCTTCCTAAACAAGAAACAAGGTGATCACCTCTAAACTCATTCAAAAGAAGGGGGTGGAGTGTGAGACCGGGCGATAGTAGAAACTATCTACTCCAATTAAAAAAAAAAAAACAAACAAACAAGGAAAAAGTGACTGAGGCTTACAAAGTTTTAACTTAGTAAAAGTCGAAAATACCCTTGAATAGCAAAATTATTTACACAAATTAAGTGACGAAAAAAAAAACAAAGACGGCCAAAAGACGAAAAAAAAAAAAAAAATAAATAAAATAATTTCCAAGAAATTTCACAAAAACAGACTGAAAAATGGACTGAATCCCGGTTGACTTACCACAAGCAGCTAACACTGTAAAGTTGATTTAATTCAATTTCTGAAGACAAAAATAGAAATTAAACCGTTTTTTACAGAATATAGTCGAGTTATGTTGCTTGCGTTCGCTTACCAAACCGTTAAGAATTCAATCTCTCGAAGACAGAAATTTAAATCTTCTACAAGACAAAACTAATGGAAATAATTGAACCGTGATGCTATTTATCATTAGTCGAAAATACCCTTGAATAGCAAAATTATTTACACAAATTAAGTGACGAAAAAAAACAAAGACGGCCAAAAGACGAAAAAAAAAAATAAATAAATAAAATAATTTCCAAGAAATTTCACAAAAACAGACTGAAAAATGGACTGAATCCCGGTTGACTTACCACAAGCAGCTAACACTGTAAAGTTGATTTAATTCAATTTCTGAAGACAAAAATAGAAATTAAACCGTTTTTTACAGAATATAGTCGAGTTATGTTGCTTGCGTTCGCTTACCAAACCGTTAAGAATTCAATCTCTCGAAGACAGAAATTTAAATCTTCTACAAGACAAAACTAATGGAAATAATTGAACCGTGATGCTATTTATCATTAGTCGAAAATACCCTTGAATAGCAAAATTATTTACACAAATTAAGTGACGAAAAAAAAACAAAGACGGCCAAAAGACGAAAAAAAAAAATAAATAAATAAAATAATTTCCAAGAAATTTCACAAAAACAGACTGAAAAATGGACTGAATCCCGGTTGACTTACCACAAGCAGCTAACACTGTAAAGTTGATTTAATTCAATTTCTGAAGACAAAAATAGAAATTAAACCGTTTTTTACAGAATATAGTCGAGTTATGTTGCTTGCGTTCGCTTACCAAACCGTTAAGAATTCAATCTCTCGAAGACAGAAATTTAAATCTTCTACAAGACAAAACTAATGGAAATAATTGAACCGTGATGCTATTTATCATTAGTCGAAAATACCCTTGAATAGCAAAATTATTTACACAAATTAAGTGACGAAAAAAAAACAAAGACGGCCAAAAGACGAAAAAAAAAATAAATAAATAAATAAAATAATTTCCAAGAAATTTCACAAAAACAGACTGAAAAATGGACTGAATCCCGGTTGACTTACCACAAGCAGCTAACACTGTAAAGTTGATTTAATTCAATTTCTGAAGACAAAAATAGAAATTAAACCGTTTTTTACAGAATATAGTCGAGTTATCTGTAAAGGAAATTTTGTTCACAAATCTGACAGAGATTTCTCTTCAAATTCATTAATAGAATAATGTAGTTTTCAAAGGGAAGAGAGGCTAGCTGTAGGTCTGACAGAGGAACCATCAGCCTGTTTGCTGCAAATTATGGGCCAGTGTTGTGGATATAAGCGCAGAACGAACTAAGTTTGAATTCCAGTTGAATTTGTTGCATTCATTTCCGTGCAAATACCTTTAGGAAAGATATGAATCCATTGCTTCTCTCTCCAGCTATGAGTTAATAGTAGGCCAGATTGGGTTCTATAGCTTTGGTCAGCAACCAGTCTACTGCAGAAAGTAATGGCAACCTACTACAGGAAAATCTTCTGCCCAGTCAGTCATGTCTCTTCAAGACATGATCGCCAAAGTGTGAACCATTAACTGACTGATTGGGGGCATAAATATGTAAAAAAAAAAGAAGAAAAAAAAGACAGTTGTCACCATGAGTTCAGAAGGCATTCTTTAACTACCTTCACTCTTCAGCAATGTTTGTTTTTCAAAAGTGATTAGAATTGGAATAAGACCTAAACATATGATGAAAATGAATTTATACATTTTTTAAGAATTTACAACAAAAATTTTAAACACTATAAGTTTGTTTATTTACAAGAATAACTTGTAAACTTACATTCTAAAAACTAATACAATTTAAACTAATGCAATACTTGTCGTTTACTATTTTATAAAGAAATGTTAAAAAACAATTTTTTATTCATAAATTTATAAACATTTACTAAATTATTAAAATATATGTACCAACTATAAGAAAATCCACATTATTTACCATTTTATAAAGTTTAAAGTTGGCAGTAGCTGATGTTTTACCAACCATTCCAATAAATAATATATTAAATAGTGTAAATAGACAATCTAATAAATAATATTTATTTTTGCTGCCAATTCTCAAGAATAAAGAAAATATATGAACTCACTTTCTTATGTTTATGTTCAAATCTAATCATCGCTTTTTAAAAAAACATTACCGAGGAGTGAAGTTGAAAAAAGTACACAATCTCATGATGGTTATTGAAGAAATGGGTAACCTGTTTGCAAAAGAATCAGGAAAGCTCCTCATTCTTAATACATAGTAGATCATTATACTGCTCAATTAATTGCAATGTATTATTAGGGAAAGAAGGGTCCAAACATTTATGGTTAAATTACAGGCTGACAGTCATTGTTTCTATCAACCTATCAGAAAAATACAGACTTCTGTAAAAGTTGGCCAGAGTCAACTAACCAACCTGAAACTAAATTACTTCAGGAGGATTGCCAACTTTTTCCCTACTTTATCATTTCTTGCCAAATCAGAGGGTTTAACTTGTAGGAGTTTTGCTAACATGAAAACTATTCTTTCTTTCATCCACTCAGCAAGAAGAGTAAACTGAATACATATACTAAAAAAAAAAACAGTCAGATGTTTTAGATGTTCTACAAGTTAAAGTGAAATGTCTAAAGACTAGGCCAGAATTTGGCATACTGATTGTAAATGCTTTATCACTGATGAATATGCTACCATCAAAAACATTTGAAGAATGTGACAGGAAGAACATTCTTCTTCTTCCTAAAGTAGAACACTGCAGTATTAATTTCAGGAAAACTGATATCATCTTTGATGTATATTGTCAGTATAACTTAGACTTCAAGTTATACTGACAATATGCAAGTGAGATCTAAATGAAGAAAATCCATTTGGAGAAAAAAATGGTTACATTTGACAAAGAGAACCACATTTGATGGATTCCTACCCATAACATTTTCTCTCCCATAGAATCAGAGAAAACCAAGAAAATACTGTTCTTCCATACTTTCACTGAATAACTGTAATATTGTATCAGATTTCAGTAAGGAGAAAAAAAATGTCATGGCCAACATTAAATGTCTTCAGTGAAGCCCACAGGCACCTTTGCAAAGCTTTGTCCCCATATGAAATCGAGAATTCTGGTGTATAAGTTCTAGAGTAATATGATACTGGTATGTGACTGGTCAAGTACAAGAAGTGTTTTGTTTTAAATGCTTTATCTCTTTGCACAAATGCTGAGGTTATCTGACTTAATCTTATCAGTAGAAAGTGCACAAAAGAAACACTCTACCTCCCTTAAGCGTATATCAGTGTCAGTTTGTCAGCTAGACAACTTAGAGTTCCATTTTTTGCTTGTGCAACTCACTTCTGACTTCTTGCTTTCCAGTCAAGTTTGATTTTCAAAAATTTAAATCCAATGTCAATCATTATCTTCTGTCTTAGGTCAATAAAATAAAAATTATCTCCTTAATAGTATTTTTTTCTCATATTCTCTAACACTCAGTAACCTCTTGTGTCTTAGTGGCTTTATTGCCTCACTTGTGGTGAAATGATTAAAAAAAATATATGTCGGCACTATCAAAATTGACAAAATATGAATGTTAGACAGAATTTAAAACTAAAATGCATATGTGCAAAAATTGGATTATGCTATCCTTCACTCAGCACTTAGGTAAATTTGGGGATATGTGTTTTCATATTATGTTCAGTATCACTGTGGAAAGGTTGGGGGGACTATAGTCATCATAACCTATTTGAACATATCTACAATGATATCTTTCACATATTAGGGCATCATTTTGTAGCTATATTGGAATATTGAACATATCTAC
This sequence comes from Ascarosepion bandense, assembly GCA_037127315.1. Lineage (NCBI taxonomy): Eukaryota > Metazoa > Mollusca > Cephalopoda > Sepiida > Sepiidae > Ascarosepion > Ascarosepion bandense. Next base: position 623,529 of record JBBBDQ010000171.1, read on the forward strand.
AATGATATCTCTCTCATATTAGGGCATCATTTGGTAGCTATATTGGAATATTGAACATATATACAATGATATCTCTCACATATTAGGGCATCATTTGGCAGCTATATTGGAATATTGAACATATATACAATGATATCTCTCTCATATTAGGGCATCATTTGGTAGCTATATTGGAATATTGAACATATATACAATGATATCTCTCTCATATTAGGGCATCATTTGGTAGCTATATTGGAATTTTAAATGAGTAGCTCTTTTTTTCTTAAACTCTAATAGAAATAATTTAAATCAAATTTCATGCTTGTATTATCAAGTGAACAATTGTGTTATTTGCTGTACTAATGAATAATTTGAAGTTTAAATTTTTCTTTTTCTTTATCCCAGTTAACTAGAAAATAGAATAGGAGCATGATTTTTTTATACTGCATGATTAGTCTAACCTATTTTGCCTAACTTTGTCAATTATTGAATTTTACAGGTTTGTATTAAAAGAATATGTAGCACAAACTACTGTAGAAGAAAATCATGTCAATGTGTATATCCATATTTTCCCTTACAGTTCATATGTTATGTTATTGATTCATATTCAAACATTGAACCATATTGCATTATGATGAACTTCCCCCAAAATTTAAGTAGTTATATGCTGTGCATCTTACCAAAAAGAACATTAGATAGTTTTCATTTTCACTGTTATGCTATATTTTATACATAATATATAATTATTAACCTGCTCAAGAGAATTTTTGATGTAGTATTTTAAAGTCTGTCTGAATTCAGGATTTGGCTTTTAATTTCATAAATGTAAAATTGTGAAAATTCAGTAGTTATTGAACCAATTAGTAGATTGAGTTTTATTGTTAAATAAAACTGTAATTCAACAAGTTCTTTTCAGAAAATAATTTTGCAAAACTTATTAAATGCAGTAAAATAAGATAAACTAAATTATATAGAAAACGAGCTTTTAACGAATGAAATAAATTTATAGAATGAATTATAGAAATTTTAACATGCTTGTAATTATTAAAATTTGAATGTTAAAATGACAGGTTTTACTATTTAACTTAATTATAGAATGAAATCCTAAATGTTATGTTGAATGTTAGTCATTTGTTTTTGTCATTTTTTGTTTTACTTGTAGTGCATTATTTTAACTTTTTTTTTTTTTTTTTTTTTTTTTTAATAATATAGATTAAAAAATTGAGAAGATAAACTTTATCAATGTGCACACTGTAAATGTGTTGTGGTGGTTGTTGTTGTTGTTGTTTTGTCCTTGTCGTTATTTGTCTTTAGTCTGATTTTTTATTTATTTATATTTGCACTTTGGACTTCTCTATTGAATACTTTCTCATGTCTTATTGCTGTCCACTTCTCTTTCAAATTTAAATGTGTTCAACTGAATGGAATTTTGTATAAGATATTCAATATATATTCATTTAAATTGTGGACAAGTGTGTAACCATAAGTAATTTTTTTTTTATATATCTTGAACAAATACCTGTTCAATTTAGTAAAATACATTTCAATATTCTGTATTGTTTAATGTTTAAGATCAGTTTAAAGAAAAATGTTTCCTTAATGACAAAAGAAAAAAATGATTTATAAATTTTATTCTCCATTTTTTTTTTTTTATTAGATTGCTTTTATTTGTATCTCTTTTCTGTCCACTATTAAAAATTGGAATTAAAATTGTATGGACATTTGAAAAATGTAGAATCTTTGGAATTATTGTGAATTGATTTATAATGTAGAACACAATTTAACTTTATTATTTGTCATCTACATTATTTGTCATAGCCTTTTTGCTAGCAGTTTGTAGAATGAGACAAGTTACCAAGAAGTGATTGACTGTTTTTAAGTTCATTTTATGATGTAATGACAAAATATCATTTGAGAATCATTTTCAAGATAATGGCTAGAGGAAGTTATATATTTGAAAGAAAAACTAGTTACTAATCCCAGCACGTCATCTAAATTTAACCTAATAATTGAAATGAAGCAGTCCACTCTTTATATAAAAATCTCTTACACCTCTCAAACTTTAGATGATAACTCCTGTACAATACATTAAGTGATTAAAATATTTCATCTGTAGCTTTATCTGAGTTATTAATTATTGTAGAACACCATTCTTTAATTTGGCTCTTTATAGAATTGAAAATACTTCAAAATATCTACTTAAATGTAATGAATGTGTCTTAAAATAATATACAGCATAATTTATAAATTTCTCATAACTCACTTCATTTCTAATGCATGGCTTACAGAAAGAAATTTATGAAATTAGTGTATAAAACTGTCCCTTACAAGTGAGTAACATATAATAGCTCAAACTATATTTTCTTTAGATCAACAATATAAAACTTGGCTTATTATATAAATAGCAAGATAATCCTTTTGTATGATGTAATATGAGATTTATTTAGCATTTGCATGTTAGATCACTTCTACTGCACATGAAAAATGCTAATCTTTCTATAAAGAAAAATGTTTCAATTTATTGATTTATTCTTTTGTAATTATAATGGTTATCATTTGATCAGAAGATTTATCATCAGATCTTGCATTATCCTGTCCTTAATAGTTTCTTATGCTCAATTAATTGAAGTCTTGTCTGTGTGATTTTCAATTCTTTTCATTATAGAAAGTTTGTCTAATTCACAAAACTTCATATTTTCAACTGACTACATCCATAACTTATATTCTATTGCATTAATTCAGCTATAGAAATTGTACAGGTATTTATCTATATCTATAAAAGGGACGAGGGTGGACGTTGTGTAAGTATTTGTTTGTTTGATAGATTTGACTTAGCATCTGCATTTTGCGGTCTAGCTTGACAGGAGTTGCGCTCATAATTTTAGAATGTTAATGACACCTTGAAATTTTTCAGAAAGCCAAAATTACGGGTAGAAGGATATATATTATCACCCCACAAAGTCAGGGATCAGTTTATGTATTGATTATAATATAGAATCGATCACTTCACTTTAAATTATCTATATGTGTTGCCCCTCCCACTCTATAAAAGTGACGAGGGTGAACGTTGTGTACATATTTGCTATCTAAGTTCATGTTTTTATTCTTATTATTCCTTAAACAATCCGAGCGAAACTGGGCTAAACTGCTAGTTTTATAATAATTTTGCCCCGAGCAAGACAGAACTGCCACTAGTGAGTAGGGAGTTACAGAGAAAAAAACCAGGATAGAGGGGATGCCAAAGATAGGATTGAGGTTGCATTTCATTTTTTGGAGATTGTAGCTATCAGGGAAGCAAGTATATGAAAGGGTGTTCCACTGGCAGAAAGTATGAGGAAAGAAAATGATAGAGTAGAAATGGCGGTTACATTTGACTATTTTGACATTAAAATAGTGGAACCGAGATATCAATCTAATAGAATGAGTAAATTCATGCAGGAAAGGCACCAGGGAAAGTATCTCATCAGAGCAGAAGCCATGAAAATATTTGTAGAAAAGACAGGGAAGCCACATTCCATTTGTGAGAAAGTGACTAAGTCGAGCTAAGTCAGGATTGATTATGATACAGATCCTCCACTGGATTTTGTTGAAAACCTCAAAATGAATAGCAGATATGGCAACAGTACTCAATGCACGAATGAATGATAGTCATAAATGTGCAAGATAGATGAGAAAAACTTTCTGAACTGACAGGCTTGCTTTCTCAGCCTTAGCAGATTTCCTCTTGAGACAGGAGTGAATGGAGGTACCATCTGCATAGATGTCTTCTTGGCAACTGATTACATCAGAAAAAGTGTAGGATCCTTGAGGAACCCCAGCATTTGTCTGAAACAATCTGGAAGCCTGCTCATTCCAAACAACTTTTATTTTACGATTTGATTGTTTGATTTAATCTAATCATTCCTATCAGCCCAAAATACCATAGCTCTGTAGCTTGCACAGAAGGCCAGCATGCCAAACGCTTTAGAGATATCTGGAGCAATAGCTTGGTCTTCACCGTTCTTATCATGAATCTGGTATAAATATTCAGTGATGTGTCATTAGCCCATCAGCAGAAGACCTGGCAAAATGGAAGCCATATTGTTTCTCAGAGAATATGTTGTGAGATGATGAATTATTTCAGTATTGATAATATAGCCTTGAACACTTTGCCAAAAAGCAGTGAGAGGCAATAATTAGAGGGGTTAGAGGGCTGCCTAGACTTTTTAAAAACAGGAACTCAGAAGAGGACTTCCAACAAGCAGAAAGCAGTAAGGCAATAGTTATAGAGTTTGGAGAGGACAAGAGAGAGCTCGGGGGCACATTTCTTTAGGATAATGATTGCAATTCTATTACTTCCAATTCCCTTATGGGAGTCAAGCTTAGAAATTATGTTTCACCAGAGACAGGATATATATATATATATATATATACTAACAAGTATATATATTTGTTAGTGTGTTTGCTCTGCGTTACTGCCTTCTAGTTAAATACTTTTCGGTTGTGTGTATCGAGCACTTTTCTTTTCTGGTTGTTTGTTCCGTTAGAGGGTTTTTTTTCTTTTTACTGGGAGGAACCGTATGTATTGTCGGTCCCACGCAGTTTTCTTTTTTTCCCCCCTCTTTGCCCAAAGCTTTATAGCCGAGGGCAATAACGGATTTAGATTCTGCTGGTCATTCATAGTCTTAGAAAGTCCCTTCTATAAAATTTTGAGATTGGAATACACGCAGAGTCGGTTTAATAATAATTATTATTATTATTATTATATATATATATATATATATATATATATTAGTTGAGCCTCAGTTCTAGATGGGAAATTGGGTGTGGGTACTCCTGACAAGTCAAGTGTGGAGTTAAAAGAGAATTTGTGAACAAAGTGCTTAACCTTGTCTACTGTGGATGTTAGGATCTCAATTTGATTGAAAAGAGGCGGGACCGAAAGTTTGCTGTTGTTCAGCATTCTTAGAACGTTCAGTAGTCTTTAGAACAAAACTTGCAAGATGTTATATATTGCTTCTATCAGCAAACAACAGCTTAGGCTCATTTAGGGCACACTTATAGTCATTATGAGCAGAGACAATAGGTGGCTATTGCAGTCATACATCGCTCTGGTTAAGCCGAAAGAAATGATTCCTGTAGGCAGTGGCTGCGAGCAAGCAGGGGAAATATCTTGTATACAGTTTATTTTTATTTTTTTTTCCATCTTTGTTTCTGTTGGCCTCTTTACTTCTTTCTGAATGATATGTTAATTTCCTAAGATTAAAATGTTAGACCATTTTAGATTGCTGAAATCCATGTCATAATCAGGTCTTTAAAAAAAAAACATTTATAAATAAATACCTTACAAAAATTCAAATCTGTAACCTTAATTGGGATGTAATATTTTTTTTTAAAGAGAAAAACCTTGAATTTTAATTGAGATGACATTTTGTAATTAGACTATTTTTTAATACATGAGAAAAGCAAAATCAGATTTCAAGTTATTCCTTAAATACTAGAAAACCTTGCTCAAAACATTGTTTTACTTTAAATTATATGGAATTGTAATGACTTTAAAAACAATAACTGTTGAATTTCTTTTAAAGATAATGTTGGCGAATAATAATTTTTTTTAAATTTTTTTTTTTAATAAAACTGTTCTGATGATTATTTTATGTATTTTAACCAAACAAATATCTGTAGCCTTTTCTATATTTCTTTGTATATTCAACTTCTCCACTGTTAAAGTTTTTAAAAAGATATCAACAAATGTTCTGAAAAGAGTTTTGTAACTGTTATGAATCAGTATATTTTAGCCTTATTAAATCTCTTTGATTGACAATCCAATATATTCTTACATAGAAAATAATTGCTTATAGTAGCCAACAAAATGGTAATATTATCTGTTTCCCTACAAGGAAATATTTGGCATTCATTGACTGAGCAGCTAGTATGGATTTCAGTTGAAATTTTAAAAATCTTTCTCTTAAAATGCTTTTTCAGGAGAACCAGTTTCTCAAGTTTAGTAGCTCTTTCCAGTATTGATGAGGGTTGCTCTCCTAACGTTTTAATTGAAATAGCGTGGAATGTTAACACCTCGATTGTGCCACTATTTTCTCTTTGAGTTACATATATCCATTTTAATTGTTGCTGCTGTTAGTAGTTCTCAAGTGATGTGGTTGCTATTATTTGGTACAGTCCTTTGTTTGTGTTTTTAGCACCAATCCACAATGTTAAAAAATGGATGATCTTTGCCAAAACCCTCAGGTTTTACTTGTTCAAAGCCATTTTTAACTCTTGGCCTTAGAAAGTGATTGTATATGACTGACAGTTTAGATATGACTGAACAGGTTTGGCACCATCCATGGCATCCATCTAAAAGTCTCGATTTAACAAGGCTTTAAATACATGACTAGAGTTTTCAGAATTGTTTTCAATTTGCAGTTTTGGGCAAAGCTACCAAAAACTTGAAAATTAGTTAACTTCCACTGTCCATTCCATTCTATGTTGCAAATTTTAATAAACTACTAATGTAGATGATATAATATAATTTTTTATATTGAATATTGCATTTTAAATACACCTGAGAACAATTTAAATTATTTCAAGCAAGGTGTGAGATATATAGTGTTATTTTTTTTAAATATATTTGTATAGAAACTATAAAAATAAGTTTTATAGTTAAGAAATGTGAATGTTAAAATTTGAGTGATTAGTCAGTCAGTTAAGTGCCATATGTGATACATGCTTGGGTGATCATGTCTCGAAAGAGACATGACTGACTGGGCAGATGATTATCCTGCAGTAGGTTGCCATTGCTTTCGCCGGGAGACTGGTTGGCAGCCAAGGCTATAGAACCCAATCTGTCCTGTTATTTAACCCATAACTGGAGAGAAGAAACGGATTAATACCTTTCCCAAGGGTATCTGCACGTAAGTGAATGCAATGAATTCAACTGGAATTCAAACTCACCTCCATAATTTGTTGTTCCAAGCCGATATCCACTGCACTACAATAGTACAAAATGCAAACTTAAATATTGTTAGTTTTTCAAAAGATTTTAGAAGTTACTTTATAAGCAACTGTGACTTTTGTTTTCAATGTTATCATGAAATCTGTATTAAGGATTAAACTATTGTTATTGTACCAGTCATTTACTTTGTTCAGTAACCATATTGTCATATTTTATGTTGAGATGATAATCTATTGGAGGTCCAAAATCACTAAGCTACTTTGAGTGATTAGACCATTGTGCTTAAAAGTTTGACATGTGTCCTAGACTAAGTACAGAAAGTAATATGAAATATTTGATTGTATTGCAAATACACTTGGCTTAAAAAGCACACTTTGTAAACATACTATAAAGTATTTATGACCGAAAAATAACAAACCATCTACAAACCATATAGCTATAAAACATGTTTACTCTGAAAGTTAAAAAAGTATAAAATATCAGTAGTTTAAGGCATAAAATATTTAGATTTTGGCATTAAATAAACACATAGTGGTTGATATGTTGCTAAACAAAAATGACTAAACCAAAATTTAACTGAAAATAATGAATCACTTTTTAGATGTACTGTACAAAAACATGATGGGGTAATAAAATAATGGAATAATAACCTAATTTTAATAATAATTTTAATTTTAAGTCCCCATTGTCACTTCTATGAATATAGGATACTGAGAACATCATTTACAAATAACTTGAGTAAAAAAAAAAAAAAATTATAGACAGCTACCTAATAAAGTGTTGATGTACTCAATCAAGTTTAAATCTGACAAGTAGGGTACACAGAGTATTGAGAAATCAACCAAGTGTTCTTGAAACTATTTCTTTCCCCACAGTTTGAAAAAAAAAAAAAGTTTTATATATATATATTTTTTTTAATCATATCACCCCAAGCAAGGCGATAACGCCACTGATGCACAGGGGGCCACGTAAGGGTAAAAAGATTGGAAAAGAGAAAGCCGGAAACCACATCCTAAGCAGGGAACAAGGGATGAGCCTCTTCACCTGTTCAATAGACGTGGGTGGAGTGTGAACCGGGCGATAGTTTAGTCTATCTACTCCAATTGAAAAAAAAGAAAAGAGTGAAAAGATTGGAAAAGAGAAAACCGGAAACCACATCCTAAACAGGAAACAAGGGATGAGCCTCTTCACCTGTTCAATAGATGTTGCAGCGAGATCAAAGAGTTGTCACAAGGACTAGTAGAATTGTTTAGTATTTTGTATTGGCTTAAATGTAAGCTTTAATGAACTCTGAAAATAAGTAGAGTTCTCTTGAATATATATATTCAAGACAGGTTCATTAATGGGGGAAATGGATCATACCACATTAATTATTAGTGACCTTTTGATTATAGTATTTTTTTTATAGTGATACATGATTAGCTCTACATTCGAAACATTTGCTATTCAGTTTCTTATTTGTTTTTCTTTCTTTTTTTTTTTTTGTTGTTGTAAAGAATCTTAGGATTTGCCCGGTTCACACTCCACCCACATCTATTGAACAGGTGTAGAGGCTTATCCCTTGTTCCCTGTTTAGGATGTGGTTTCTGGCTTTCTCTTTTCCAATCTATTCACTCTTACATAGCCCCCTGCACATCAGTGGTGCTACCGCCTTGCTCGGGGTGATATTAAAAAAAAAAAAATTTTTAGCTATTCAATATTAACCTACTCATAGAAATTATAACTTGGTTCTTTTCTTGGAACCTCTCACCCTTATTGGTATCCTCTCCACTTAAAAGAATTATCTATAAAGTATACATTTAAGAATTATCTATAAAGTATACATTTAAGAATTATCTATAAAGTATACATTTAAGGATTATCTATAAAGTATGCATTTAAGGATTATCTATAAAGTATGCATTTAAGGATTATCTATAAAGTATGCATTTAAGGATTATCTATAAAGTATACATTTAAGAATTATCTATAAAGTATACATTTAAGGATTATCTATAAAGTATGCATTTAAGGATTATCTATAAAGTATGCATTTAAGGATTATCTATAAAGTATGCATTTAAGGATTATCTATAAAGTATGCATTTAAGGATTATCTATAAAGTATGCATTTAAGGATTATCTATAAAGTATGCATTTAAGGATTATCTATAAAGTATGCATTTAAGGATTATCTATAAAGTATGCATTTAAGGATTATCTATAAAGTATGCATTTAAGGATTATCTATAAAGTATGCATTTAAGGATTATCTATAAAGTATGCATTTAAGGATTATCTATAAAGTATGCATTTAAGAATTATCTATAAAGTATGCATTTAAGAATTATCTATAAAGTATGCATTTAAGAATTATCTATAAAGTATGCATTTAAGAATTATCTATAAAGTATGCATTTAAGAATTATCTATAAAGTATGCATTTAAGAATTATCTATAAAGTATACATTTAATTGATGATTAACGACTTCTTTGTTGCATTCTCCTTCATCTAATCCATGAAGCTTAAATAGTAATTTTGTCTTTGGGGAAAACCTAGAGAAGACACTGGGAGCCAAGTCGCATGATACGTAAAGAATGGGCAATTTAGATATTAAAAAAATGACCTGAATTATTTCCAGCTAGTCTATAAATTCTCCAGATTTTTTTTAATTCTTACACTGTCAGTTACTAGTTTCTTTCATTTCTTGTGTACATTTTTTAAATATTCTATTTGTTGGAAAATTTTATTTGGGTTTTACTCATTGAATCATTCCCAAAAGTTTTCAAATAGTTTCCATGAACAAATATCAAAACTTCAAGCTAGATTTGATTTATGTTGTTAGAAATTTTATAGTCAGACAGTATATAAATTCAATCACTTGCATCTCAATGTAGACTGATTCCCAGTTACTGATTTTAGAGCTGTGATTCCTTTCTTGTGTCTTTTGAATAAAAAAGAAAAATATTAAAAAAAGATGTCTATCATTTCTCAGAATTTGTGTAGCTTATTCTCTGATTTTATTAATACATTGTACACCTCAAATTTCTGGTGGTACATAAGGTCATCCTCCAACCATTTCTTTATGATTATGTGAAATTCTGTTTATTATTACTTTTCAAATATTGTGTGAGTTATCATATTAATTTTTATCTCGAGTTCCTTTTTTTTATCAGCCGCAGCATTTGACAAGTATCTCATATCTGTTCTGAGATTAATACAAAGAACTATAAGGTATACTTTTGGAATTTGAACATTAGATAGCAGATTGATCTTGCTGCATTTCGTCTCTTACAATTAAGTAATTATAATTTCAAAAAAAAATTTTTTTTTTTTTTGAAAATGTAAAATTATAATATTTTGATTTCCATATAAGAAAAAAGATAATTCTGAGGATCTTAATTTTTTTTATTTTAACATGTAAAAGACTTTTGGAGACTTGCAGAATAAAGCTATTTTCTAAGATATAGACAGGATTGTTAAAGATGAAAAAAAAAATTTTTCAGAAAGTGAGAAAGAAAGGCAGTTAAGCTGCAAATAAAGTGTTTAAGAGTAAAACTGAGGATATAGAAGAAAGTGAACAATTTTTGATATTGTATTCTTCACAAGGATTTTCTTGCTGAAGGAAACTTCTATGCATGGTTCTGATAACCTGCCATTTTTGTCTCTTTATCTCTATACATCTTTGAGCCACAATAATGGAGGTAATACATCTGAATTAAAAACTTTAGCTCAGAGAAGATAATATCTAATATAATAATTTTTCTTATCAAGAACTTCTAACCTACAATAGCATGATAGTAAAATATATTTTTTTTTATGCTTGGTAACTGATTTCCTATTAAGATAATTCTAAGAAACACACACATGTATTATGTTGAAGCTATTAGTAATGAATTCAATAGATATTCAAAGGAATATGGCTTTAAGCAGATTTAGTTAAAATTTTAAAAAATGCCATGCATTGTTTTCAGGTGAGAATTTATATATTCATGCTTTCATCTCTATTTTTCAAAATAATTCTTTCAGAGTAATCTCTAATAAGCTTTAAATTCTCTCACGTGTGTGTGTTTAGTGGAAGGGCTATTTTACAAGACCTCTTTAGGAAATTTTCTTAGTCTGAATAGCACCTATGATTTTTGGTATTAATGACTTTGATAGTTGGGATCAAATTTAGTTTAATTTAGTTTTAAAATTGGATAATAGTTACAAATGCAATACATACACTTCATAAATTTATTATGTTATCTATGACCCATTTCTCAGTCGAGGCATTTTTTGTTTTTCTTATGTAACCCATTTGTTGAAACTGTTACTCCTTGAAAACTTAATCCATTTGGTATTATAAAAAGAAAATCTCAAAGTTGAAAAATAAAAAGGACAAATAAAGCAAAAGGCAAGTACTTAAATGAAATATACAGGTGATATTAAATGGTTCTTATTTTGAAGACTCCACCATTGTTGTTCATTTTGTCTTGTTGGCTTTTATTCACTCATTTAGATATAATGCATTTGGTGGATGACTTTGTTTAAAGTTTATAAAGGTATAGCATTCTAGGTAAGTGCTTTCTTTTCTTTCTCTTTGGAAAAGTTTTGATCAAATAACCTATTGATAGCAAATACAACTATTTTACTTATACTTTCCAATTATTCAATAGTGTTTATAAAGCTTTAATTCGAAACATGACTTCAGCCTAAAACTCATTTTTTATATCTTTTCATCGTGATTTTTTAAAATTTTTATGTGAGCTAACATCATTGTGTATAACCTATGTTTAACCGATATAAAATACATTTTCATATATAATGATAATTAGAACAATATGTGAAATGTATGCCATTATCACACATGCTTTTCATCTTAGAATTAATCAACTATTTAGCAAAAGGATTAAATCTATTTGTAAATATTTAATTTACTAATTACAAGTACCTAAAAAAAACAATAACACTTTTAAATACTAATATTTAACCCTTTGTATAGCCAGTTGCCTTTATATATCTAAATGAAAAAGCTCATGACTTTTTCCGATGATACAACCTTCTTTTGCTTTCAAATTAAAAATACTGTCATATGAACAGTTATATTTTTGGCTTCTGGATGACAATTTAATAATCAAATGCTTACTCTTCAGGGCATTTTTTTTTTTTTTTAAACTATTATCATTCAGTTTCCATTCATAGTTATGTCAGTCATTACTGTAATCTAAATAAGTGGGAAAAATGAATTTTGGTATATCATTAAGGAAGATTTATCATTTCAGTCAGCAGTAACTTTAATTTTTTTCCAGACTGGTTTTGGATAAATGCTACTTGCAAAAACATGTAATTTTTTTTTCCTTTATAAATGTTCACACCTATTAATTTGCTTTGGTACTCATAAATTTCTTCTGATGATCTTTACTCTTTGGTATCTCAACTTCATGAATTTAAGCACCATACTAGATTGGCTGTTAGATCTCGTCATTTTGCTGTTGAAGTTGCTAGATATAACCATAAGCTCTATACTAAAAGTTTCTTCTCTCACACATCTCACTTGTCAAATTCTTTTCTGAGTTCTTGCTTTCCTGTCAACTGAAATCTTCAAAGATTTAAATGCAATGTCAATTGTGATCTTCTGTCTCTTTGAATCCTGGTCTTTTAATCTCCCTCTCTAAAGTTTTCTCATTTTTTCACTGAGTAACTTAGTGGCTTTATTGCCTTACTTGGGGTATTTTTTTTTTTTTTTTTACTAAAAGAAACAAAAAAAATATTTGTTTTTCATATCCAGGTGATAAACCAACATTTTGTATGTATTAATACTTGAGATAATTTCCGGTTAGATACTGGTAAATTGAATCCTAATATTATGCATAAGTTATATCATATGGATACTTTCATATTGTCAATTTTCGATGTTATGTTTTATAATATTAAACAGTGTTGTTATTTGAATTACTGATACAGGTATGCAATTGAAAATGTTGGCTTTTATTATATTGGGCACTTTTCAAAAATTACTGAATTACTTGTTACCCAGTTATTGCAATAAAATAACCAATTAGAAAATGTGTATTAATAGATTCAGATACTTTCAGTCCTCAAAGAAGGTAATGGCTAAGATCTTTGTCTGCACAAAAATGGCATCCTAATATTTCTGAATAGCAATCGCATCAGACTCAAGTGGAAGTGATTTGCTAAATGAATCATGAAGTGTTGATAAATAACTTTTGACATCAAAAGATCTGACCATATTATACTTAACACTTCAACTTCAATTGTTGTCATGGTTCCAGGATCAAATACAATTCTGCTTCTCTTGTATTCCAATTTAGTTTTATTCTTAAAGACAATATGCTGTGTATGGTCAGAAGATGCTTAAAAGTGAATTCAATCACTCAATTTATTTGATTGAACTTTGCTGGCATAATAGCTCTTTAATAAATGCAGCTTGTTTCCATAGTGCTAACTGGGAAGTTTTTGCTTGTTGTTGTCCCCCCCCCCCAAAGCAGCCATTTAATATCCTTAGCATGTGTGATTTATGTTATTACAAGTAAATTTGGAAAATTAATTTCATTAAATGCCTAAACCTTGTATAGTTTCTTTGCTAAAACAACTTGCAGCAGAAATAATACAGGACTTAGTTAAAAGGACATTATTTTTTTTTTCACAAATCATGACCAAGACATGAAAATTGTAGACTATGATCCGGTTTAAACTTAAATATTATATCATCTGATTTATAATGTTCATTTTTCAGATTTGTTTCTTTTTATGTTGCTCAATTGTATCTAGTGCTTTTTTTTTTTTTAAATACTTTCGGAGTTACTTCTGGTCTCAAGAATTTTCAGTATTTTTCTCTGTATTTGTTTTGATCATCACTTGCCTAGACATGTTTTATTGAGTACTGGATTAGTGAAGCTGTCATCACATGATAAACTCCACAGCTTTTAAATTTAATGACATCATAGGAATAAATGTCTCTGTTTACTTAAAGGAAGATATAAAATTGACTGAAGATCATCTCCATGCAAATAAGGTTGCAATTGGCAAGAAAACAATATTGTGGTTTTATCTTCACTATTAAAGGAGCTCATTAAATAAGAGGAGTATTTACATCATAGTCTTATCTGGTTTTTATAATTTTTAGGCTATTTTATGTAGGCATCACTAGATAATTTGTATCTGTATTGGAGAGACTTGTTTAGTATATATCTACAAGAATGAACTACACTGAATAGTCTTGTATGAATATCTTGTGATTTAATCCAATTATTTGATAGAGTAAAGTCTTATAGAAACAGCTCCTTCATCACTGTTTATTAATGGCAGCATCAGATCAAGTATTACATATAAGCTTCTTGAAGAACACCACCAGGTGGAGTTGATTTTGACTTTAAAGAAATGGGACAGGATTTGCAAAATAATTAGCTTTTATTATTATTATTGATAATTATATCTTTCTTTCTGAGATTTAATGAATTGAAGTATCCACTTGATAAAATTATTTTTATATTCAGACCTCAAATTAAAAAAATGGAATAATCTTTTTTATTTCTTCTTTTATTTTTTGTAAGAAGACAATGGTGTTAAAAATATGATAGATTATTCAGTTCATTTATAAAATAAAAATCAACAACTGGGGAAAATTATCTTTTGCTGAAGCACATGCTATTTACTTATTGTGCAAGAAAGATGGTGTTTAAAAGAAAAATAACTCAAATTGTACTTGATGTCATATAAATGTCAAAAACAATACTGAAAGCACAGTTGATATTTGATTTCTGATCACTAAAGAATCACCCAAAGAGATTAATGTCAGCAGAAACTTTCCTTGGCAGAAAGATTTTGATCTGTTAGCTTTTAGACAGGAAATAATTTTTTGCTACCATTTTGTTTAGCCCTTTTTATAGAGGTCTGTTCAGAAAAGTTCAGCATTTGTTATGTAAATAAAACAGCTATGTTTATTGTTTATCTTTAATCTTTACAAGCTGTTCTCTTCTCATTTTCAGCTGATTTTTTTAAAAAATTGGTTAAATGATTCATGAGTATAAGACTAATTCAATCATGATTTCCCAAAATGATTTTGTAAAATTGTGACAGGAATTTTTTCCTTTTTTATTCAATTAAAAAAATCTTGAGTATTTTAATTTACTTATAATTTCTGACTCTTATTTGATACTTAAATAAAACAAATCAGCATCTTATAGGTTTGTTTTTATTGTGGTTCTTTGAATATTTTACTTGACCTTCCTTAACATATTTCTGGTTTTGTCCATCTCTCATTTTAAATATTTTATTGATATTTTCTAGTACTTATTTCTGTGACTTTTTTATTACTGAGTTAACAGTTTCAAGCATATTAAGTGATATATTCAGCATATTTGGGGGTTCCTATGTTTGAAAGTTCATATTGTTACAAAAAAAAAGAAATCTCAAATTTTTTTGTTTCAATTGAGTAAATAAATGTTTTCAGAAAACAAGTAATGTATATCATTTATTTCTTTAAGGAGCAAAAAGAATTTAAATATTTTTCTGTTTTACTAAGAAAAAAATGATAGAAGAAAATAAGTGTCACTGGATGACATTCTTTTTATCCAATACAAGATGCTCTTCTCATATTAACCTGTATGTATTCAATTAATTCCCTTTCTACTTTTTATGGCTGTTCTTGTTTTCAACCTGAGATTCATTTGTTTTTAACTTTTTAGATCCTAAATAACTTTTTTTTTAATTCAAGCTTTTAAAAAAATATAACTATCATAAAATTTAAAAAAATACAAGATATTTTGAATACGAGCAGAAATATGGACAATTCTATTTAATTCAAATTCACATTATTTGAAACAAAATACATGTACTCAGTCTGTTACTTGATGTATGCTTATTCCAGATATGTAATTCCTAAATAGACATTCCTTTTATAATCAGTATTGATGAAAATCTGACTTCATTGCTGTGAAGATGGTTCCCATATACTTATTTAACATCTTTTATAATTTTCTTTGACTTGATTATATTGATTTTAGTTGTCAGGTGATAATATCTGGGGGATATTTAAATCTGATTTTTTTTTCTTTCTTTCTTAAAAATAATAATCAGTTAATTATAGAGATAAATACTTTTTAGTTATGGATTTATAATTAAGTAAATTACAAAAAATATTATTGATAATTGAAAAAACTTAATTCTTTCAAAATCAAACATAAGTCTCTTATTTAATTTATATGGTTATTGAAAAAACTAGAACTTACACTGGTTAATTAATCATAACCTTAAGAAAATTTTACATTTAATAAATTGATGAATCTCAAATTTTGTTGGACACTTTTGTTAACTCTTGAATTTGTATAGTAATATTTTTAATTTGCAACATGAATGACAAATAGAATCTATTTACTTCTTTTTAGGCAAATACTTGAATCTGTCAGAATATTTTGTTTTAGTAATCTAAACTTATTTATAAATGGAACTTTTCTGTGTGTGTGTCTGTTACCTATAGACTCCAAAACAGCTAAACTGATTTTCTTGAAAATTTACACAGTTGTACTATAAGTGTCTGCGAGTGTTTTTAGCTAGGTTTTGTGTCGAGTTACCCACAATAAATACCAAAAATCGATAATCGAAAAAAATCAGGTTATAGAAGGAGTGGTCCGATTTTAATCAAATTTCATACACTCATAGACAAAGACATAAGAAACGATATTCACAAGTTTCAAGGTTGCAGTTCTTACAATAGTGCAGAAAATCGATTTTTTATATATATATATATATATATATATATATATATATAAAAAAGGCAAGATGTTTGTTTGCGTGTGTGTCTGTTTATCTGCCTGTATTTTTTTCAGTTCTTTTATTTTAGTTTTTGGTTCTGGTTTGGCTCTAAGTAGGTATAATTGTAGTTCTTAGTCTCAGCCATGATACCATTTACTCAGAGGACTTATTTAGCCTTCAAAATTCAGTTTACGATGAAAAAAACTTATTTGATATCGATACCAGGAAATCAAAATTTGACTTACATCCATTCATTTTTCTTTCAGTCTACAGTTTCGCTTTAACTGGAAACAACTATTGCTTTTTAGTCTTTCATGCCAACATCCAAAGAGTCTGAGCTCCAGGAGCATGGATTAGTTTTAAAGCTTTCATTACACCCGAGCAACGCCGGGCTATACTGCTAGTATGATATATTTAATAATTTGTTTGATATTTTATATGAATAGAATTTTCAGCAATCAACAGAATTCAATAGTCTAGAAGAGTTTTTTTTTTTTTTTTTTTTTTCCTGCATACATCAGTCATCACTTGTAACATCTTTTCATTAGTAGAGTCATGTGTCAGAAGTTTAAAATTCACTCTAACTCTGCCTGTGCCATGGTTTTATGGGCTACAAGGAATTATTTAAGATTTTCATGAAATTTATCATAAAGGCTTATTTTAAAACACCAAAGATTTAAAGTAAGACTTTTAAAATGATCTTTATTTAATAAATGTTCAGTTTTTTTTTTTGTTTTTTACTTCTAGAATTCAAATTCTGTCATATACAGTTAAAATTGTGTATCTTTATTATATTTTTTAAATGAAAATAATTTAATTAGCTAGCTATTAGTTTTTTTTTGTTTTTTTTTTCAATATAATAATATTTATTATGCTAGAAGTTTTAGTAATACAAAAGATTCGTTATATGATGAAAAGCTTAAAGAAATCTCAACCTCATTGTTACTAACAGCACTTCTCTTGGGGAAAAAAAAAACCTTTGTAAAAGAGTAATGGTGCCTTCAAGTCCTTTGTAGCACTGTTTCTATTAAGGAAAATAAATATCAAAAATTTCTTTTTAGAAGATTGATCTGACATCTCTGAGTCAAGTATAATTTTGCATATTGTTGGATTATTGTTAACTATACAACACTACTCTGCCAATGAATTTACTAAAAAGGATTCAAAATTTTGTAGGTGCTTCACAGTAAGAGATCGAAACTCATCATTAATAAGATTTAGGGCCATATGTGTATCAATGCCTTTGAACTATAAGACCATTTTAATCATGTGATGCTTGAATTTATTCTCCCACTATAACATATGAATTCATTTCAAACTCCAAATCATTAGCAACATAAATGCTCAACTGATTATTTCTCAACTTTACCATCTTTCTTTGAAAAGAAGTAATAATAATAATAATAATAAACAAACTCTGGACATACAGTAATTTTCAGAAACTTTTTACCCTTCATCACACAACTTATTCAATACCAAGAGAAATTCACCAAAAAGCTTTCTCCTTATCTATTCAAATTAATAAAACCAAGATTAAATGTTTCTGTCTAAAGTGCCTAATTAACGAATATAGTTCTAAAATATTAAATGTAAACTTTAAAAATTAACCCCCACTTTTTTTTTTTTCTCCAATAAATCTTCACTTCATACTTTTGAAGGACATAATTGTCAACAGCCGGCCTTTGTGTGAATTAATCTTGGAGAAGAACATAATCTCTTGACAGCCTGTCCTCTGATTTATGATCACTAATTAGTATATCTATTCTTTTTCTAGGAAATTTTAAGTAGTTGATTTTGAGTAACCGTTAATTAAGACCATACATATGGCTCTGTTTTTCAATGTTATTTATGCAACATTCAATAATGAAAATATTTGTATATTACTAAATTTGGTCCTTTGCTTTTATAATCTAATAAATTTGAAGAAAGAATATTGAATTTAAAAAGTTATTTGGGATTTGTTTATCCATGAGGAACAGATCTTTTCTATTTTTAAGAATAGAAAGGTTACTTCAGGATATAATAAAGATGTTGATAATTACCTTGGAATGCCTTGTTAAGGAGAAATAGTTAGGAAGCTTTAATTTTTGGCAATATTAGCACTGCAATGATTTCAACATTCACTGGTTGCTGTATTATTGTGGCTCTGTACCAGACTAAACTAATCTTAGTAAAGACTTTATTTGCCTTGCAATTAAATTATAATATTCAGTTTATCTAAATTGTACACAAGTGGAATGGATTTTCTCAACTATTTATTAATCCCCTACAATCCATGGCCTGGTCTCTCTTCACTACTCAGCCTCCTTACCCATGTTTATTTTAAATCTGAAGAGGTCTTTCAGTGAAGTTAGCTGAAATGTTCATCCAACTGAACAAATCACTTATCCCCACTCTCAAAAAGTGATCTAATTTTCAGGATAGAGAAAATATCATCTGTTTATAATAGCAAAAACAATGCATTTATTCAGCTACAATAACATCTTAACTCTTCATTGTGCTAGGCTTGAAATGAAAGTTTATCTTAAATGTTCTGTGATCAGAAATTGAGTTTTAAAAGAAATTCTTGTCTTGGAGACCCTTTTCATAAGTTCATGCTTTAAGAAAGAAGTTTGCGATTGTAAATCCTGGCTGTTTATTTTGGCAATAACAGCTTAAGAGCCAAATTTCAATGGCTTATAACCATTCCTTGGTGTGCTTGCAGTTTGGGGGTTAATGATCTGTAAGTTCCTATCAAGAACTTTCCACAGTCTTCCCAAATTTGGCTCAGTCAATCCTCTATCCAATTTCAATGTTGCTATTCTGCCATTTGCTTGGTCCAGTTCTCTGTCCCTACCATTATCAGATAACTCAGCTTCAGCCAATTAATTCTTTGATAAAAAATAATAATTTTATCATATCAGCATTAACTATATTAACAAACCTATAATAATATCCTTACACCCTTGTCAGTTTTTCTTTAAGTCCAAATGTACTTTCCAAACTCAGTGCATTCTTTCCTTCAGGTCAGAGTATTAAGTAAATATTAATCTCTGGAACAATAGGTTTCTTTATTCATAAGACAGACAAATCTCATCATTAGTTTCAGGCTCACACTCTTCTCTGATATTTTGAGCAGGGGTTTATCCCTTGTTTCCTGTTTATGATTGGGTTTCTTGTTCTCTAAAGTCCTTTTCATTCTCTTTCATGCTCAGTAGCCCCTTGCATCTCGGTGACATTATCTTCTTGCGAGAAGTTGGTGGTGGGGACACATGAATTGATTAAATGAAAAAAATTTTGAATTGTTTCTGGTTGATTCTTGGCTTTTTACATCAAATCTGCAAAATCAACTGCATTCCAACTGGTTAATAATTGTAGATTTTATTTGTTTGTAAATTCTACACTAGTGTCATATTCTTCTTGTTGTAATTTACCAGGTAGAGTAAATTACAACCATAGTAACATATTCCATAAAAAGTCATGAAAAAGTTTATTTTTTTTATTTTTTATAATACATTCCAAATAAAAATTGTATCAGTCAGTCAGTTAAGTGCCATATGTGATAGATGCTTGGGCAATCATGTTTCTTTCAATCCATGACTGACTTGGCAAAAGATTTTCCTGCAGTAGGTTGCCATTTCTTTTTGCAGTAGACTAGTTGCCAATCAAGGCTATAGATCCCTATCTGTCTTGCTATTTGGCCTATAGCTGGAGGGAGGAGGAGATGGAGTCATACCTTTCCTAAGGGTATTTGCGCTTAAGTGAATGCAATAAATTCAATTAGGATTCAAACTTGGCTCTCCAATTTCTTATTCTGAACTAATATCCATTGCACCACTAAGGCTTAAGTTTTTTTTTTTCTTTAGCTTGTTAAACATGACCCTCAAATCCTGATAAATGAGAACTCATTTCTTCTTTTTTTTTTCACTTTCTTTCCAGCCAAACTTTTCTCATGGTTATCTACTTTTCTCTCAGAAATCTATTGTTTCACTCTTTCATTTGTTTTGTTTAATAATCTCCATATATACAATATACTATGCTTATATTCTATATATATTGAATTATATTCTATACTATACATATATACAATATCTTTCTCCATATATACTTTATTCTCTCCCTACTTTTCATGCAAAAGTATATCTTTGCCATTTTTTTTTCACAATATATTCTTTTTTTCTTTTGTTATTTGCAACTTTTTTTTTTTTATCGAGTCATTCACTTATAAAGCTAAGAATCATCAATGTTCATTAATTTTGGTTGGTGACTAATGCATATCATTTATTTGCACCATCTCCAGATCATTTTCAGGTTAGCTTTTTATGCAAGCTTTACAGAGTGTTAATTTTCTCCTTTTGCCTTCATGCACACTCGTCAGTACATATTTTTGACACTATGTTTTACCTCAACATTATCACTACCACTATTACAAATCATGATCACTCCATGGGCTCTACTTGCCTTTCATACCAACCTCTACTCTCCACTTTCTCTAATTTACTTATCAGCTGTTGTAAGCTAATTTCTTTTACTGGTTTTAACAATTCAGGCAAAGCTACACTGTAGAATTTCTGCATTAGGGGATCACATAATTGTAAATCTTTCATCTCAAATTTTTCTTATGCCTGATAAGAGGGGAGAGCAGGATGATCCATCCCCCAAAGACTGATCATTCCATTGGCAACTCAAGAGTGCTCAAATGGGATGTTACCTCAATTGTTACTGTTGCTTTTCCTTCTCATATCTGAAAGAGGTTCTATTCCTTTTTTCCCCAATTCTAATGCTCACACATCATTTGAAAACTAATGGTTTGGGAGATTATACTACTTAATATAACTTGTACTTGGCAATTCCAGTCAGTTCCTCTTTTATTATTCATAAATAATTCAAGCAAATGTGTCATTCACTCACACACATATCAGGCTTTTAGATGAGCAAGTGCCAAGTTGATTTTTCAAGTGTAAACGGCATGGACATATTCTAGCTAAATTGAAAAGTATATCCTCTGATTTCAATTTATATCTAGCATATAGTCAAAGATCTTAGACTTAGAGCCACATGACGTTATAACATCAATTCTTATATGATTACCAAAGTTAAGCAATGTCAAGCCTAGTCAATACCTAGATGGGTGACTACTTGGGAATATCAGGTGCTGAAAGCTTACAGGTGTGGGTTGTCTAATGGACAATGGCTCAGAATTGTTAATTGTAGAGCCAAGTTCTAATTCCTGTTGCGTTCGTTATATTCATTTATATACAAATGTCCTTTGGAAAGGTATGAATACCCCCTCCTCCTGGGTTAAGACTTGTATCACACAACGATTATCTAAAAAAAACAAATTCTTAGAATCTAAAAATATTTTCTGACTTTAAATAACCTGCAAAGAGTTAAGCTATAGAAAATGAATCCATGCAAGTTCTTGTTCAGTTTTAGGGTAAGGAATAAACAAAATTATCACTTGAAAATATTCATGGGTACTTTCTCTTTGTCTTATAAAGCACTATAGCACCAATTTTAATAATCTATTATTTTCTATAAAAATGAAGCAACCAAAATAGTTACAGCACTACAACATGACCATGACTGTAAGGTTAGTAGATAATCAAAGGTGAGAAGATAGTTCAAACTGAATTCTAAGCTGAAGTTCTCTGAAGTAAACAGGTGTCATCATGTTCACTTATAGGTGTTCCAAGGAAAGTATTCTTATATGCTCTAAATATAAAAACTGAGGTAATCAATCCATCATCATTGACAACTGCAAGTACTGTTTTTACAAAGCCCCCTAACTTCTGTAATTCAGATTCTGTTATATATCCCAGTCCCCCTGATATAACCTTAATATCTTCAATTAATTAATACTCTGCTCATTCTTGACTGGATGAATTTAAGTAACATTTAAGATTGATACACTTTTTTTTTTGCCACCTAAGCCATGATCATATGATTCTTTAACTAAGGCTATAAATTTTCCCCAGGATGTTTTCAAATGTCTTTCTGTTACAGTTTCAAAATGAATGTTAATGCTATTCTCATAATGGTGGATAGTACTGCTTTGTTTTCTATGTTTGATAATAATTTCAACCCTCCATTGTTGCCACATTCATCTATATATGCCAGAGCAAACAGACTTGAGCACCATTTATTATCAGTTCAAGTGTCATTTAGCTACCATTTCTTCCACAAGATATCTGCCTTCACTATATCTACTCCCAAGTTCATTAACAACAAGCCAAATGGTTTTAGGTCAATAATAAGTTAACCAGAATGATTGGCCAATTATCATTTCACTGGATTTCTTGAATAACATGTTCTGGTTGTTCTCCAGTCTTCCTGCCACTATCATAATTATGAATAGTAATATTAAGTTGGTTAACCTGCAAGATGATAAGAGCCAAAATATAACTTCTCTTGGCACTTTATCTTAATTTCAAAATTTCCTTCTCTTATCCATGAAACGGTTATAACTTTCTATCTCTTTATTGATCTCATCACTTTCAACACCTGGATATTTCTCACTGTTTACTCTCTCCTGGACATTTCTCACTGTTTACTCTCTCCTGGACATTTCTCACTATTTTCTCTCTCCTGGACATTTCTCACTGTTTGCTCTCTCCTGGACATTTCTCACTGTTTGCTCTCTCCTGGACATTTCTCACTGTTTGCTCTCTCCTGGACATTTCTCACTGTTTGCTCTCTCCTGGACATTTCTCACTGTTTGCTCTCTCCTGGACATTTCTCACTGTTTGCTCTCTCCTGGACATTTCTCACTGTTTGCTCTCTCCTGGACATTTCTCACTGTTTGCTCTCTCCTGGACATTTCTCACTGTTTGCTCTCTCCTGGACATTTCTCACTGTTTGCTCTCTCCTGGACATTTCTCACTGTTTGCTCTCTCCTGGACATTTCTCACTGTTTGCTCTCTCCTGGACATTTCTCACTGTTTGCTCTCTCCTGGACATTTCTCACTGTTTGCTCTCTCCTGGACATTTCTCACTGTTTGCTCTCTCCTGGACATTTCTCACTGTTTGCTCTCTCCTGGACATTTCTCACTGTTTGCTCTCTCCTGGACATTTCTCACTATTTGCTCTCTCTCCTGGACATTTCTCACTATTTGCTCTCTCTCCTGGACATTTCTCACTATTTGCTCTCTCCTGGACATTTCTCACTATTTGCTCTCTCCTGGACATTTCTCACTATTTGCTCTCTCCTGGACATTTCTCACTATTTGCTCTCTCCTGGACATTTCTCATTATTTACTCTCTTTAGTTACCATAGTATAATTTCTATTAAGCTCTCATCTTAACATCTGTAACATTTACACAAATATTCCCCAATTATGTTATTAAAAATATTCCTGAGATATCTTATTTGGCAACTTCCATCCCTCAAATGCTGAGATAACAAAGAAACTGACACACAGCCATTGCCTGAACTATACACAATGAGCCTTATTGCACACCTTATACTGGCACCTGAAGAAATGATCCACACCCAAATGCGCTGCCATACCTGCTGTTCAATATTACAAGGTGTCTTTTGTCTGTCATCTTTTTATTCTTCATATTCAGAATAGCTGCATCTGCTTGTCTTTGTCAATTCTTATTGTTCATTTAGAGATGCATATCGTTATCTCTTACAGCCAATCTAAGCTTATATTTTAATTGAGCTTATTCTTTTTTTTTTCCCCCCCACTGACCTTTTTTGTTTTCTCTCTTCTCATCTTGGCAAATGGGATTGCATCTTCTATATCCCATTGTCCTGAGTTTGACTAAGAAGAATTATTTACTACATTAGGATTTTTTTTTTCCTCCTGAATTTGAAGAATTTATATAAATTTCCTGATGGGCCAGATTGATTCTATCAGTTATCCTCCTGGTTGTTCTTGAAGTCTTCTTTACCTTGGGAACATCCCTATCAGACACTTTAAGTCATTGTCATGTACCTGCCTATTCTCTCTTCCAATTTGATCCTAAATAAAGTTACCAGGTTTGTCTTCTCTATTATTCTATAGTAAGATCTTTCATTAAGCTTTCTCTGTTTGACATGGATTTTATAATATACTAAATTTCCCACTAGAAACTTTTTTTCAGTCTTATATTAAGATTTTTATACCTCTACTCTAAGGCTCATAACAAGTTGTCTAATCCACATCATACCACACCACACCTAACATATAAATAGGGCAAAAAATTGTTTCATTCATATTTAACTTTAACTTACATCAAATAGTTGCCTCAGGAATTGATCCTAATTTTCGTTCTCTTTGGCCAAAATATCCTCCAAATTTATTTTTATAGTGTTCTTGATTGCTTTCAGGACACAATTATTAGTCTTTTGTATTTGGAGAGTCTAACTATATCCTTGCCAGATATGTTATTTTTTTTTTTAATATTTCTCTTTAATTCAAGTGATAACTATCTCAGTGGATATAGAAAAATGAATGTGACCTTTCCCCCCTTTTTCAATAAAGTTAGTTTCAGTGATTTTATTTTAGAAAAAATTTAAATCATACTTTTTTAAAATTCTATTGATTTAATAAGGAAAACAAAAAAATGAAATTTTGTATTAAAGATATTTTATAAGAAATAATAAATGAGATTTTTATTTTTATTGAAATATGTTTCATTGTTCCTGTATGTTTACACACATGTATACTTGGGTATCTCACTAATTCTGGGCTGAAGAATTGTTCTTACAATTTACATTAGATCACATCTTAGTGTCACCTGTCTTATAAGTCAATTTCTGAACAACTTTCGCTTGGTCAATATTTTCTCTGTATCCTTACTTGATTAAAATCTATTGATTTCTAAACAATCAATGACCTGATACTGCCTTGTAGCTCATAATTGATATTTGTTAGTTCAAAAAATAGTGTTGCTGCCAACATTCAAGAAAAGAAGGCAATTTGCATTAACAGAAATTTGTTTCTATATTGAAAGCTTTGTTCTTTGTTACATTATTTTTTTGCAGTTCTATTAAATTTTATTATAGCTTTCATTTTTATGGTAATCACTTTGAGTTCTTAATATAAAATTATAAAGTAGAGATAAAATAATTTAAAAAATTTAATTGTAACTGATTATATGTACCGAATACAAGTGCAGACCTTACTATTAAATGATCAACTTAGTTTCTGAAGTTTACACTTTCTCTGATTTCTTCAAATTAACCCACTCTGAATAAAAAAAAAACAAGTTACTTTTATGAATTAATTTCTTACTCTATGATAAAAATGAAGAAATTCATGCTTACTGCATATCACTGATAAAATAACTTTTTAAAATCAATGTTGAAAAAGTTAAAAATAAATTTTTTTTCTTAACCATCTTGGTAATAAGATATGGTTTTAGAAATATACAACTTTTACAAAGATTTCCAAAATGATTTTCAGTGCAACCAAAATGTGGGTACATTCAGACACTTCTGGATCATAAGCATATGAAACTTGGAGACAGATTTGGGTGCTTGGACCATAAAAGGTTAACCAAAATAAGAAGCTGAAATCTATGTAACAATACAAGATTGCAATTTTCACTTGAAATAGACAAAATTAGATAGTTAATAGATTCTCCAAGATTCTAATGAAATAGGTGAGGTGCTACTGACTGCAAAAGAAACCACCTAGAGCCATGAAACAGGCATGCTTTTTCCGCATAATCATTTAAGTTCAATGTGCATCATCATCATCACTCAAGTTTATTTTAACACTTGCAAGAAGTATTTAGGATGTTTGGTCATTAAAATACTGCTCAGCTACTGTTATCACTTCCAAACCATTTGAATGTTTCAGATATTTCAAAGTCCTTTTAAAGTTTGCAAACAGGAAATAGTTAACTGGAGTCAGATCTGATAAGTAGATTTATGGTCCATGTGCTCAAACTTAAAATTCTTCAAAACATCCATCCTGCCAGCCCTGTTAGCAGATGCATTGTATTGCAAAAATAAATCACCTTTCTTCGTTTTTTTTTTCAACACCTCCTTTAATTGAAACTGCAAATTTTATGAGTAATCTGCATTAACTGTTTAGCCCTTCTAAAAATAATTATCGAAACACCTGTTTTATCCCCTCCCTATCCACAAGAATATCAGTGACATCACCTTTTCTACTGACTCCAAGTTCTTGAATTTCTATGGCTGTGCATAACCAAACTGCTATCCCAGCATGGAACTATTGTTTGATCTTCAGTGACAATATCTCATCCGCAGTGACAAAACATTTTTAAAAAATGATCATACAATTTCTGAAAAATGCTGCAAAATCATCTTGGATTTAGCAGTCCAACTTTTTAGCACCCAATTGGATGACCACTTCTGCATACCAAACTAGTCATCTAAGTCTAAACTTATTTATAAATGGAACTTTGTCTCTGTGTGTGTGTGTCTGTCTGTTACCTATAGACTCCAAAACGGCTGAACAGATTTTCTTGAAAATTTACACTTGTACTATAAGCATCTGCGAGTGTTCTTAGCTAGGTTTTGTGTTGAGGTACCCCCGATAAATATCGATAATCGAAAAAATTGGGTTATAGAAGGAGTGGTCCGATTTTAATAAAATTTGATACACTTAGATAAAGACATAAGAAACAATATTCAGAAGTTTCAAGGTTGCAGTTCTTACAATAGTGCAGAAAATTGATTATATATAAAAGGCAAGATGTTTGTGTGTCAGTCTACGGTTTCGCTTTAACTGGAAACAACAATTGCTTTTTAGTCTTTCGTGCCAACATCCAAAGAGTCTGAGCTCCAGGACTATGGATTAGTTTTAAAGTTTTCATTATACCCAAGCAATGCCGGGCTATACTGCTAGTGAAGTATAAACTCAACACACTTTCTTGGCTATCTTAGTGGCATAGTCCTTTTGGCAGAGATTTGTTGATCAGCCAAAATAATGAACAATTTCAAGAGTTGACAAGCTGAAAGCCTTCAGGACCATATTTATTTTAACTTTGTTTTAAAAATTTCCACATAGGAAGTTGGCACACAATATCATCACAGTTGGGTATGAAGGGCATTTGTCAGCCAATCTATACACTTTTGAAATTTTCTTCTGTAAGGGCAGGAACTTCATGACAGCCTGAAGTTTAACACTTGAAAAATTTACACTTTCAGTTGATATAGTTCAGCCAATGATCTGAAACAAGTTCTAAAATAAATGGCACTACAAATTGGCACTTTACGATGTAAAATTCAACAGTAACAAAATAGCACTGGTTTTTGGAAGTGGGCTTAGGTAAGAACTTGTCATCAACCCAACATACTAATAACTAAATTGAAAGCAAAGAGTTGTGTAACATAACCTGTCCATTAATTGTTTGTATTATATTCAGCAAAGATTGAACCATCTGTTTGCAGTAAGATGCTTGTTTTATATTAAACTCAAGCAGATATAATACTATCATGCACAATAAGTTCTAAAAAATGTTTGTTAATTGAGAAAAAAATATAATTTTCTGATCTGTTGAAGGTAGTGTTTAAAACTTCAATTTTAATATATATAATACTAAAATTCTAATATTGTATGTATGTTGTTCCTGAGATAGCGTTTAAACAATACATAATGCCCCAACCAATTTAGGAGCATATACCTTGAACCTTTGCCAAGGGCAGTGCCAAATTTCATTAAAACTAGACAAAGACGTTTTGAGCTACAGTTGTTCTATTTTTACGGCATTTTATTTAGAAATTCAATTTTTGTTATACACATTCTTATATCAATCCATATATGTAAGCAATATATTCCAATTATGTATGTGAAAAATAATAAACATTCATAATACATTATTAACAACATTGTTAAATACATTGAAATATGCATAACATATATTTATATATGTTGTGCATTTAATTTAGTGGAGTGAATATTTTATTCACTACCCACATTAAAACTATTTTTATAAACAAATGACAACTACTTGATAGGTAAAGTGGTTCTGTGGGTGTATCATTGTAAAATGGAATTGGTATGACTGGAAAATTGTATCACATAACTTGATGGTATGTAAATAAATTGATATATGCTGGTTTACCACCATTGTGTATTTTGAAATAAATGTGAGAAATAAACAAGTAAATGATAAAAAATATAATTATTTTGAAAAAAATTACCAAAAAAAAAAAAGAATGAAACAAAGTGCACAAAAATGTGGCATCCATACAGACAATTGATGTGTGTGTGTGTGCGTGCTTTTTTTTGTATTGGGAAGACATTCACCTATGAAAATTATATGGCAAATACTAAAATTGGTATAAATTGCCAGCCTGGAATGGAAAGCTCTTTGGTGAGATATTGGTTTACAATTCCATTCGTTAAAGAAAAAAATGGTAGAATGTAGTGAATATAAAATTATTCCTTTTTAGATTTAATATTTAATGTTTTTGCTGTAAATTTTTAAAAAATGAAGATATTGTATAAACTTCCTTTCATGTTTTGGTTTTATTAAAATTCTAATCATCACTTTTTATAAAAAACAAACATTTCTGAGAGAGTGAAGTTAGTATAAAGTAATAGCATTGTCAAGAAAAACTCTTTTTGATACCATTTATTGTAGGCATGAAGGTTAAATTTTGCAAATCTTTTAATTAAAAAATATTTTGTATTAAGTAATAAAGGGTTGAGCTTAAAATTTCTAGCACCTGACGAAGGCCAAAGCATACAATGGCCAAAACATTGTAAAGATGAGTACAACAGTTCAACCAATGTAAACATTGAAAAAATATTTTCTTTTTCAATCTAATGAAATGCATTACAAAAATATTTTCTCATTTCATTCCATGAGATTTTTACTTTGACTTCCAATTAATATTGTTAAAATGGAAACACAGCAACTACATGATTATTTTTTTTCCAATTGTTCACTCACTTATTCATATTTTAATACTGGCACTCATCATTGTAAACATTTCACATGGTAAAAATTTATTCATTTTTATATAGACAATTTGAAAAGTTTGTGAATATAGCTTACTTTTCTGCAACACATTTTTTTTTTTAATTAAATAGTGAATAAAATTTACTTTCCAATGAAAATGGTTTTAATTATAATTATTCTAGTCCTATGACCATTTAGATCATTGGTGTGTCAGGTAGGGTAATGGGACTTTTTCTTTTGTACCTTTCTCCTCTGCCTGAATCCTATCCTGCATATATACAAGTCAACCATCCGTCCGTGCATGGAGTACTGCTGCCATTTATGGTCAGGCACCCCTGCCGTTCTCCTCAGTGTTCTTGACAGGCTCCAAAGGAGAGTCTGTAATGTGATAGTTACTGATCTGACGGCTCGACTGCAGCCACTTCCCCACCGTCGAAATGTGGCCTCCCTTTGTCTGTTCTATAAATACTTTCATGGCTTCTGCTCGGATGAACTTAAGTCACTGGTGCCTCCCCAACAGGTGTTTACTCGTGCAACCAGACTGGCAACTGGATCCCACCCATTCACAGTCAGGTTAGCCAAATGCAGACGACAATTCTACTCATGCAGCTTCTTCTCTCGCACTTCCCGCCTGTGGGACTTGCTCCCATATTCTTGCTTTCCTGACAGCTACAACCTCCAGAAATTTAAATGCAAAGTCAATACTCATCTACTAACCACTGGACTCTAGCTCTCTCCCCACCCCCGTATAACCTTCCCTTTCTCTCCACCTATGTATCTGTCATCGCACCTGCATTCTCAGCTTTCTATTGCTCCTTTCTAACTAGTTTGTACTCCTCACACTTTTCTAAATCTTTTTACAGTTATGTAGCCTCCTGCACATCAGTGGCATTTCTACCTTGCTCGGGGTGAAATGATTAAAAAAAAAAAAAAAGAATAATGCATGACAGATTGATACATGGTATCAGCAGCAAAGCATAATCTTTAATCTGGTTATAAATGACTAGCAGTATATGATTCCTATCTTCTATGCCTTGATACCAATTAAATATATGTATATGATAAGATGGTATGTAAAATAGGGCATAAATGTGTCTATTTCTTTTGATTAGAAAATTAAATCTTATATACATATATTTAGTTAACATAAGTTTACCATTCTTCCATGCCTTGAATATTACTACCACATATAGTCTGGGGCTGCTGCTATATATTTAGAGTCTTGATAAAATTCAAAGAAGAATCTGCAACACTATTAGTTCCAACCAGGTGCCTTGGCTTCAGTCACTTTACCGACCACCATAATGTAGCTTCCCTGTGCCTTTTCTATAAATACTTTCCATGGTAATTGTTCAGCTGAAATTTCCTCTTTGGTATGTAGGTGTTATGAATTAAAGCGTAGTACTAGATTGGTAACAAGGTTTCATCATTTTACAATTGAATTGGCCAGATGTAACCATAAGTTCTGTGCCAACATTTTCTATCACACTTTTCACTTGTGAACCTCTCTTCTGTCTTCTTACTTCCTAGTTGACTTTGATCTTAAAAAAAATTAAACGCAATGTCAATCATTTTCTTCTGTTTTAATTCTTGTTATTTTACTGTTCCCTCTCTTTAATAGTGTTTTTTTTCCACATATTTTCTAACATTCAGTAACCCCCCTTGCACCTTAGTGGCTTTATTGCCTTGTTTGTCGGCAAAATGATAAAAAAAGATAGACAGTTGATTGGTATCACACATTTAAATTATTTGAAGCATTTATGTCATGGTTACAAATAATTTTAAAAGTATTAAATGTTATAAGTTAAATTTATGGTATTTGTTAAATACTTGATAAATAAAAAGCCTTTTAATAGTAATTTTCTTTTTTAAATTAAAAATAGATATTTAAAAAAATTAGTTTTAAATATGCCTCTATTTGGAGATAGATAAATTTTGCGAGCACAAGGTAACTCCAGCCAGTTCTTTTGGACAGATATAAAACAGATATAAAACAGAAATATTTAGTCAAATAAATATAAACCCCCAGCATATTTGGTTTACTTGATATACTATATTCAAATCATACTAAGTGTCTAAAGCATTGTGCAGTCTTTTATTTTGTGATACAGGACAACAGTTTTTTCCTTTCCTAATAGTTTACATTTTTAGGTTTTTAAGACACTCAAAATTATTAATCTGTTGGATCATATGCAGTTAAAAACCCTTTTCTCTTCTTTTAAATGCCATTTAATATTTTAAAGTTATTTTTAATTTCAATATGGCATTCATAAACATCCATTTTATCTCTTATTGGATTCCAGATTCAGCAGGAATGATTTTGATCCTTTTTTTTTTTTTAACTTCATTTACAGAAATGAATAGTTTTGAAACATCTTCAAAAGTGATTTGAACTGCATATTTTAAAAGCAATGTTTGAAATTCATAACAGTTCACTTCCCTCTAGACAAAAGTTTAAAGCTTAAGAAAATTAAAATAACTGTTATTGTTAAACAAATATAATTAAATATATAAGAAGTATTTTACATTTTACAGCTATCAAATAAGAAATTAATAAATACTTGGTTTAGAAAAAAACCTTTAAATTTTCATTTCAGAATTTTTTTGTTTTTTTTCTTTCACTCCACTTTCCACTCATAATCCATAATCTTTCATTTGATTAAAATATATATTCCATCTGTTTAAGGAATTATGTTTTAATTATTCATTGGTTCCTTGCTTTTTACGTGATCCACTAAGAGATCTTTTAATGGGAATTTTCTTTTTTGCTGCTAGCCAAGGTTTTTTTTTCTTCTGATTTTTTCAATATACTAAAAATGATGTTTTTCTTATTTTTCTTTTTCAGGAAAAAATCGGAAAATACAAAAATTACACCTCTAAAAAGCTTGAAGAAAATTTCCAAAAGTCCAAATTTGCCCAAAAAGAACAATCAAGACAATGCTGGTTCCGGGGCCAAACCAAAGAGTGTGACATCTCTACAGCCAGATGATGTACAACAGTACCTCTCGCACAGTGCAGAAGAGCTTGATAATGTAAGTGAAATAAGATTTACCACAAATGTCTTTACTACTTCTATTATTAAGATTGAATATTGTTCACGGTAAAGTAGATTTGTGATCTTTCAATGTAGCTTTCTTTACATTCTTTCTACTCTTCACTTGTCTATGATTTAGAGTTCAATGAAGTTCGTTTTGAAATGTTTTCTTTTATAAAGAAACACTTTATGATTTCTCTCTTGTAACACCAAATATAGAGCAATATAGTCACTATTGCCTAAAATATTTTCTTTTTAATTATTTACACTACAGTAATGTAAAGGATAAAATTTCAATAACTTAAGTGTATTGTTTTATTTTGACAAAATATATGCATTTAACTATAAAAGATTTTCATGCAGCAATATCCTATTTTGTTTTCATCAATAAAACCACCTTAAGCCTTAATTACTGCTTTACAACAAGTAATTCTTTCCAACAAGTCTCTGAAAAAAAAAAAATGTATATGGCAGACCTTCTCAAGCATTCTTCAAGTGCTGGAAAAGCTCACTCTCACTCTTTGGGTATTATCTTTGAACTCTCCCATCTAATTCTTCCCATACTAGTTCAGTGGCAGAGTTTATATATATAATTTTGACATAATTTAGAAGAGTGTCTTGGATTGCTGTGTTGTTGAAAGGTGAATTTTTTCCTAATTATGCATAAGCCAGTTGGTATAACATGCCTTTACAAAATCAATTTCTTTTTTCTTTTTTTTTTTCTTTTTTTTTTTAATTATTTCCTTGATTTGAATCAAGTCTCCAGCTCTTTTGGTTATTTCAAAAAGTCTCCAGTTATGGATTAAATAATGGGATGGGGCCTGGAGGCAACCCATCCAGTGTTGGTGTCACAATAAAAAAACACCCTTGGTAGCCCTTGGCGAAGCATCAAGTATTCAGCTATTTGACAAGATTATGAATTTCACTATAAACTGCGCCAGGGTTCTAAATGCACAGGGAATATTGGAGAGGTGTAGTGAGTTCTATCTCGGCCAAGGCTGCAGGATGATGACATTGTGGAAATTGTCTGACAGTCGTGAGTGAGTTCTCTTGCTTGTGTGGCATGGTGCAAGGTTCTGTTGCCAGGCATAGGGCCTTCTAGCAGTCAACTTTTTACCTGATACAGCACTAACTCCTTAAGGCACTTGATGTAGGCCAATGTATTGAAACTGAGATCCTCACCAACAAATTTAAGAATGATCAGAATGAGTTTTCTGAGCTGCCATACCTTTGTGACCAACATTATACTCATCCAACTCTCTCTGTCATCAGATTGACACCCAAACACTTTGAAATGTTTGTATTGGAAATTCTGGTATGAATGTCAAGCAGTACAGCATTGCAATTTCTAAATTTCTGGCAGAATGAATTGGATTATGATGCTATTTTTCTTACAGATGGTGCGCAACTGTCTCTACTGTGCAGTCGACAAAAACAAACGCCATTCATGTATAAAATGAAAAATATAAAAAGATCACAATTTACTCATCACACCCTGTATATGCGCACGCACACACTTTTTTGATAAAACTATACAGCAGCCTTCCTAATTTTACTTTTTGAGTTCTTTGTTAAAAAGAAGCAAACAAAAAAAAAACTTCTGTCAAATATCCAGAGAGGTTACAGTTATCCATTTCCAGTAGTTTTATAACAATTTAAATAGTTAAATAGGAATCCTTTTTTCAGTCTTCTGTTCTGGAAATTACTGACTTCATTCCTCAGAAGAATTTACTTTCCACCAGCAGAAATAATAATCAAAAATTGATACCATCATTGCCAGTTACATCTATTATATAAAAGTGAATGTATCTGTTCATTTCTAAGAGGCTTAGGCTGATTTCAACCAAGAACAGCATCAGAATTATTTGAACTATAAAAATTGGAGAGTTTTGAAACCTAAGGTTTATCTAAGTGAAAGGTTTTAAGAATCTTGCTTAAATCCTCATAACATATGCTTTTGGTTTTGCTTTTGGAAACACAGTATAAAACATTGAGCAAAACTTAGAACAACTCAGTCTTTATTAAATGTGAGTACACATACACACACCTCTTGATAACCAAGAGAAAACTTTTTATCTTCCAAAATTTTAAAACAAAGCAGTTTTATTTTCTTATCCACAAGAAACAGAAAAAGTGAATGAAAGAGAGGAAAGAAAGATGAGTATTGCTATCATTCAGTGGTGAAGAATATTAAGATGAAGGAAGTAGGTAACTGCAGTAGAGAAAATGAAGAGTTAAAATTGAATAAATCTAGCATGTTTATTCTTATCTGTATATTGGGTTAAGCCATTCTAAGCAGTATGGCAGATTTATCTGCTAGCACTAGAAAGGCATTTGTTGCCTGTAGTTCAGCTCTGCTGACTCTGAAAGTATCAAAGAGATGAAAGTATGGGATTACTCACTTCTGTGTCATGTACAATGCAAAAGATAATTTTGTCACACACACTCTCTCTCTCTCTCTCTCTCTCTCTCTCTCTATATATATATATATATAATATATAGGGCATATTTAGGCAGCAAGTATTCATCCAAGCAAATAAACAGCCAGGCCTTGTCAGACTGTTTATTTTGCATTTTTACAACTTTCAAATGAGGTGTTGAGTATTATGCTCGAAAGTGTCAATAAACTGTCCAAAGTTCATGCGTTATTTTGTTCAAGTATTTTTAAATGACTTTGTCATTTTTCAAGAACTAATGTGCTATCTATGTGATAGGTAGAGTTCCTGGTATTCTATGGGAAGCTGGAAGGTTGAAATAGTTTTACAATGGCATGTATAACAGTTATTGGGAACAAATTTACACCAAAAGCAATGAATTTTTTTTATATACACACATGATGATTCCAAAGTAGATGAAGAAGGTTTGTGTATCTCTATTATTATTAAAATCGTGTTCATTATAACTATGATATTTGTGCTATATTATGTAAAATTTATAACTAAATTTCTCTAAAAGAAATTAATACATGCAGAGACTTGTGCAAAAATGTTTATTTGAAACATGTGAGGTAGATTTCAAAGTTGTGTAAATTGTGATGGACAATAGTTTGAGAACCTGCATTGATAAAGTTTAAGCACTTTTGTATTATTGTAATAGTAAAGATAAAAGTATATGTAATATCAAAATAAATGCTATTATTTACAGTTCATCTATTTTGAACCTCTGTGTGTGTATATATATATATATACACACACACACATTCACACAGTCTATAAAAATGGATTCTAGTATGTTATTAAATTTTTCAAAATATCAAATGAGAAAGACATTTTTTTCAATTCAGCAGAGTATGTAAATGTATTTTTTCTTTTCTACTTGTTTCTAGAGTTGTTATTTAACTAGGTATTTATAATTCTGCACTTGATGTTTTTTATGGATTTATTCAAAATATATATATATATATATATATATGTACTCTCATTTGACCAAAAACCCACTACCACCATTCCTTCTCAGCCTGCAGCCACATGCGACGCAAAAAAATGAACCTATTTAAAATTTCTCTGTATAACTCCACTCTGTTAATAATTTAAATGTTCTATGTTCACTGAATATTAAATGTTCATCCTTTGATAATGGCTTATGTAAGCCGAAAGCTCAGACCTGATAAAAAAATAACTATTATTGCGATTTCTTGTCGTCTTTCCATGACAACACTATCAAGCTAATCAGATCATACGAACGGATCTTACACAAAATAAATAGACAGAACTTGTCTATATTATTCAATGAAACCTGTATTAATGAAAAAATGCTGCCAAAATACACACAATAAATATATATATATATATATATATATATATATATATATAATTTTTTTAGTTGATTATAAAATATTTTATTGGTGTAATGTTGCTATTTTATTAATATAGAACTTTAGAATTTTGTATTTCTGTCATATCTTAAAATATTTCACATTACTGGCATGAAATTAAAACTGGTAACATTTCAACTATTTTGTGTGTGTGTGACTGTTTAGTATATGGTTTATACTTTAAACATAGCCTACAAAATTATGTCACTGGCATAGTATATGGCGTCCTTTAAAAAGCATATAACTGTTTAGTAAGCATTAGGGGAAATAATTAGTTTCAATGAATAGCCAAATACTTATATCTATATATACTATTACTCAGTGGGCTATGTATTATACCGGCACCCATTTTTTTAAGATCCTGTTTTACACTTTAGCTGTATTTGCTTTATATTTAGATATAGAATTTTTTTTTATGTGCTTGTTACGATGTTTCATTGTAATTCAATGATTCTTTGACATGTTTTTGTGATAGTTTCTCTCTCTCTCTCTTTCCCAATACATCAGTTATCATTGTGTGTCATGTTGCTGTTAAGGTGCACTGTTTGAAAAAGTAAGAATATCAAACTGCTTGAATAAAAAGTAACAGATGACAGTATTGCTTCAAACAACATTGAGTTTTCTTGTTTTCATTGATCTGTTATGTTTATTTATAATGTTTCTCTAATTAGCATTTCATAACCACCATCCTTTTCAAGCATTTTTCCTACATCCTGCTGACTATTGAGTCCTTATTTATGTAAATATAACTTGTTCTTAAAAAACATGCTTTTGATTTGATTCTTATAACCACGACCCTAATTTATTTTCAATTCATGTTAAATTGACAGCCATAATTATTCTATTATGGAATGCTGAAAAGCAGTTATTTTTAGTTGTTCTTTTTTTTCTGGTAGCCTTGCCAATTCATAAAGTCAGTGAGGGAAAAACTAATTTCCCCAATTAGATATCAAGATAAACTTAAAGATCTAAAACAGCAGCAAAAAAAAAAAAATGAACATTTGGACAAGATTTTTTTTTTTTTGTGTTATTTGTTAACTTTGTACTAGAATTGCTTATTGCATTAGAAAGAATAATATGAAAGTAAAAGGTTTTTCTTGCAAGAATGTTTTGGCTAGAAGGTAATGTTACTGAAGTCTTTCAAAAAGATGCAAGGTACTTTTTTGAAAACTTTTTTTTTTTTTTCCAATTTTAACAATCAGAATGTCATGAATATATAATTGCTTTTCTGAATAGTAAGAATGTATATTACATTATAAACACCTGTATTATTTACCCAAATTGTTAAAACTATTTTATTGGCATAGATGTATACACAATTCTGGAAACTTCAAATCATGAGTATTAAGCAATATTGAAAATATATAACTAGCAATTGCTTCATTGTAAAAAAATATCATCTCTACTTGAAAAAATTGTCACTTGTTCGGAAAGTGAGTAATGTTAAGATTGTTTTTCTTTTCAAATGTTGACTAGCTCATACAATTTTATCTGGGAAGCAAACTGGTCTATAGAAGTGAAAGCTGGATTTTGAGATTTTAATGAGATAATTCATTGGGTAAAAAAAATAAGAATTCTTAGAATATTTGACTTGATGAAATCCTGAGGTTTATAGATACATGATAATTTGTATCACTTTTTTTGGACAATACTATAATGAAATTCTTATTTACCATTTTATAAAGTTTGAATTGATTGACAATTAGCCAATGTTTTGTCAACAATTCCAATAAACAATCGAATAAATGTTTATTATTTTTGTTGACAATTCACAAGAACAAAGAAAATCACTTTCATGTTTTCATAGGTTTTATTTATATTCTAATTCTAATCATTGCTTTTTAAAAACATTCCTGAGGAGTGAAGATAGTTAAAATAATAGCGGTGTTAAGGGAAATATCATCCTTTTGACACACCTGTTTTTTTTTGTGAGCACAAAGATTAAACTTTGTTATGATATGCTATCTAAAAATAAATTCTAATTTTCTTCTGGACATATATTTATCTTAGAATTGTTAACATTTTTAGTAACTAACTTTGATAATAACTTCTACAATAATAAAAAATATATGAAATAATTTCTATCTACAAAGCTTCACAAATCATAAATTTTGACCTAAATGTTAATGGATCTATAAAGCAAATTTATTGAAACTTTTAGTGATGTTAAAAGAACTTTTTTCTCTTGTTTACTAGTAAATGGATGCCATAACACACTTTTTGAGCAAAATGCAAAGTAAATATAAACAATTTGGTTAACACATTTATTCTTTAAGTGGCTGCCAAAAAGTTCTTTGATACTGACCACTTCCCAAAAACTGATCAAATGACTAAACATCAGAATTTCTAAAAATCCCTTAGTTGAGATGAAAATTTTTCAGTATCCCTCGAGTAGAATGAATAAATTTTGCTTTAGTTTCAACTTATATATTTGAAATCTTATCAAGAACTCATTTTTATATTTAAATGATTTGATTAATAAACCTACTATTTCTTTCGCGTTTCATTTATGTAAATTTACCAACCAGGTCTGCTTTCAGTGAATCATTATCATAATGAGTTTTTTAGATTTTTCATGTGGCTATAGCATAAATTCTAATAAAGTAAACATTTTTATTGCATTTTATATATTAATGGGCTCTCTACAATGAGGAAAATAGAGAAGGTTGTTTCATAA
Source organism: Ascarosepion bandense (assembly GCA_037127315.1). NCBI lineage: Eukaryota > Metazoa > Mollusca > Cephalopoda > Sepiida > Sepiidae > Ascarosepion > Ascarosepion bandense. The sequence continues at coordinate 662,558 of JBBBDQ010000171.1, forward strand.
ATTAATTAAATTTAAAGGATTTAATTAGTATATAATGAAATATTGTGTTTGTTTTGCCAAGATGTAGCTAAAGATAGGTTTCTTTGCATTTTTCATATTGGTAAATTTATTTAACTGTTGCTTGAAGGAGAAATCTTTCTCAAGCATGTGGAAAGTGTAAGGTATATGTCTGGGATTCAAGGACATGACTAACCGACCCCCCCCCCCCATTCCCAATACAAACCCATTAGTTTTCTCAGTATCATCAGTAAACTTTTTGAGGTTATTATCAACAAGGTCATCAAGAACCTGTATATGAACAACCTCTTCTGTGATGAACAGTATGGGCTTTGATCAGCCCAATCCACTGCTCTCCTATCTACCATTACACACAGAATTAATGAGGCCCTTGACAATACAAATACCACAAGGGCCATAGCATTAGCTACCTTGAAAATATTTGACAGGGTTTGGCACAAATGTTTGTGATGCAAACTCTCCAACTATGGAATCACTGAAAATATTTTTTCTATAAAAATCCTTCCTAATAGATCCTCTGAAGGTAATTACTAACTGCCAATCCTCTGAGGATCTGGCAGTCAATGCAGGCATCCCCCATGCATAATTTCTTGGACCTACACGCTTTCTAATTTATATAAATAATCTGTCTAAGAATATACTCCAATCATTTGTAAATATTTATGCCAATGTATGGGTAACCTCCAAAAGTCTTGACAAAACTTGGCAGCATACCTCCCTTCTGATCTAATACTACTAACTCCCCAATGAAGCAAAATACTGTCTGGTTACATTCAATGCCTCTAGAACCAAACTGGTTACATTCCATCACTGCCAATCAGACCCCAAATTACCATCAGTTACAATGAAGAGATGTCCCCTTGAGGAGCCTCTGTAACTTGAGAGGATATAGAGCCTCAGGCCCACACCCAACCTCAAGTAGAATTTCAATATATGATCCATTGCTGAAGATGCAAGTGAAATGATCAGCTCCCTGTACTGATCCAGTAACTCCTTATGCTATACTCTCTTTATAAGAGCCAGATCAGGCTAAAAATGGAGTACTCTTGCCATAATTGCCATAACCTAACTTTCCAGTTTTGGTTAGAGTCCTTGTTGGAGAAAAAATATTTTCCACCCTACTTTCTCACAGGCAGGATATGGCACTGCTCTCTCACTGTTATCATGGAAAGTGCTCGAACAAACTACATCAGGTCTGACCTTCATAGCTAGGACCTGCCATGTCACTTTATAGTAGCAAACCATATACATTCCTCTGTATTCCATCAGCAAGAAGTAAGTTTTACTCAAAAAGCTTTTTACTGCAAACCACTACCCTATTGAACACTCCCAAGAGGATGTTTACCTGATCACTGCAATCTTGACCTGTTCAAGTCTAGAGTCAACTATTATCTTTTCCTTTTTTCCATATATTTCATAACATAATCCTCTATCTCAGGTGGCCTCCTGGGTCTTGTACTGGGTGAACCATATTAGTATTTTTTTTTTTTTTTTTTTTTTTTTAAGCACTTGTAAGGAAATTAATATTTAATGCTAAAATTAGATTTTATCATATCATGCATATTACTTGTGTCAATTGTAAAATTTTATTTTATCAAGTAAAACAAGTTTTAAAATGTTTAAATAAAATCACATTTTGAAATTAAATTAAATGTTCTTCTATGTACCATGTCCCTTAAGGAAATTGGCAATCATGGTTCTCAATGATTTCCTGTTCTCTGTATCTCTTAAAAAAGTTTTTTTATTATCTCAACTAAATCTTGTTCTGCCATCCATTTACTCAAGCTTGCTAAGTAGGATTATGCATTGTCTTACTCTGTCATTCTTGCCTTCAATATATCTTGTTAGTATCAAATATTTCAAGCTCTCTTTGCTAATTATATGCCCTAGAAATTTCAATTCTCTCTTTCAGATGTTAAGTATAAGTGTCCCTTTTGTTTCTATTTTCTTGAAAACTTTTTGTTCAGACCATGGTATTCCCAGCATTCATTTGTAGAATCACATTTCTGTTGCTTCAAGTCTCTTCTTGATCTGTGTGAAAATATCCAGCATTCACTGCCATATAGGAGGATTTAATCATAAAATAATTTAATTTTTTCATGATGTTTATTGACTTTATAGTTAGCATCCATTTTTATTTATGTTTCAGTTGGAAGGAGCATCCAGTGGAAAGCATACAGTGGCTCCACTGGTGCCTACAATACAACAAGAAAATGGCAGCAGTACAACAACAGCATCAACAACAACCACAACAACAACATCAACAACATCCAACACCCCTACCATCACAACCACCACAGCCACAACTACTACGACGACATGCTCAGGAGGTATTGGCTCAGCTGATACCTTTGTGGACGAAAGTGATGGAGCACACACCCCTGATCCAACACGCACCAAGGCGGCAATAAAGCAACTACAAGATAAGATCCATAAAATTATGGGTCAGATCAAAAGCGAACAGAATTCAAAAGAAGGTAAATTATTCCATTTGATAGAACAGCTGAATCTAATAATTATTAATATCCAATCAATGATCCATAAATAATTCATTAATCCAATTAATGAATATCCAATAACTTATCTTTTTTTTTTTTTTTTAAAATCCTATCACCCCAAGCAAGGTGGTAACGCCACTGATGTGCAGGGGGCTACGTAAGAGTGAAAAGATTGGAAAAGAGAAAGCCGGAAACCACATCCTGAACAGGAAACAAGGGATGAGCCTCTTCACCCATTCAATAGACGTGACGTGGGTGATTTCAAATAGAATTATTCTTAGTTTATATCCATCTGTATGGATATATACATGCACATTTTCTCTTTTTCTCTTAGGTTTGTATTGGGGGAAAAAACTAAGAAAAAAAACAGCCAATTTTGGTTTGCTATGGGAGACATTTGTATGTATTGCAGTAACTGCTTGGTTCTTTGATGTTCTATGAATGTGGTTAGAAATATTGCATTGGTACCATATGTTTGCAACAAATACATTCTTATGATCTCAAAATATTTTTTTCTCTGGTCAAGATTGATCCACTGTTGCTCAGTGTATATAAAAAATAATATCACTATAAGTAGTGATATCTTTGTTTCAACTCTTTGTTGAGATTTTATTTCCTCTGGAAACCTGTGAGCTTGACAAAATATTTACTTTAGTTATTGTTATATTAGTTTCTGTCAGTTAGGAATGAGTTATTCTTTTAACTTGGTGAGTGATAAGGACCTAATCTATATTGGCACTTAGAATGGAACTGAAAACTCTTCTTGTGTCTTGAAGAACATTGACACATGGCAATCAGTAACAAACTCAACTTAAGAGCTGAATACTTGTTTCTATCATTTTGTAGAACATTGATATGACAGAAGCTTAATAAAAAATGATTCTAGTAAGAATATGATCAAATAGATCAAAAGATCTATAAAAAATTAAAGATTTTTAAAAGGCCTGCAGGAAATTGTTTATAGCCATAGTTTTTGCCTATAATCATTGGTAAAAGTTTAATAAAATTAATGGTAATATTAGCTGTTTCCTTATAAGAAAACATTCAGCATTCATTGAACGAGCAGTTTGTACTATTTTTAGTTGAAATTTATAAAGTCGCTCTCATTTTAGGAAAATAGAATTCTCAAGTTCAGATGCTATTATCGTTCCAGTATTGATGAGGATTTTCTTAACCTATGAAGTAGTGTGAAATGTCAACACCTTGATTATGTCATTATTTTCTCTTTCATTTACATGTGATATCTATTTTAGCTGTTGCTAGTCCTCAAGTGCTGTGATTTCTGCTATTTGGTACAGTTCTTAGTGATTCTGTAATATCAGTTTGCAAGACCCATTTTTAAGCATTGATCTGAAATTGTAGTTGTATAGAGCAGTTTCAATAACTCTGAACAGGTTTGGCATCATGCATAGCTTCTTTTATAAATAGGCTATTTAGAACCTCTTCACTCTTTTTCAGGTTTGTTTTGATTTTGTAGCAATTTGTGGTGTTGGCTAAAACTAACTCTAGCATTGCATATTCTGTGTTTAGTTTTCTTAGCTTTGATAGTAAATTTATTATTACTGATCCATACACCGAGGTATCTGAAGTGTTTATTATTTACTAAATACATATCTTGAAATTTTATGATCATTTCAGGAATGAATTAAAGCCTTCAATATCTTGTTTCATAAAATTAATAAAAGGTTAGTCTATTTAATTTGACCTTTAAGCACTTCAATGGATTTAAGAATTTGATAATGATCATGAATATAAAGAATAACAATTGGTAGTTTGTATGAATACCCTTTTTTTTCTTTTCTTATTGGGTTTCAACATTATACAACTACTTCACTTTTATAGGTGTACTATAAATAATTATAATGGTGAGCAATTTAAAATTTTTAACTTTTTATATTGATTTCAAAATAATAAAAATACATTTAGTAAACTTTTTGCTATTTAACTTAGAATTCATGACTTAAGTGTTTTCATGATCTGATATTACTTCTTTCTTTTTTTTTAGTCAACCATATCTGTCTGGAAACAGCACAATTCAGCTTTATTGATATATAACTGGCTAAATTACTCTCATTTCATGCAATTTAACTAATCGTATATAAAATCTCTCATTTTAGTTTTTATTTGTTTGATGTCATTTCATCAGCTATTTTTCCCCCTTCTATACAAAAATCAAAATTAAAGAAAGCAAAACTAGGGCCAACACAAAGGAGCACTTACAATTTTCTTTGCATCAGCATACACCAACTAAAATTACATCAAATTCTTCTACTTTTTATAGTCCATGTTTTCTTTGGTTTTGACAGGCATTTTATTTGCTCAAAATTTAAGAAAATTTACATACATGGATATATTCTTTCTTTTTAAAATCTTATGTTGTAATGACCAGAGTTAATTGAGCAAAAGAATATTGTCACACATGTTGTTGAAGGACAATCCTTTGTGTTTGTATTTGTGCATCTTGAATATTGTGAATTTTATACTGAATGGGCAACTAAGTGCTGATAACCCTTTCTTTCTTTTTTTTCACTTTTCATAATGAAAATAAAAGTTCATGTGCTAGATACCAGATTCTGAAAATTTTCCAATTTGAATACAATCTTCGATGACTAAGTGAAAAAAAATTTTTATGTATATCCTGTTCAACTTTATTTATTCACTAGTATATATTCACCCCCACAGGTGTTTGTCACAATCGCTAATCTGTTAGCACAGCACTTTCCTTGTACAATCATTCAGTCAGTTAAGTGGCCATACGTGATACATGCTTGGGCGATCATGTCTTGAAAGAGACATGACTGACTGAGCAGAAGATTATCCTGCAGTAGGTTGCCATGGCTTTCTGTGGTAGACTGGTTGCCGACCAAGGCTATAGAATACAATCTGTCCTGTTATTTCACTCATAGCTAGAGGGGGAAGAGATGTAGCATATTATTAAGTAGTAATTAGTGGGGGATCAGTTTATTACTTCATAACAATAGAAAACTGATCCTCCACTTTATGCTCAGTAGAAGTTTTAATTATGTTTCCAACTATTATATTCAGTCAGTTAAGTGCCATACGTGATACACGCTTGGGCGATCATGTCTCAAAAGAGACATAACTGACTGGGCAGAAGGTTATCCTGCAGTAGGTTGCAATTGCTTTCTGCGGTAGACTGGTTGTCGACCAAGGCTATAGAACCCAATCTGTCCTGCTATTTAACCCATAACTGGAAGGAAGAGACAGATTAATACCTTTCCCAAGGGTATTTGCGCGCAAGTGAATACAATGGATTCAACTGAAATTCAAACTCGGCTCCCCGGTTTCTCGTTCCGAGCCGATATCCACTGTACCACAATGCACATCCAAATAAATGCTCGTTGGAGATATATATATATATATATATATATATATATATATATACTATAGTCATCCGCACACAGATCTGTTTCGCTGTATCACAGCTCATCAGTATGGCTAAGACTCCATTCGCTTCCAAACCCAACATTGAAACCCGACCGAATCAGCGTCAGTCGGCGATTCTATCCCTACGCCACGAGCGTCCAGTACAATCATAAGTGGATCAACACTATGACAGCTGACCAGGTGAAATATTTTTGAAGCATCAAAAATTCACAAAGTAAAATAAAGTGGGTAGCTCTGTGTACATTGGTGGAATTATCAATACATCACAATCAGCATATTCTTAATAGATTATCATTGACACTTGTAGTAATGTGCCTTTTTGTTTTATAATTATACACACACACACACTTTATCTCCAATATTGAGCATTCTTTTCCCATAAATATAGCAAATTTTAAATATATATAATTTGCTATATTTATGGAGGAAGAGTGATTGATATTAGTGATAGAGCAATTGTAATTATAGATAGTATGGGCTTGGAAATCAACACTGCATGGTGACTGTCAATTTCTTACTTCAAGCAATCTTCAGTTTTACATGGGCATTATACTTTGGCCACTGGAGGATTATAGAAAGTAGAGGCAGTAGGAATATGGTCATTCTAGTTCTCTGTCATTGTTTTTAGTTATGGTCCAGACCTTTGGTTGGCTTATTTTAATTCTATTTCTTCTATGTGCCCTGTCCCTTCAAGATGAAAGCGATCATGGCTTTCCATGTTTCCCTATTCCTGGTGGCTCTGTGCACGCCTTCTCCTGTTACACCATGCAATCCTCGTCCCGTCATCCACCTGATCAGGTCCTTCAAATATGTTATCCGTTGCTTTCCCCTGTCTCTTTTTCCCCTCTATCTGGCCTGTTAGTATCAGGTTCTCCAAGCCCTCCTTCCTCATTGCATGTTTCAGGAACTTCAACTGTCTCTTTCTGATGCTCAGTATTAATTTCTTTTTTGTTTCCATCATTTCCAAGACCTCATCATTGCTCATATGCTTGATCCATGATATTCGCAGCATCCTTCTATAGAACCACATTTCAGTTGCTTTAAGTTTTTCCTTCATCTTTGATGATATTGTCCAGCATTCACTGCCATATTGAAGGATGGACAGCGCATAGCAATCCAGTACTCTCTTCCTTGTTTTTGGCAAAATTGTCCTGTTTCTTAATACTTTACTCAATTTCTGGAATGCTTCCTTCGCCATGCCAATTCGCCTTAAATCTCTGTATCGCACTTTCCGTCTTCTGTTATCATACTTCCCAGGTATTTAAATTTTTGTACCTGCTTGATTCTAGTATCCTTGACCTGTATTTGGCATATTGGGCTGCCCTTTTTACTGATGACCATGCATTCTGTTTTCTTGCAGTTTATTTCTAGTCCTTTCTTGTTACTTTCTTCAGCTACCTTCTGTAGGAGGTTTTATAGTTTCCTTTCTGTGTCTGCTATCAGCACTGTATCATCTGCGTACCTTAGGTTTAAATTATGGCCTCCGATTATGAATCCAGGCATAACTTCTCGGGTCCTCAAAATATTCTCGCTGTACAAGTTGAACAGATCCGGTGAAAAGACACATCCTTGTCTTATGTCCCTTTCTATCTTTGTATATCTACTCAATTCATTACCTGTCCGTATGCAAGCGGTTTGCTGCCAGTAAAGATTCTTGATTACTCTCAAGTCTTTCCTAAATATATCCAGGCTGCTGAGCATCTCCATCAATTCTTTGTGGTGTATTTTGTCAAATGCCTTCGCATAATCAATAAAGCACAGGTACAAGTCCTTCTTCATTTGTATTGCCCTTTCGGCGAGCATCCTAATCATAAATGTGGCATTCCTTTTTCCCATGTCTTTAACAAAACCACACTGTTCTTGTCCTATCTCTGGCCTGATTCTGCTTTTCACTCTATTCATCAGGATTTGAAAATTTCATGCATGTCTTTTATTTGTTTACGATTTTTGTTGACTGTAAGTAGGATCATTTTGACACAATCAATGAGAAAAAGAGCACCATAACACAATTTACCCCACCAGAAATTTGGAAACTCAAACAGGAACATTTCAGTCTTTTGGTGTCAACCTGAGAACAGTGCAGGGGGTTCGGAAAGAGTTGAATGAGTTTAATAGTGATTACAAAGATACAACAGTTCAGAAAACTCACTCTGATTGTTCTGATAAGAAAAAAGTTCATGAATTTGCCTCAGACTCAACATGGAGGCCTACATCAGGTGTCTTAAGGAGGTAGGGCTGCCCTGGTTTAAGAAGGGTAACTGTTGGAAGACCCTTTGTCTGGCAACAGGACTCTGCACCATGCCACACAAGCAAGAGACCTGTCATGGCTGTCAGACAATTTCTGCAATCATATAACCCCTTACATCTGGCCACCTAACTCAATATACTACAACCCCTTTGATTATTATGTATGGGGTATAGTTGAGCAAGAAACCAACAAAACTTCTTATAACACCAAAGACAAACTGAAGACAAGGATTATGGCAGTATTCACCAACTGAATCAAGGAGACCATCCAGAATAGTTTCAGGAAATTAAGTTGTCAGGAGGCTGTAATTGAAGCCAATTGCAATTTTATTGAATAAATTTACTCTTTAGTATTTTAAGATATTTTTTTTAATTTTGGTAAATATACTCTGTTAAAATGAGATGTCAGTGTTGTTTTCATTTTTGTGTAATTTAGACAATTTATCCATCATCCTCTGTATGTGCTAAGTATATAAGACATTTAGAAAAACTTATTTGGTGTGCTTTGCTAATGTCCAAGTTATGTTTGCAGAATTTAGCCACTATTCAGTATAAAACATGCTTTGAACCTGGTAAAAAAAAATGGTTACTGAGACATTAGGTTTATAAGTCCCAAGAAATTATGTCCCAGTGGACATAGATGCTGGTTAGTTCCAGTGACTTGACAAAAAGAGTTGAGTTCATTACCAGGCTACAGCAGTGGTGAACAAATAACTTAGAGTTAAGTGAAAGAGATATAACTACATAGATACCAAAAGTGGCATTGCACATGGAATCAGAGTGATATATCCCAGTGATTGTAATAAAGAGTTCTGTTTGAAATTCCTGGCATCCTGAAGAAGACCGGAGCGTACAACTGCTGAAATGTCGTAAACATAGCAGTAAAGATGAAGACAATAGTCTAAACAATGTAAATAGTGTGAATATTTTTTGTTTTCAAAATGTTCAGACATCTTAGAATGGTTCATTTCAATTTTGATTAGACATTTATTTGTTTTAGCTGATACTTGCATTTGAGATTTGTAAATTCTTATCAAATGATATTTATGTTCCTGTGATGGCTGATAAAAAAATGTCATGACTATATGGTTAGCTTTAAGTGGCTTCATGTGTGAAATTTGGTCGTGATGAATATTTACGATATTGACAAAAAAAAAAAAATGCAGTAATCCATAAACCTATTAACCTTCACTGCCTACAGCAAAAATATTTCAGCTTACTCTTGACTTTCTATCCTGTCCTATTTTTTTTTCTTTTTAATACAAAATAAAAGCGTAATCAAGGATGACAGGAGTAAAATTGTGTCATTCAACAGGCAGCCTTAAATTATAAAGTTGATGCTTCATTGAACATGGTAGATATATTTTTTATTCACTTTAAATTTAGTATCAGTCTACTGTTTGTTGCTATTGTGCTATTGGTTGTCACATTAATGTTTAATTATTGATTATAATTTCTTGTGCTAGCTGGATGATTTTCTGATATAGTACCAAATCCTATAATTTATTCATTCTCTTTCCTCTAGTTAAATACAACATGGCTAGTGATCCTTCAGTTATATTGTCTCAAAACCAATCTCACTGTGATTGGTCATTAATTATTAAATTCCTCTCATAATTTGATCCGAAATTAATCACAATTATTTCTACTGTCTTTATTTTTGCCATACATTTGCATCTAACATTTCTGTAGTTTTAGTTTAGGATTTTTTTTAAAATTTTATATCAGACATAAGTATTCAAAAAATTTACAGAATTCATTTTTTTTTTTTTCCAGTGAGAGCTAACATTTTATCCAAATTTTATTTACTTTTGTTCCATTTTGAAAATGTTTTATTTACACGATCTTTCTGCTGTCGGCATCATCACTCAGCTTACATGTAACGGATAAAATATTTAGACAATAGATATTTCTATCCAAAAAATCATTTTAACCCCTTTTATTAAACATGATTTTAACTTGCCATATTTTGGACCAACTTGATAATTCCATTTTGAATTGTTCATTTTACAGACACACACTCATGATAAGAAGTGACACAAATCTTTATATTTTATATGTAGTTTTATCAATCGTCATTAAGTTAATCTCCTAAAATGAAAAAACAGTTTTCAGTTTTCCTGTCACTTAAGAAAATGCCTCCCTGGAACTATTCTTCTCTTTCTCTGGTATTCTTAAATATTTTGGTACTTTTTAATTTTATACCATTTATGCCCACCAGGTTGCATTGTTAAGAATAATCTTTAGTATGATTATTATTATTTTGGAGATTATTTTGTCATATCGACAAAGCAATAAATGATACAGTAGAAGAGAATAGGCAAATATATGCAAGAGAAAGAGAGAAAAAGAAAAGCTGTTTAAGTTGCAGTTATATGACTTTTTAAATAGACCTGTCATTGGTGATTATACTTGAGGTTTCATCTCTTATTTCATGAAATAATAATCCACTTTTCCTTTTCTCTTTCAGCAAATGTCAATGAATATCTGCGATTAGCATCAGGTGCAGACAAACAGCAAATTTTACGGATAAAAACAGTTTTTGAGAAGAAAAATCAGAAATCCACCCACTCCATTGCACAGCTCCAGAGGAAGCTTGAAAACTACCAGAGAAAATTAAACGATGTTGAAACATATGGGGTTTCCAGTCATAAACAAGCCAAAGAAGTTCTACGAGATATGGGACAAGGTTTAAAGTCAGTAAAAACAAATACACCAATATCGTATGCCTGCACTGTTTTCATATCAATTGCTAATATTTGTAACATTAATTGTAATGACAATTCTAAATATTTTTGACATGAGGCAGATATGTTTTCCTAATTTTCTCTATTTTTTTTTTAACACAGTTTGCATAAAATCAGATTTAAGCTACTAAGTTCTGAAATATTTATATTGTGAATGCAAGACACAAAATTTGATTCAATTGCATAAATTCAAACTTTTTACTAAAGTCACTATGATGACTACATTGTTTACTAATTGTCTCAAAAAAAATTTGTACATTTTTTTTTTTTTTTTTTCATTGCAGATTAACTTGCATCAATATCTAGGAAAAATAATTTCAAAATGACAGAATTACATCAGAATAATTAGGAGGAAATGTCTGTGTGTACACACACACATATATGTATATTGCTTGTATTAACACTAGTTTTATTTTTTACACAGACTTTACTCACAAATAAGAAAATGTAATATTTGTGTTGATAATATTTGAATAAGATCAAATCATTTATGTATTAATGAAAGACTGAAATAAATTATATGTAGTTTATGTTTACTTCTGCTCTATACCAATTATTGACTTGTGTGTGTGTGTGTTGAATATATGGATAGGTATGCAACAAGATGATAGAATAAAGTAAAAGAACAATATAGGGAACATATCTTTCACTTTTATTAAAGCTTCTTCAGAGATAGATGAAAATGAAAAATTTCATAGAGACAGTATACTGATGATGTAATTTGGGTTTAATTCTTATTAGTCAGGTATGGGTCACATGTATTAATGCAATAGATTTTTTTTTTAAATGTATATGCGTGGAATATTTTGGATGATAAAGTTTATAATAGTGTATGTGTATATTTTTTAATTTTTCCTTCAGTATCTAATGAAGCTTTAATAAAAGTTAAACATTAGAGTGAGATATGTTTCCTATTTTGTTCTTTTACTTTATTCTGTCATGTGTTTTGTGTGTGTACATGTGTTTTTCTTTTGTGTGTGTGTGTGTGTGTGTGTGTGTGTAGATATATATATATATATATATTTGCTATCTTGTAGTTTTAATTTTGCATATACATTTTGTTTTTGATTTTGTTGAATGCAGAATATAGTAGGGTTAATTGAGTACCATCTGTGTAAAAAAAAAAAACACCACCATAATGCAATTCAGTCCAACATAAATTTGCCAATGACATGAAATACTGCTTGGAGTTTGAGCTGGAAGTTTCAATACAAACATTTCAAAGGGTTTAGGACAGTGCAGAGAATTCAGAAAGAGTTGGATGAGTCTAAGGGTGAGTGCAAAAGTGTTTTGAGTGATCACTAGTGATGGAGATGTTATGCATCCATTAATTTTTCCACAGAATAACAGACTCAACACAGAGGTAGTACTACTTTGGGTCAAGAGGGTAGCAGCTGGAAGAACCTATATCTGGCAACAAGCCCCTACCATGTCACACAAGTAGGAGACCCCAGTTATGGATGTCAGACAGTTTTTGCAACCACATCACCCCCTATATTTGGCAATCTAATTTTTCAGACTGAAAACCCTTTGATTATTGTGTGTGTGACACAGTTGAGTGAGAAACCGAAACATCTTGTAACATTAAAGATGAACCAAAGACAAGGATTAGGGCAACATTCTCAAAGTTAAAAAAGGAGACTATCCAGAAGAGTTCCAGGAGATTCTGGAGGCCATGGTTGAAACCAGTGGTAGTTTTATTGAATAAATTTATTCTTACAAGGAGTTTTGTTGCATTATGATTCTCTTTTTCTCACAGATAGTACCCAACTGACCCTACTATACTGTACAATCAGCCAAAAAAAAAAAAAAACGATACACAGGCATGACATTAAAAATATAAAATTGGTGACAACTTATCCATTGCATACTAAATATATATATATATATATATATATATAGATAGATAGATATCGTAAAAAAAATCTGCCTCCTTCTACCGTGCGCCCATGTCCCAGAGGTAGAACCGCTGACTGACGCCACTTCGGTCGGGTTTCAATCCTGGGTTAAAAGCAATTGGAGTCTAACCATACTGATGAGCTGTGATATACACACTTGTATTTTTTGCATGGAATAACTGATACTTTTTATTTTTACAGAGATGTTGGAGCAAATATTATGGATGGTTTGAGCGGTTTCTCTGGGTAAGTGTGTGTGTTTTTTTTTGTTTTTGTTTTTTTGGTGGGGGTTATATATCATTATTACCAAGTTGTTTTTTCATTTTTCTAATTAAAAGTATTATTCTGAAACATATTTCTTCTTAGCTCATTTAAGAAACCATTTCCTTTCATTTTCATTTCTACCAAAGTATATTTTTGTCTTGAACTAAGGCTTCTCTATGATCTTATTTTCTATACCAGAACATTGACCACTCATCCAACAATTGCAATTGCAACTACAGCTACCATTTCTTACTTAAATACCCAAAACTTCGTATTAGAATTCCAAGTTTGCCTTTTAAAGATATTTATTTACAGCCAGCTAAAATTTATCTTCACACCTTTTAAAGTATCTTTTAATACAAACTAAGTGAAGGTTATTTTCAATGGTGTGCACACCAATAGTTTCTGCCCTCATTTGCTTTTTTTTTTGCTTTTTTGTTGATTACAATTTTTTCCACTCTCTGTTCATCTAAAATAATTTTCTTGATATTGCAGTCATATTATTCTTCATTCTAAACCTTTTTAATTTTTTTGCAGGCATACTTATATATATATATATAATTTTGTCTGTAGCTGTAGAAGAGAAAAAAAATGAATAAAAGACACGAAGGAAAATTGTACTTAGCTGACTTGGCTAAGTAGTTTTTCATCTCGTCTCTTGTTTATATATATATATATATATATATATATATATATTATAGTTTTTTGAGGGTGTTTTTTTTATGGGAACTGTTTTTATTTCTCTATTGTATGTAATAATTATCAGATTATTAGTTTTCACAGTTGATTCTTTGAAGAGAAAAAAATTGAATGTTCCAATTTTAAATTTACAAATTCATGTCATAAGATAAATGTATTTATTCAGATTGCATATTTTTGTGTTGCAAAGGATTGTTTTACTTTGCATATTTTAATTTATTAACAAATACTGTGTGTGTATATATATATATATATATATATATATATATAATTTTTCTGTTTAAATATAGAAAAAAATGGTATAAAATTGACTCTCCAAAGTTTCAAGATATACTTAAAGGCACACTTTTTGACTTTTATTAAATTAATAAAGAAATAATTACTGAAATTATTGTCTTAAGGCATAAATAATTTTTTTAAAAGTTGCCTTTCTAATATAATTTTGTATATTTAGAAGATGTAATGTAGGTAAGTGAAAAGGTCATGTCAAATTAATGATTAAAATCTTCCTTATTTAGTGCATTTTATTACAATCAGTATCAATCAAAGGTTAACAGCTGCATCCTTTTTCATCATGGTGAGGACATAGGAAACTATTCTTGAGTGTTTCTATGAAGTTTAGAACTTGAATTGTTTCAAAATTCATTATTATATTTGCTTATTTTATCCTTTCTGAGAAAAATAAAAACCTTTTTTTTTCTTTTTTTGGGCCTGAAAGATGTTAAAAAGTATTCAAAATTCTCTCCAATAAAAGTTGTTTCACTATTGATAATTTTAATTCTTTTGTTAATTCCATTATAGATATTGTTTATTTTCATTTTATTTGCTTTCAGAAATATTTTTTTAAGCACTATTTTTTAATCTTTCAGTGTATTCTTTAATTCTCTGTATCTTCTGAGTAGTAAATTTCTGATTTAAACAGTGATTTGCCTATTGAATTTGAACAAGTTTTGCTCCTGCTTTTTTTAACTGACCAATGAGAATAATAATTGTACTACTGGCATAAAATATATTTCACAACTTAAAAATGATACACAACAACAATATTGTTTTGAGAAAAATTTTGATATGAATCCACTATTTTATTGGATGAAACATGATAAAATTTTATGTTAGAATTTGAAAAATATAGAAAACTTAAGTTCTTAAGTTCATATATATCCAAACAAAAAATGTTTTACTTTTTATTTTTACTGAATACACAATCTTATATAATTATCTACAAGTTAAACAGGCTTAATTGTTATATAGCACTTCAAAGAAATAATCATACTATATAATCTAGTTTTACAATGCAGTATTTCATAACATAAAAATCTGAATGACAGTATATCTTTAGCTGTTAGCATTGTATTCCAATTTAATCTTGCACATGATTTTTGTATCAATGTTACCTTCATTGTTCCCTTATACTTTTTCCTGTAGTTTTCAGAATATGCGTCCACACACATACACACACGTGCGTATGTATATGTCTTCTCCCTTTAGGTCTGGTGGCATGAATTAATTGCAATATCAGTAGCTGTATTAGAAACACTTATTCTTCTTTCTGACTTTAGGGTGGCCATGTAAACTTTTAGCAAAGTGCTTTACTCCTTACAGTAGCCAATTTATGTAAAAATTTAAAAAAAAGAATATTTTTATTAAGAGTTTCTTTCCTTTATATTGTAAACTTGAGGATTTTTTTTTTTCACAATTTTATTCATGTATGTAACTAAAGAAAAAGGATATAATTGGTTGATAAATTGCATTTTTATCAATGTGACTAATTTTTTTTTTTTTTTAATCATATCACCCCAAGCAAGGCGGTAACGCCACTGATGTGCAGGAGGCTACATAAGAGTGAGAAGATTAGAAAAGAGAAAACCGGAAACCACATCCTAAACAGGAAACAAGGGATGAGCCTCTTCACCTGTTCAATAGGTGTGGGTGGAGTGTGAACCGGGAATTCTCTTAATATATGTCAGATTAGTCTTTTACTCTGATATATTTTGGGGGTAAAGTGAAAAGCATTATTTCTTGCAGATGGTAGTAGAAACCAGACATCGTTGCAATGCTTTCTTAAAAAAAAAAAAAAAAAAATTATTCTGTAGCATATTTTCCTTTTTATCTAAACTTATATTTTGGGTATAACTTTAACTTTTTGGTTGGTGCTGATGAAATTGGTTTCTACTGACAAAGCCACATGGATTTTGTTCAAGAAAATTCTCAAGATATTACCTTGAAATGAATAGTTTTCTATGTTCCAATACTATCAACTGAATCATTTTTTAAAAAACTATTTCAAACAGGAATCAGTTTATCCCCCCACTCCTCAACTCTATTCTCCTTGTTTTCAATTGATCTAGTAATGCACTTCATTCAACATTATCGTCATCATTCTTGTTCCTTTCCCCTTTCAACAAAGTTATAAGTTATGATGTTTGACTTTTAGTTTTGATTTTGTTTTTGGTTCCTCTGACAGCAAACAACCAAGAACCCATGGATTTTCTCCTCGGTGAGTTTTTGTCATATAAGGCTGGCTGCTTTTGATTTTCAAGTTTACGGATAATTTTGCAAAATTGGGTTTGAGTACTGGGCCAAAAATATATCTATTTTCTATTTGTACTTGAATTTTATGACTTTCAATTTTTTTTTCATTATTATTATTATTAATAATAATAATAATAATAATAATAATATTTTTAAAATAATGAAAATAAATTCTACAAAAAATGCAAGCAGAAAAAAATTAAGCAAATCTTTATCAGTTTAAAACTTTTATAAAAGACTGTATCATTGAAATAATGGAAAGACTTGACAAGTTAAAATTCAGTTTTCAAAGGTATAAATTGTTTCATATACAAAGCATTGCCTAAAATGAATTTCAAGATCTCTTGATGATGAAGCAAAATTTGATTATTTCAAGATTCTTGAATCAGGAATAAGAAACTAAAGGTTGAATAAATTTGATTCTCCATGAATTCTTTATTGTTAACATTGTTTTTCAATACAATAATTTATTTCTCACTCTTTAATATATGTAAAAATATTGATATTGTGTATTTTTAATAACGTGCTGCCAAACATTTTCCCATGTATTTTTCAACAATTTAACCATTTTCTCTTTATTTACTGACAATGCTTAAATGAAAAACATCAGCTAAAATTTGTGAAACTTTCTGAACTAGTGGCATGTTATTATAGGCCTGACAAGTACAATCAAAACGAAAAACAAGAGATACACTGAAGTGCAAACCTGCCAAGGCTTAGCAAAATGTCCCCATTATTACTTAAATTTATACTTTCCTAATATGTTTTCCCTCATGCTTGGTGCTTGAGCAGCCATTTCTCAAAGCATTTAAACAACTTCCTGTTAACTCTTTTTCTATTCTTCTATGTAAGTATTTAATTCTCTCCACTGATACTTTTCTTTTTCATTATTTTGTATTTGTTATGCTTGGTGCTTTAAATTGACAGAACTTTCAACTTGTCAAACTCAGTGCCTCAGTATCAAGAGATGTTATATGCTTTTTCATTTTGAAAAATCCTCTTTTCTGTATAATTTTATATTAGTACATTATTTTTAAACTCAAAAAATAACACGAGACAAGTTGTAGATTAAATATGGGGAATATAACTATGCTTATCGAATTTTGGAACAAACCCAACTGTTTATATGATTGCAAACAAATGGGGGAAATTAAAAATATAAAACACACACCTTGGCAGACAGGATATAATTAAATAAAATTAATCTTCAATATATAGAATTTTTTTTTTTGTTTCTTGTATATGTTAGGCAGAAACAAACTTTCTGAAACCATGTTTTCTGATTTAAAATAAATTGCCACTAAAATATTGTTGTTCTGTTTAAGGGATCACAATTATAAGATGAAAGAGTCATGTGTTCATTGTGAGCAGTTAAACTACAAGTGTACTCCTCTGCTTGAAGGTAGAAATGTCTGGCATTATATAAACCAGATGAATCTATATTGTCCATGGATATAGGGGTGTTAACTACCCCAGAACAAATACTTATAATAATAATTGAAAAATTTCAGAATGTAAATAGTGAGCATTACAATTATTGATTCCAGATTTGAAATATTTATTTTACTTAATGACTTGATAAAGAACTTTTAAAGAAAAAAGTTAATTTTTATTTTTATTTGCTAAATAAAATAAAGTTTTTAAATGACTTGAACCCTGATTTTATTTTTTGTTCCCATAAACTATCTGATATGCTTAAATATCTAATTTTATATAATAATGGAAAGCTCTAAATTTTTATTTGGAAAATACAAAGCTTAGGTTTACATCTCTATTAGAAATCTATGCTTTTATAATCCTTCCAAAGGACACAAATTTCAATTCCATTTTTTTTTTTTTTTTTTTAATTGAAAATGTTTCTTTTTCATAGATTGCAACATGAATTATAAAAAGTATTTTCTTAAATACATGTGATTTTTCATTCAAGTTTTGTTATTGTAAAATTTAATTTTTTTTTCCAATAGTGCATTAGACCTTAGAAGAATAATTGAAAAATTCACAATACTTTAAGTACTTAACACTGTTAAATGTTCAGAGGCTTATTAAAACAAAAAAAGACATATGAACATTGTAAGCATGACTTTGTATACAATATATTTATTATTCATTCTTGACTATTTTTTATTTCTTATAATTGCTTTTTATCATAACATTCCAGGTTAAATAGCTTAAGTAATCGCAAGAATTCAAATAATGTAGAAACTTCTCTAAATATCAATCATTTTAATGTTTAAAATCTTAACAATTAAATCATAGACAGATTGGGGACTTTTGATCTTCAGCTAGCTGAGCATTCTTTTATTAAGTCATTTAAATGTATTTTTTCTTAATAAATAGGATGAAATAGTAATAAAATGAGATGCAACTTGAGTTTGTTGTTCAAATCTTAAAAAAAATAAAATTTCAAATATAATTTTTGTATGATATTTTTATTTGTTCCATAATAAGCATTTTTAATTGAGATTTCCTCTTTATATGTTTCTCTTTTTTGATGCTTGTTAATTTTCATTGCTTCTAAAATCCGTAAACCTGTGAATCAGCTGCCTGAGCCTGTTTTTGTATGCCTTACAAATGTACCAACTCCCAACACAAAAGGCAGATTCTAACATATTAACAATGTTTATATGAACAGCATATGTGTAGGAAGAAATATAGTGTAGCTTAGTATTATATTGCCTGCAAATAATAAATTTTACTGCACTCAGAAAATAAAACCTTAAAATTAAGCATCAAAGAAATGTTCCTTAATCGGTATGTTCTATGCAGTTTAATTTAGATATTAAACGTTAGACTACTGATGTGATAAGCTTAACTAATTTTAACAGAAGTATCTGACTTAGATATCAAGAGGATTCAAGTGTACTTTTCAACATTTAGGGAAAATTTATTTTTCTCGTTAATTATTATACGTATTTATGTATAGATATAAATCAGTATTCAATACAATTTTTTCTGATGACATGTAATTAATTCCTTTGTTATTTGTATATAAGTAACTTTTAATTTTCTATCTTGCAAGTGGCACCATATTATCTATTTTCATTTAGTTAAAAAAGGAGCTGATTTAACTACAAGTATTATTCACTTTGTGAATTTTAAAACAATACAGAATTAAGTTACTTTTCTGATTATTTAAAATATCTATATTTGATCATTTTTCAAAAAGGTTCTATTTTACTTATAAGTTAATTGTATTTAATGTTTAGTTGATATGCTTCATGTATTGAAAGCAAAGTGACCATCGTTTAATGAAAGCCTTTATAAAAAACTGATGTTTCGAGATTTTTAATTTTATAGGTTCTATTGTAGGCTTATTACAATAAGCAATTCTAATATATTTATCTATAAATTCTTTTGTTTAAATTCATTAAGATTTTGACCATGTTAATTAATAAGTACATATTTGTAAGGTCAAACAGTTTTGGTCATATTTTTTAAGTTTCCAAATTCATTTGATCTGAAGTGAATATTTGTATTTTGATGCATTATATTCAGTTTACTTTGTTTTTTTTAAAAATTTTTTTTCATCCCATGCAAGATGATAGTACCACAAAGGCACAAGGTGTTATTTGACAGCGAAAGAAAATGAGAAAGACATTAGTTAGGAAGAGGATTTGGGAAGGTTGAAGATGGCAATTGGTGTTGCATATATTACTTCTATAAATGAAATTTTAAAAATTTAAGTATTAAATACTCACATTTTCTTTTTATGTTTTTTTCCTTTTTGTAATGAAAAAGAAAAAGCTACTTGTGCTAAGAAGAGATGATTACTTATAATTTGATAATTGGTTCAAATTTATTTCAATTTTGGCATTTTTGCTTTTCCTTTTGTGGTAAATGTGTTCAATGATCTACTCCTTTTGCAATTAAATAATTCTTTGACAATATCTGATTAATCAGTTGTATTTACTATTCTTTTAATGGAACATTGAAAAATTAAGAAAAAAACAGTTTTTTTTTTCTTTTAAGTAAAATCATAAATTCTTGTATTAGAGTAATGTGTATTGTGATGCAGTGGATATCAGCTTGGGACAAGAAATCTGTTGAATTTGTTGCATTCACTTACATGCAGATACCATTACTTCTACCTCATCTATGGGTTAAATAGCAGGACAAATTGGATTCTATAGCCTTAGTTTACAACCAGTCTACTGCTGAAAGTAATGGCAACCTGCTGCAGGAAAATCTCCCCAGTCAGTCATGTTTCTTTTGAAACATGATTGCCCAAAGCGTGTATCTCGTATAGCACTTAAGTGACTGATTAGAGAAAAACTGTGATTGTAATAAATTTTAGTTCTCTTAATCTAACTCAATATTGCAAATAAGGTATTAAGAATTCTATTTTTCTTGTGAATTATCTTTGTTTTTTTTTATTTTAGATATTTTACCCCAAGCAAGGTATCCTCACCGCCACTAGTGTGCAGGGGTTACATAGGAGGAAAGTGACGAGAAAGAGGGACAGGTTAAAGGGGCTGTCAGAAAGTGGGTAAGAGAAGGATGAGAATACTGGTGTGATGATCGTGGAGTGGACAGAGACAAGAGCATGAGAGAAAGGATGCAAGTCAGTGAGATAGGAGATGACAATTGACTTTACATTTGAATTCTTGGAAATTGTGGCTGTTGGGGAAGCAAGTATATGAAATGGGAATTTCACAGGCAGGAAGTACAAGAAAAGAAGCTGTTAGGATAGAAGTTGTGGTTACATTTTATTGGTTTTACTGTAAAAGGGTGGGACCTAGTTGCTAGTCTAGTAGCTCGAGTAGATTCATACATGGGGGCACCAGTGAGCTAAGTTCATCGAAGCAGAAGTCATGAAAGTATTTGTAGAAGAGACACAGGGAAGCCACATTACACTGGTGAGAAAGTGACTGCATCTGAGTCGTTAAGTCGTGATCGATCACATTATAGATTCTTCAATAGATTTTGTCAAGAACCCGAGGTGAATAGCAAGGGCACCTGACCAGATGTGGCAGCAGTATTCAGTACACGGGCAGACAGTAGATTTATATATGTGCAAGATGGATTCAGCAGGAAAAACTTCCTGGCCCTACACAGTGAACCAACTTCCTTCTAAAGTGGATTTAGCTATGGATTCGATAGTCATTTCACTTGAGGTCTGCTGAGAAAATTGACCCAAGGAGGTGCACTGTTTTGCTTTCAGGGAGGCTAGCCTAATCCATGCTAATGGGGAGTAGGAGCAATTGTCTGCAATGGTTAACAGATAGCAGCTTCATCTTGGAAGCATTAAAATTCTGTAGCGAAGAGAATGGCGACTTACCTCGTCAAACCAAGCGACAGCACGTCGCGTTAATACTACGACATAAAATGCGGCGAAAAAGAAAATTACATACCCAAAACAAGTCCGCCACAGGAGTTGCCATGGGAGTGTATGCAAATCTTTGGCGTCCTCTCTGTGTTGTCGGCCAATGGAAAAAATTGATCGGCCGATAAAAGCAGCCCTTCTTGAAGCGAAGGGCAGGTTTAACTGGTTAGGTGGATAGCAGTTGGCGAGATTGGACCGGCGAGTTGAATTGTCAGCATTTTTCTTTTCTGGCCCGAAATTCGAGCAATTTGCAAGAGAATATTTCCTACAAATTCACAAGCCATTTCTTACCCCAGTCCACCACAGATTGGAAGTCCTTTTCAAGCTCAGTAATGAGGTTCGCTTTGTCATTCTGAGCAGATTTTTGATTGAGGCGAGAGTAAACGATGATGTTTCAGCGTATATGCCTACTTGGGATCTGATTACATCAAGAAGATCGTTAATGAATATCAGGAAAAGCATAAGACCTAGAATAGAGCCTTGATGGACATTTGTGTTCATATGATATTATTAGCAGGCATGTTTGTTCAAGACTACCTTCATTGTGCAATTTGAAAGGAATGACTGTATTAGGTCAAACAACTGCCCAGCTTGCATAGAATGCTGGCATGCAAGACTCTGTCAAATGCTTTAGAGATATCCAGAGCAACAGTTCAAGCTTCGTCATTCTTATCGAGAGCCTGGTATATATACTCGGTGATGATCGTTAGCATATCAGCAGTAGACCTGGTGAAGCATACACCATACTGTCTGTCAGGGAAGTGACTGTGAGCTGTGAGATGTTGAACCACCTTTGCGTTAATAATGGCTTCAAACACTTTGCCAAAAATTAGGAGGCTGATAGGGTGATAATTAGAGGGGTCCAAGGGTTCTCTAGTATTCTTAAATATGGGAACCACAGAGGAGGACTTCCAGCAGACAGGAAAGGAAAAAGCAGAGAGGCAGTAGTTTGGAGAGGACAGAGGAGAATTCAGGGGAACATATCTTTCATGACAATGATTGGGATTTTGTCACCTCTGCTCGCCATATGGGGGTCAAGCTTTGAAATTATGTTAGAGACTAACAAGGGGGTAATGTAAACATCATTCTGTTGAACCTCAGTTCTAGGTGGGAAGTTGGGTACAGATACTCCAGATGAATCCAGTGTAGAATTGGTGGAGAATTTGTGAGCAAAGCATTCAACCTTGTACGCTGAAGAGGTGAGGACCTCAATTCATTGATTACAGGGGGTATGGAGGGTTTACTGTTATTTAGCACATTTTTACAGAGCTGCCAGTACTCTTTGGAAGCCAGACTTACGGGATGCTATGCAGTGCTTCATTCTGGTGGCAAACAGCTGCTTAGTTTCATTAAGTATCTTCTTGCACTCATTACAAGCAGAGGCAAAAAGGTGCCTGTTATGGTCCGACACGAGGCTCCTATAAAGACGAAAGAAGTGATTCCGGTGGGTGATGGTGGCCAAGCAAGCAGGGGAGAACCAAAGGGAAGAGTGGGATTTAAGTCGCAACTTCCTGGCTGAGATGATAGAATCGATGCCAGCCTTAACCCAAGAGGAGACCTCAAATGCACAGTCTTCAGCAAGAAGATTAAAAACTCTATTCCAAGATACATCACACAGGAAATCGCGGAATGAGTCTCAGTCTGCTCTTTGGTAGCAGTAGAAGATTTTGCTGGTCTGAGGTTCTTGGGTGGAGTGGGAGTGGAAGGAGATGCTAACAGAAACCACTGCATGGTCAGAGTTTCTCAAGAGAGCAGAGCTGCTTAACATTGCAAGAGTCAGAGATGGAAGTGAAATAGAGAGCTAGCAGTGAGTCAGGTTCATTAGGGTTATTAGAAAAACGCATGGGGAAATCCACCACTTGTGTAATGGACTAAGTGATTGAAAAATTCATAGTGTGGACACCACCAAGATCTGTGCCAAAGTTTTCCAGCCACTTGGTGTGGTGGGAGTTAGTCACCAAACACAAATATATGAGCAAATGGATGAGAAGAAATGGCCTTATCAATATTATTGAAGATGCTGTCAAGTACAGAACAGCCGGGAGATGAGGGAGAGCAGTAAAAGAAAGAAAAGATAGCTAACCAACTTAGTAGGGAGAGACAGAAACACATGTAAGAATGATCTTAGGGATTCAAGAGAGATCACCCCAGCTAGAGGGAGATGTTCACTGACATAAACACCAAGCCCATGCATATTGACATTGGAGTTCTTCCTGAAGAGAGGAAGGTAACTTGGGATGTAGAACTCAGAAGTGGGGATAGAAGGGTTAAAGTTAATTTTTCTTGGAGGAAGGATTCAACGCTTCCTTCATTAGTCTTTAAATTCAACATGATTTTGTACCTAGATGATAAATATTTTTTTATATTGAAAAGACAAATAACTTTGGCTTTCATCTCTTTGCAATAAACTTGAATAAAAAGGAAAAAATGTTGAAATATGACATCAACTTAAAAGAAAAATATAGGATCAGTTTTTAATGAATATTTCCCTCATTGGTTGTTTTTCTTAAATACGGAATACATTTATTTTATCTTAAAATGATTGCTTTAATCTTTCAAATATTATATTTAGTAGATCATTAAACTACTTTTTTTTACACATTCACAAATCACTTAACTACAAAGGTTAGGAAGTTATAGAAAGTCATAATCATCTACGTTCTGATGGGATGCAGCATATAAAACAAAAAAAAATACAATAAACATACAGATAGAAAATTA
Source organism: Ascarosepion bandense (assembly GCA_037127315.1). Lineage (NCBI taxonomy): Eukaryota > Metazoa > Mollusca > Cephalopoda > Sepiida > Sepiidae > Ascarosepion > Ascarosepion bandense. Next base: position 686,913 of record JBBBDQ010000171.1, read on the forward strand.
GTCTTTCTTGCACTAATTAATAAAGTTAGAACTTTTTTTTGTAACTCTGCTCTCTAACAAAATAAATAGCTGAGTTCTAAATGACATACCAAAGTCCATCTGTAACATACTCATTGATAATGCAAATATAATAGCATTATCCACATGCTTTTTGTTTTGTTTTTTTTCCTAAGAAAAAAGGCTAAAAATAATGGAAGCATTATTAATAAAGAAGAAATGACCAACATTCAATAATATCAACTATGAACACAGCAACAATATGCTGACAGTGTTTGGAAATAAAACATTCTTATAACTTATATCTTTACATATCTAAAACAATCCATATATTCAGTTAAAAATTAAATTAAATTCATCCTTGATAATAGCTAAAAGTATACCCAAAAACATTTGAATAAATAAAACATTCAGAAAATTTTATAATTTGTTCACTGAAAAAAAAAAATTATAAGATTACATGAACAATTATATAGTGTACCATAATTACTTTATTCAAATTTTAACCTAAACAATTTAGCCCTTTAAAATATACAGTAGTATAAAAATTAAATTTAAAAAACCTAAAATCTGACTTACTGTTAAAAACCAGTGTCTACACTTTTGAATAATATATGTTGCTAGTATGTATCTTCCCCAAACAAAGTGTCATCAATTTCCTTCATGAGACGTAAATGTTCAACTTTATAGTTCGACCTAATTTTCAATTTTAATTGAGTAATACAGACACACACATAATTATATTGTTTGACTTCTTCCAACAATCACTCTTTAAATTTCTGAATAACTATGAATTAATTTTATATTTTCTAAAATAAATCATTTTCACCATTTGTTTTTAAAATATCACCTGGAAAAGAATAATAATGTTCTGAAGCATGAGTTTTTTTTTTTTGTGTAGTGGTATAATGCTTCTATAAAGCATTATAATTCCAATATTAAGCTCTTCTCTGTAATTTAATTCCAATGCTGTCCATTTTCTGCTGATGGATATAATGATGCCCTAATCATTTTGTAAAATGGTAAAAAATATGAAGAATTATATTGCCTTTAATTGATTTAATTGCATACTTTGGTTGGTTCATTATTTAACCTTTACAAAATATGCTGAATTTTGATAATGACTTCATTAGCTTATCTGAGATAAACTGGCTTGAAGATTTTGGTCTTTTTTGTTTAAAATATATTAACTGTTCAAACATTAAATTATCCTCTCACAATGATGATATGCTTTTGTTTAGTTGTTTATTAAATTTAATAATTATAAAATCATCTGATTATATAAAAATACACTATTTTAACTCATATGTAACAATTTTGTCAACCACTAAAGCATGTTTATCATCTAAAATAATTTACACAGAAATGCAAAACACTAGTAATTCTCGCAAAGTATTCTTAATATAGTACTGGTTTTTCGATTTTTCTATGCCTTGTCTAATATAAGGTTACTCATGATTTCCTGTAACTTTCAATAAGTATTGCATAAATGTTTTTCCAATATTCATTCATTGTATCTAATCCATTTTCTGTTGAATTCTTTGAGTTACAAATTGTATGCTGAAATATTAGCAAATTAATTTTAAGACTGTCATGATATTATTTCATAAAATACTGATACAGTAGTAACTAAGAATTCTTTACAAAAGACTGCTATTTGAAACCAAAGCATTGATTTCCAAAAGAGAATCTAGTTGGAAGCTGTAAAATAAAAACGAGGTTTTTATGGTTAATATTAGCACAATGTAGTGTGTGTGTGTGTGTATAGTGATGTAAAATAATAAATGAACATATGATGGTGCACATATGTATAGTATTATTATTCAGGTATTAATAAAACTGCTCAATGTATGAACAGAGCTGTAATATATATTTATTATGTTTCTCGCTGTATCACAACTCATCAGTACGGTTAGACATGTGATTGCTTTTACCCAGGATTGAACTTATCCTATGTTTATATATATATATATATATATATAATCCTATGTTTATGGCACAACTTGGAGTTTCATGCGTTATGCACTTACCAGGTACATATTTCAAACTGACAGTTTATTAGATTTGAATTTGTGATTTCTGCTTATTTCTGTCTACCTTGTTTTTAATGAAGTTAAAAAAGAAATAAGCAGAAATCACATAATCTTATTTGATTTAACCCACCCTTCAACTGTGACATTCAAACTAACATTGGTAAATTCTTCCTTAACTGAATTCAAACAACTATTCACCCACACTATTCACCCACACTAAAAAAAAAATTCAACAAAAACAATGTTAAATTCAGTTATAGTTACATTAAAAACATAAATATATTTCACAACATAATACTATGATATCAAATAAATTTTTGACCTTCATAAAAATCTGTTACCCAACTAATAGCAAAAATGACTCTTTTTAGAAATAATTGCAATTGTCAAAAAAATAAAACCTATCCATTGAATGGCCAGTGTATGTCCAAAAGTATCATTTACAGAGCTCAAATTCATTCAGATGATAATGATGTTAAATTTTACTTTGGAAGCACTTCCAACAGGTGGAAGATAAAATTTAACAACCATATGTTGTCTTTAAACAACAGTAAATACAGTAAAAGTACTGCTTTATTCATACATTATAGGAAACTAAAAAAACTCCAACAAGAACCCAATAATTATCTGGAATATCATAGCTAAATCTAAGCATTACAATGGAAAATGAGATAAATGTAATCTATGCCTTTTAGAAAAAATTGTCATCATAAATCGTATCAATAATCCTAATTTGCTTAATAAAAAAGTGATTTAATGACTATATGTTGTCACAGAAAAAAATACTTAAATTGATAAACCCAGATTAATACAGATTCCTCTACGTTTACCCCTTTTTCTTCCTCCCCACAATATTATATGTTTAACAATTATGAATTAAACCTCTTTTATTTTTGCTTCCTACATTTTTAATTTTGATTTTAAATTTTACTTTTTATTCTTAATTTTTATTTATTTTATTTTATTGTATTTAAAATTTTAATTTATCTACCTATAATATTTGAATATTTAAATTTTTATGTTTCATGACTTATGCCCCTTTGATCTCTTTTCCCTGCATTTTTTTATTTTTAAAATTTTGTATTTTTTATTTTCACGTTAAGTTTTAGATTTAAATTTTGCATTATTATTTACATGTAACCTTAGAATATTTAAATTTTTAATCTTGTTATTAAAAAGGCAGTAAATTAACTTTATAAGATTTAATTCTCATGAACATTGGGTGGATTTAAATTCAAATCTAACAAATTGTCAGTTTGAAATATGCACCTGATGATTGCATAATGCATGTAACTCTGAGTTGTGCCTTAGACGTAGGATAATATGTATAATTATTAATATATATATATATATATATATATAATATATATATAAAAAGAGAGAGCAGGGTGATGGATAAATTGCTGTCTAAATTACATAAAATTTTTCAGCAAAATCGCCATTGGTTTCAACCACAGCCTCTAGAGAACTTTAGAATCTCCTGCAACTCTTCTGGATGGTCTCCTTGTTTAAGTTGTTGAATACTGCCATATTCCTTGCTTCAGTTTATGTTTGGTGTTACATAGCTCTGTTGGTTTCTCCTTCAACTTTGCCCTACATGGAGTAATCAGGGGGGTTGCTGCCAGGAAAGTTAGGTGGGATTATGTGGTCGCAAAATTGTCTGACAGCCATGACTGGATTCTTCTTCTGGCATGGTGGAAAGTCCTGTTACCAGACATAGGGTCCTCTAGCAGCCACTCTCTTGACCCAGGGCAGCATTAACACCTCAAGACACAATGTAGGCTTCCATGTTGAGTTTGAGTCCCCCATCAACAAATTCAAGAATTCTTTATCTTTATCAGAATGAACTTTCCAAGCTACTGTACCTTCATAACCACCATTTGACTCATCCAACTCTTTCTGAATCCTCTGCATTGGTCTCAGATTGACACCCAAACAATCTGAAATATTCATATTGGAGCTTCCAACATGGATATCAAGCAGTACAGCATGCTGTTTCTAAATTTCTGGTGGAATTAATTGCACCATGGTGCTCTTTTTCTCACAAACAGTACCCAATTTATCCAACTATACTGTGCAATCGACAAAATCAGAAATAGCACACATGCATGAAATTAAAAATATAAAATGGTGGAAATTTACATGGCATGCTGTGTGAGTGTATATAATAAAATTATAATTTTCAGTTGCTACCACCACAGAAAACATAATACCTAAAATTTTAAATGAATTTTTAAAAATGAAGAATCTTTCTTGAAGCTTTAATTTTAGTTTTAATTTCAGATTAAATTTTGATATTTCCAATAAACAACATACTTTAATGTATTTCAAAAACTAATTTAAAGTGACTGGAAGTATTTTTTTCTCTCTAAAATAACTGATTAGCACCCTATTTTTTTTTTTTTTTTTAGTTGTCATTCATCACAATGTAATTCTCTTTATTAAAAAGAAATCTTCCAAGAATACAATATACTTTTCTAAATCTTTATTTGATGAATATTGATGATTTAAAGTATAATTAATCTGATTTGAAATAAATATTTAAAGATAAAAATATTGCAGAAATGCATTTTTTTTACAGTGGTAGCTGTTTATTTAAGCTGTTGATATGTTTGACAGATTGTTCATCCAATGTTATTGTATGGAGACTTTAGTTGTAAAAGATAATTTAATATAGCATGATTGCTTTTTATATATAATTTTTAAGTAATGATATTTTCTGTAATCTAATGTTTTATTGAATTTTCGATACTTTCCGGCTAAATTTTCTATACTAATCCTTGGCTCACTCATTGACATAAGAAAAACAACATTTTTAACCAAAATTTCGAACATGCTAGAAAGATTTACAAAATTTAATAAAATAATCAAAAAGTGCTTTTGGCTTCTTAATAACAAATATTTTGGTGATAAAACTTTGTTTTTATCATATTTAGGGGCTTTTTTCATTATACTTTTTTCATACTGTTTTTAGGGAATATTTGATAGTACCTAGTTTTATGGTATGCTATATTTATGGGTTAAAGTGCTCAATATCAGGGATAGAGCATATGCAAATATAAAAGTGGTCATTGTGGTCAACACTCAGCAGTGACAATTTGTTTCATGCTTAAATGCAATTGTTTGGCTATCTGAATCACAACTGTCATGCCATATTTTATATATCATGCTATTTACATTATTCAAGCTATTGTCCTCATCTTTGTTGCCAGTTATACAAGGTTTCGGCTGTTGTGCGTTCTGGCCTTCTTCAGGTGCTAGGAATTTCAAACTGAACCCTTTATTACTATCCTTGTGTGAAGCCTCTTTTGGTAGTCATGAGTTATCACCCTCTAACCCAACTCTGGTATTGTAAACATTTTTATCAGAGTTCATATTGTAATTTTTGATGTATTTATTGATGTTAATTATTTTCTCTATTTTTTACCAGAGATCATATTGCAATTTTTTGACGCTAATGATTTTCTCTGGCACTACTTATTACTGGTTCCCATATTGCATTTGTCTCTATGCTTGGTTGGCTTAGATTTTTGTAGCCTAGCATATGTACTGGTTACTTAAGTTTACATAGAACATTGCAAGGCCGTAACATGAAGGGAGATAGAAAAATCAAGTGTAGCTGACCACATATGGAGGCCTTGCAATGTTCTTGTAGCCTTACTATAAGGAGGTGGCCTGTTTCTCCTTTATATTTCTTTCCACAGCTACATGGAATGGTGTACACACAGTCCTTAGTCATGTGTAGCTGACCACAAATGGAAGAGAGAAAGAGAATAACAGTCTCCTATGGAATGAAGTTGAAATAATAGATAGAGAATTCTACTGGAAACTATATAAACTTAAGTAATCAGCAGATATGACAGACTACAAAAATCTCCTAATCTGATCGAGCATAGAGATGAATACAATATGGGGACCAGTAATACAAAGTGCCAGAAAAAGTCATTAGCATCAAATAATTGCAATATGAGCTCTGGTTAAAAAAAAAATACTAGAAGAAACCATTAACATCAAAAAATATTAGTGAAAACCATTAACATCAAAAATTGCAATATGAACTCTGGAAAAAAATGGTTACTGAACATTAGGTTTATAAGTCCCAGAAATTTGTTGTTATCCTTAAGGACACATGGTCCAGTGGATATAGGCATTGGTTAGTTCCAGTGACTTGACCCAAAGAGTTTAGAGTTCGATACCAGCAGCGTGAACAAGTAACTTAGTCAGGTTAGATGAAGATAATTTATGACTACCAAAAGAGGTTTCGCACAAGAAATATGAATGATATAACCCAGTGATCATGATAAAGGGTTTGGTTCAAAATTTCTAGCTTCTGAAGAAGGCCGAAGCATACAATGTCGTACAAAAGGACAATAGTTCAAATAATGTAGATAGCGTAAATACTACCTCATCTCAGAAATATAGACACACACACACACACACACATATATATATATATATATATATATATATATATACTTCCTCTTTTTATAAATTGATTTTCATTTAAAAAATAAAAAACATGAATAATTTCATCCTTATATGCCACTTGGTTTTATTTGGGGATTTTTTTTATAATTTTCAAAATAATTTAACAGTTGTCAAATATTCAGATTTGCTTTTGATGTAATTTGTTTATTTTAAGATCTTAGATATTTTCCTCCCTCAGTTTAATTAGATAAAATAAATATACGAAAGCCTAAGTCATCAATATCTGCTTTTTACAAATGCAATTTTATTATTCCTTATTCACATTTAATCTTAATTTCAACTCTATTATTTCCTGTGCACGTTTTTGTTTATTGTATGTGCTATTTTCAAATGCTCAATTATTTAGTATTTCTCTTGATACAATAATACTGTATTAACATTTCTGATAATTCAAGCTATTTTTTTTTTTATTCTAGGTGAATTCAATTTACGTGTAGCTATTTTAAAATGAGTCTTAAATGCTAAGTAGCAATTCATAATGCTTCAGTATTCATTCTAAATAAAGTTAATCCCTAGCTTTTACTATTTTGAAATCTACTATCCATATTAGAAACTTTTAAATATAGTTAAAAAATCTGTATGTTCTGTATGCATAGGTAGAAAACATTGTTATATTCTGAAAGGATTTTCTTTAAATGTATGCACAATTATGAAATGTAAGAACACTGTTGGCTTCTAATATAACTTCCTCACAGCACAATGTTTAAACATCCTTACCCTCAGCATGTTTAGATATAAAAATGCAATAGTTTGATATATTTTAAAACTGATGAATGGAGTTCAACAATGCAAACACACATTTACATTTTCTCCAGTGTATCCATTGTAATTGTAATTGTGAATATACACACACACACACACACACACACATATATATATATATATATATATATATATATATATATATATATATAATAAATTGCATTCAAATGATTGTTTACATCACTAACCTCAGAAACATTGTTTTTATTTCTACCTGAGTCATTTGTCAATTATCACCTGATGAAATGGTTTTTAGTCTTAAAATATTTAACTCTAAGTAACATCACCAATAAGTGACATGTTCCACCTTGTCATCTGGCAATGACAGCAGAAAAAAAGATCCTGATCAAAATGTTAATTTTGAAGAAATTGCTGGAGATGTTAACCTGAAGAAATCCTTCATAAGCACATTCACGGCCTTTATTTATAAATGTAGGATTTTGGGAAGAATGTTTCTCTTTTAATGAACTGAAGAAGAGAAAAAATGTCATTACTATGTATATTTCAAATTTGTCTGTTTTTTGCTGGATTATCTTATATCAAAGTACAGTTCATGACCTCTCACTGTCATAATATTAACACCAGTTAAAAATTGTAAAAGAGTTGTGAATTTAATCTATTATAAATTTGGTATATGAGTCTGACAGGAATTTAAAAATGTTTAATTTGGTTTCAATCCAATAAGATATCTGTTATAAACTATTGGAATTTTTGTTTTGTTTTTTTAAGTTAAGAAAAAGGAAAAAAACATTTTTGTTTTATTACATTTTATACTCTTTATTTGGTCTGCTTCCTTGATATAGTACAATTAGTTCAAGTAATATTAAGTTCTATGAAAATTTGGAAACTAAAAAGAGAAGAAATGCTCAGTTTAGTTGTTAAATCTTAATCTTGAGCAAATGTTTTAGGTACACCAAGTTAACAATTAAATAATTTAAAAGTCTGAATAGAGATTAAACAAAAATTTTATAAAGTTAAGACAAATCAAAAAATTGTATTGTTCTATTTCTAAATAGATTTTGAATATACTATAGTTAATAAGAATTTTAACTACAAAAAATATTAGCGAATGTTTTAGGTAAGTAAATATTTTAGATGCTTTATAGTAATGAATTAAACAAGTTTTCAAAAATAATTTTCATGATAATTATAAAAGTTGTCTAGTACTGTTTTATTACTTAAAACTGACAAAATTCATTTTAGTATTATGGAATATGGATTCCAAATAAAAGAATGATCAGTATTTGCCAAATGTGCAATTTTGCAAAGTTGATCAATAATCTTTAAATATTTAATCTTTGACTTTCCTCATTTCTATATTCCAACAGTTTTCTGTTATTTAGAGATTGGCTTGGCTAATTTTCCAAATGTATATTGCCCTTTGTTTTTAAATAATTTATGACTGGCTTTAACTCATGACAGCTCACACAGGCCTGAAGGAACGTGTATAAATTTTCATATATTTGAGATAAGTCTTCATTGGTTATCTGTAAAGGTTCTTTTGAATTTAAATTTCTATTGCATAAAATGATTACTACACTTTTACTATATAATCATAGTGCTAAGTGTTTTATCCTTTTTTTTCCAAGAATATTCTTTAAATTATCAATTTGGGAAATTTATTGTCTCATGTTTTGAAAAAAAAAGTTCACTTCAACATTTGTCTTGAAAAATAACCTTAGTTTCCAGTGATTAGCCATTCACTCTTGTTATTTTATTTTTTTCTCAGTGAAAACTTTCTTTGAAAAGATTTAATCCAAAAAAGTATTTTGTTTTAGGCCATATTTGATAAGTTCTCCACTTATAAAGTAAAATAATTTTGAATTTGATTGGCTGGGATGTTTCTTTAATTTGATAACAATTTTTTTATTTATTTATTTTTTTTTTAAATAATTTACATTTACAAGATTTGTTTTTTTTTTTAATAATATTGGAATTATTTCAAACTTTTGTTGTCATCTTGGTTGACAAAGATGTTACAGTAGACACAATGTTTTGACCAAGTACCCTCTGGTCATCATCAGATATCCATAGATTGGCTGATGTGGATTATCTTGTTGATTATTTCCAAAATATCCAGTGAAATCAATTATTATTCTTTCATGTTGGATTTGGTTTGTCACTACCAGGTCCAAGGATTGAACTCATGACCACTAGATAATACTAACACATGTATAACCAACTACTATATCTACTGCGCCACTGTCTCAAAGGATATAAGTGGTGTATTTTTGGAGCCTTTTATATTCAGTGTCAGATGCATTTTGACAACTGGATTATGTTAGTGGGTTTTTGCCACATGTCATAATTATCTATTATAACACCTATATCAACCAGGATGAGAACAAAAGTTTGAAATAATTCCAAGATTATTGAAAATTACTCATCTCAGAAATAAATAAAAATGATTTTTTTTTTTCCATCTGAAAAATGTTCCTTTTTAGAATACTGTCTTAACTCGTCTCATGCTACAGTGGGAATGGCAATTTCTATCTTAAGTTTACTCTCTTCTCAAAGAGCAAAAACTTTTAAACATTTTTTTTTTTTTCTCACCAAAATTGGCATTTGGTAATTAAAGGTGAATTTAAGTTTTTTCTAAACAATATTAAATTAATTCGCATTTTATTAAGTTCTATTGAAGTGCCTAAAACATTTGCTTATGAAAGCATTTGTAGGTGTCATTAAAATCTCCATTACATGTTAAACATTTAAGATATATAGACAAAAAATTAGATGCTCTTTGAATTATCTCTCTTTAAATTTTTGGATTAAACGGAGAATAAAAATTCAAGTTGAATAATTTTTAATGTCCTGACACTGTACCTAAAACATTTGCTCAAGCTTGTAGATACTGTATTTACTGACGTGTAAGTCATTTGATATGTATATATGTTTATATATAGACCCACGCAAATATTACACTGGATTATGACTTTGGATCTGCTTATTAAACCACAAAATGGTTAGCTATGGTTGTCCATCACCTCAACTGCAAAAAAAAAAAAAACCTTGTAGACTTTGCATCTTATAGATTGGCAAATAACAGTACTTAATTTTACAGGAATTCTTTGAACAAAAATTCAGATGATTAACAATTAGTCATCGAATTAAAACCTTTAGCACCATGACAAATATATTATCAAAAGAATGGAAATGTACTAAATATCAAGACAATAGATTCTTTATACTATGGTTAGTATAAAATATAATTTATTTGCATTTTCAGACATTTTACCATCATTATGCTCGTATATAGCTCGATATTTACTAAACTTCTTTGTGAACAAGGACATATTCTTGTGAGAATACTCAGCAAGGATTGAACTTGTTTTTAAAGGCATCCGTGATTTGTTCACCACACATTGCACTATAATGACTGTTCTACATGATACAATTAAATTATGGAACACTCACCTTTTTTTTCTTTTTTTTCTTCTTTTTTTTCTTTTTTTTTTTTTCTTTTTTTGTAAATGCCTGTATTCATCTCATGGTCAAAATAATTTACATTGTAAACAATGCATAATCACTGTCTCTCATCAAGAAACTAATTATTTAATATATTTATTTGAATAGTGTATATTTATTTATTTTAGGTAAGTTATAGATGTTATGCGTTGTGGTGCATTGGATATCGGCTCGGAACGAGAACTTGGGGAGCTGAGTTCGAATTCCAGCTGAATTCATTGCATTCACTTATGCACAAATACCCTTGGGAAAGGTATTAATTTGTCTATTCCTTCCAGTTATGGGTTAAATAAGAGGACAGATTGGGTTCTATAGCCTTGGTCGGCAACCAGTTTACCGCAGAAAGTAATGGCAACCTACTGCGGGATAATCTTCTGCCCAGTCAGTCATGTCTCTTTCGAGACATGATTGCCCAAGCATGCATCACGTATGGCACTTAACTGACTGATAAATGTTATAACAACTTTGTTTGCTCTGATTTTTAATGGCTATCTGTTTTGTTTTTAGCCTACAAGTATGATAGATACTTTTCCTACTTACGATAATATTATACATTTAAAAACTTGTTATCAATAACTTTAGATGCTTATTATATCTTCTCATTACTGATAAGGTTATCAGGACAATTTTGGTGAGAATTGCATTTTTATTTTTATCTGATGCAGTTTTATGACTTGTTCAAATGTCCTTAAGTTTCTGAAGTAAGAGGTTTTTTATATGTAAAATATTTTATGAAGCACTGTTACTGTTTACATCCATTATTTTTACAATTATTTCTGCTTTTCATTCTTGAAAACCTGAGAATTAACATATTTACATCAACTGATATCCATTTATTAATACAATTATAAAATCACCAAACGCCATGTAAATGTCATTGTTTTATTAAGTAATGACTTAAATGATTTTTTCTTAATTCTTTGCAAAGCTCATTACTTGTAATTCCAAAACTAATTTATTTCACTTCAAATTGATTATGCCAGTTGATCTGAATCGTATAATCAAAGATGCCTCCCAAAAACTTAAAAATATTAAGAAACAAGAAAGTGTATGTTAGAAACAAAGAAAAGTGCTGAACTGCTATGTAATATCCGTCTACCTACATATCAGTGAATTTCTTCACAGATAAAGAGAAGACTTAAGCTAACAGACAGGTCCTTCGACAGAAGGGTGCTAAGAATATTTAAGCTACATTTAAGCTATAAAAAGTTTTAAGAAAAATAGAAACAAAAAGGACAATTATATATAAGACCAGAAAGAAAACAGTTGAAACTTTTAGAAGGCATAATGAAGAAGGGAGGTTTGGAAAATTTCCTCCTCACAGAACACATAGAAGGCAAGAGTAGCAGAGGGAAATTACCTAACCAGCATGTATAAATGAATGACAGAAAAAACATTGCTAAGACCTACAAGGAAAAGAAGTTGTGGAGAGCTATGATCACCAATGTTCGGCAAGAGCACAGCACATAGAAGAAAAAGATGCTAATTTAAGTTCAGTTATAAAATAACTAAATTTGTAATAATAGTTGCTAGATTTCTGTTTTCATCATTAACCAAAATTACTGACCTTTGACTGCCAGTCATCCATAAACCAGTAAAATTCATCAGTATCAATGCTTTTCACTGTTTTTCCAAATGGTTATTTAGAATCTCTTATTACACTAAAAGATTGTACCATTTCAAAGATTTTACAATTGAATCTATTATGTGATTTGAACAAATAAACTGCCTTAAGAGGTTTGTGTGATGGCAGCAACTTCTAGGCTTCTTCCTTAATGAACTAAATTTGATTTACTTTTCTACTACTAATCTTTTCATAAGAAACTAGCAAATATTTTATGAAGCACTGTTCTGTAAATTGGTTTGTCTCTATTTTGTAATGACACAGGAATGCATAGCAGCAATATTTTCAGTATAAGCATGTTATATTTGAATAAAAAAATATTCAACCACAGTTTTTAAACCTTTCACGTTTCCATGTAAATGTTGTCCTTAACTATACGCCTATATAACTTATTCACTGAAGATCTATAGTAAACCATTAGCTATGTTGATGCATTTGGATTGTAAATCCTTTTCTAAGGTAAACACTTGTCTGCTTGGTTAGCAGAATATGGCTGACTCCGCCTCTATTTAAGTGTATAGTATCATTAAATGATACCTCTTATTGGTATCCGATATTCATTGTTAGTATTATTCAAGCAATTCCATTCTTTTATCCTTGCATCCGTCTTATATTCAATACCAGAATAATTTTTGAGTGAATGCTTTTCGTGACCCCTTTTTGGACTAAATTCTGATATTGACCATTGGAAATTTTCAAAGCAATCAACCCTTTGGCTTAGCATGTTGGGTTTCCAATTGTTAGCACCTATGAAAGCAACTTTATTACTGCATGTTGTTAATGATTCAATGTCAACAGGTCCCAATCCTTTTACTATTTGACCTGTTCTCCTTTGCCCAATCTTTTTTTTTTCTTTTTTAACCATAATCTATTTTTTATCATTCTAGCAATATCTTTATGAACATCCATTTTATGTATATTATACTTTTTACACAAAATCTAGACTAGAAAAATTAAAATCGTTTTTACCATTTATTGATGTTTTTGCATTCTCAATATAAATTTAATTCTTCAGTTGTTGTCTTTTACATGTTTTGAGGAATTTGGTTTCAAAAGTGATTTTCCATGCAATATATGGTTGTTTTAAACTGTAAAATTGTATTTTGATTATTCATATATATTTTCAAAGTTTTAGTGGATGGATCTTTCCAATTTTTAAATATATTCAGTTTGATGAAAGTGCCAACCTTAAAAATGAAACAAAAATCATTATTACTTGGGAAATTGTATTATGGTTATATGAAGACATATTGTAAAAATGCTTACAGGCTTTAATATTCAATAAAAATAATTTGCATAATATAAATGTAAACTTTGTCTTTACTTTTTAATTTGTTAATCATCAAATGTTTGTAGGGGTATATATATATATATATATATTTGTAAAGCAATACTTTTTTTTGCCGTCATCTGAGCATAAGCTTTTTTTTTTTTTTAAACTTTGCAAACATTAATTTCTATGGTAAATTAAAGATACCTTTGATACATTTTTAAATGTAATTAAAATTATTCAAAATACTAAATATTTTATTAGTAATTCATTTAAAGTTTGTTTCTTTTTTTTTACTTAAAAAATATCATGCTTGTTTATTTATTGGAAATGAATACTTCTGGATTACACTTATTTCAAATTAAAACTTGCTTTATGTTCTCGGACAAAAATGCACAAATTAATTTGCAGAATACAGTTGGATATGAAATTGTTAATGTCTTGAATAATTGTGGTTTTTGTGTATCAGATTAATACAGTTTGAACAGTGTTTTTGCTGATAATATATATATTATAAACTTGTAAATATTTTATTTGATATATTTCCAGTACATTGTGACAAAATATGCTTGACATGCTATAAAAATTCTTATCTTTTGCCTTTTGAAAAATTCCAACTGAAATTTCTTTAACTAATTCAATTTTATTTTGCTTTCATATTTCAGTGGCGTTGTTGATAATATCAAAGGTGCCAAAGAGTAAGTATAAATTTATTTATTTAAATAAAAAATTACTCTGATTGTGTTTTGCACCCTAAATACCTTCAGTACTTTGAATTTATGCATATTCATCTTTACAGAATTAAAAGATTTTTTCTCATTACCAATCTAGCATTTACACATGCACATACACACACTGTGTGTGTGAATTGGGATCAAATATGGATCAGAATCTGACAATGATAGGATAAGGAACAAATAGAGAATGTATATAAATTTAATATGAAGCTTAAATAAAAGCTAAACATGTTAAATTTATAAATGTTTCTTATTTTTTCTTTATCCTATCACACACACAGCATAACAAATTGCTGAAGTAATCAGGAAATTATTTGTACCTGAACATGTTTGGCCATGTTTCAACTTAAACTTTCTTGTGACATGGATTAGATGAATTTTTCTTTGCTGATCAGCAGAGGAAGTTATACATGTTTGTTATACTGCTGGCAGAAAATGAGTGACAGATCAGCAGATTAACATTTAGCTTCAGGTGAAAATTGGAAAAAAAATGCTAGTGAAACATTAATGCTATTAAAAGTAAATTACTGTGAACATGTTTATGAGGAAATGAAGTGTTTTTGAGTCGTACAATCCAATTCAAAGTAGAGTAGGATGATAATTCAAGAAGTAAGCAGTCATGAAACACAAAGAGTAGATGTAGAGCTCAGATCAAAGATTATCTGTGTGGCAGAAGACCTGAATGTTGGGTGGGGGAACAATACAGTAAATTCCATCAGAGAATTTAGGAATTAGAAAAATTTCCTTAAAGCTGATGCCATGTCTGATCAGCTGAAACAACACTAGCTTCATGTTTCATCTGATCTTCGACATAATGCAGAAATGTTTAATAGGGTCATTCTTCTTTTCAGCCTGTGATGGTTGTACACCTTTCCCAGATTTATTGGGAGGAATGAGCTATTACCTTACTGCACAACAGGGTGATTACCAATGATGAAATGTGATGTTTTCTTAAATACAACCTAGAAACAAAATGCCAGAGGATGTAGCTGAAAATAAGTTTCCCCCATGTGAAAAAATAAAAGCATATATGTCTTGCTTGCAGTTCAAGACCATGATTATGTGTTTCTTTGATCATAAAGAGATAGGTTACAACAAATTCTGAGCACAAGGATTAAATTATCAATCAAAATCTTTATTTGGAAGGGTTTTTTTTTTTTTTAATAATCGTATCGTGCCAAGCAAGGGATTTTACTGCCCTTGTTTTATAGGAGGTAAGTTATGAGAAAGTGACAGGTTATAGGGGGTGTCAGGAAGTGGGTAAGAGAAGAATGAGAAAACTGATGAGAGTGGAGTGGACGAAGAAAGGAGCATGAGAGAGGATGCAAGTTAGTGAGATAGGAGATGACTATTGACTTTACATTTAAATTCTTGGAGATTGTAGCATTCAGGGAAGCAAGTAAATGGAAGGGAATTCCATTTGCAGGAAGTGTGAGAAAAGAAGCTACTAGAGTAGAATTTGTGTTTACATTTTATTGGTTTCACAGTAAAAGAGTGGGACCTAGTTGCTAATCTTGTGGCTCAAGTAAATTCATATACAGGGGGAACCAGTGAGCTAAGTTCAACGGAGCAGAAGCCGTGAAAGTATTTGTAGAAGAGACACAAGGAAGTCACATTGCGCCAGTGAGAAAGTGACTGTATCTGAGCTGCCAAGTCAGGATCGATCACATTATAGATTCTTTGTTGAAAGAGTTATAAAAAACCTTTTGGCATGAAAAACCTGGACTCGGCTGATCAGAGGATATTTTACCATTACAATCCTATTCTGTATGATGCATTAAGAGCTTGTGAGTTTGTTTAAGAAAAAAAAATTGGCGGAACTGAAGGAGACTACCACCACCTTTAAATTTGTTGTTTTCCATTTTTGTTTTCCGTCTTACTGATTATACCCTAAGCTTTCCGATTGACAAAAAAAAAAAAATGGAAAAATTTCAATATCTAAACAATTGTAGGGGGGTTCAGTTTTTCATACAACGTTATAGTAAATTGATCCTCCGTTTTGGAACCACTTGCCAGTATGACATTACCACCACCTCTAAATTGGTTGATTTTTTTAATTTTTTTTTTAACTTTTTTCAGTGCAATCTTATTGATTAAACCCTAAACTTTCCGATTGACAAAAAAAAAATTTGTAAAAATTTCAACATTTAAACAATGGGTTATGGGGAGGGGCTCAGTTTTTCATACAACCTAATAGTAAATTGATCCTGTGCAATTAATGTTTTTGCTTGTGCATATTCAGCAACTGAATCCTTGTGAAATTTTTGAATAAAGCCATTTTTGGAGTTTCCGGGGAAGTTGCCATCACAAGAACTAAAAACTTGAAAAAGACAAAAAGAAGAGCAACAACTTGCAAACCCCCCCCCAAAAAAACACAAAACAAAGCGACCATCAACACGAGTGGTTCCAAAATGGAGGATTGATAATGTTGTATGAGAAAGTTAGCCCCCTCTAAAATTGTTTAAATATTCTAATTTTTTTCAAATTTTTTTTTGATAATCAGATACTTTGTGTAATAATCAATAAGACTGCGCTGAAAAAAGTAAAAAAAAAAAAATGGAAAACAACAAATTTAAAAGGTGGTGGTAGTCTCCTTCAGGTTCACTAAAAAATAAATTACAAAAATTGGTAATCCCCTTTATTCAGCAGAGTTAGTGATTTTTAGCTGTTTCCAAACTTGAAAAATACCCTGAAAGGATAAATATTTGATAACATCCAGCAACCCATAGCTACATTAGTAAAAGTTATTCTTGAAAATAATGTCCAAGAATGGTTCCAGCAATTGTATCATCATCTCACAAAATTAATTTCTTTCAAAACTGACAGCAGCTAGTATTACCCTGATAAACAGACTTTGCTTTCATAGGGCCTTTCTAGAAATGAAATTGCTATATCTCATCTGATATATAATACTGTAAAGAAAAAAAAACGATGATGTTGGTGTGACCAGACGACCTAACACATTACACAAGGAAAGAATAAAGAAAGACTAAAAGGCAAACACTTATTTATGCAGTAGAGTGCTTAACACCTAGACTAGCCAGGCAGTGCAAAAAAAAAATGCTTCAGAATGTAAGCACTTAACAAAGGACAACTCAAGTCATTATTCAAGTTTCATGCTGCCACAATATTCAGAATATTAAAATGCTATGTGTGACCAATTAATCAAAGTCAAATATTGCTTTATAAAGCACTACATGGCTGAATTGGTCTAGAGCACATCAGCTCTAACAACAATTTCTCCTTCAAAGGGGTGCTGCAAGGTTTTGAATCCTGTTGGAGAGTACATATTTTCTTTAATGAGATTTCTCAAATTTTGGTATCTACTAAAATAATATTTAAAGTGATCTTCATTAGAAATATATATGAGCACATAAACACATTTAATAAAAAAAAAAAACGTTGGTTTCTAAATTTGAAATGAATAATCATCAATCAGTCTTTATTTTAATGAGAATTTTTTGTCTATTTTGTTCTAAACTATTTAAATTCTAATTAACTACTCTTCATTTAAAGGCTATTGATTGTTTATATCTTTCTTTCTTTGGCTTTTTATCAATGTCACCATCTAGCTAAAGAAAAGCCAGAATCTCTTTGAAGCCTTTTTTAATTCTATTGGAATTCAAATCTTGAAGACCTTTTTAACACCCAACATACATTCAGCCTTGTGCCACATGAAAGCTGTTTTTAGAAAATCACCACAATATGTATATTTGCAAAGTCCTTACTCATGAATTAAATCTAAGAAAATACTTAAAATACTTTTTTCATAAGAATATGTATTACTGTTTTAACACATACTTGAAGTATCTATAAAGAAAACACTTTGATCTGAAACAGAGCATACACATACTTTAGTCTGGTCTAGTGTGGACATGCTAGTCTATGTGTATATAATCCAATCATTTCTTTTGGGGTTGGAGGTTAGTTTTTTATACAAATGACAATATTTTTCTCTGTTATCATGAGCTGTTATTTGTGGGATGTTTAGTATTTATCTTCTTAGGCAAAAGGTTAACTATCCTACATTAGGGCATTTTAATGTGGCACCCTTTGTAAAGGGCATACTTCCAGTGGGAATTTGAGTGTCAAGTATGTTTGATTCATTCTATTGACCTTATATGTGTGTGACCCTTGATAGAGGAAGTTCGTCTTTCCTGTGTATTAATCTCAGCCAAGTGACTGAACCTTATTATCCAACAATTTTCTAAGAGTTAATATTACTTTATAAACAAATATTTTTCAGTAAATAATTGTGTTAATGAAAGTATTCTTACTTTAGAATAAACATTTAAGATTGTTACTTATAGAATTCAAATTATATATATATATATATATATTCACAGATGTTGCCTATTTTATTAAATGTTAAAGGAATTTTCTTATACAATGACATGCAAAAGTTTTGGGGAAAACTTCATAAAATGATTATGTACCTTTTTATATTATTAAAAAGTTAAATTTGTTTAGCAGTATGCTTTTATCAGTAGTGTCTATGGACCTTGGGAATTGAGAAATAAGGTGTTGCATTTTTGTACATGCTGTGTAATAGAATATACACCACTTTAAGCAACTTGAAACTGAAAAAAGACAATGCAAAATTATTAGGTCAGATATGAAATAAAATCTCAATAATATGCAAATTTTTAGTGAGAATTCCATCTTATTAACATTGAGTATAAGATGGCTTGGCATGCATTGTAATTGAATATCAGCTTGCCTTTTCACACTAAATGATGACTAAATTTGTTGAAATAAAGATGAAAGTTGTGACTTTGAAATGGAAGATGACTTATTAGGCAGCTGGGAATTTCCAGAAACTATTTAAGCTATCCAAAAGATGTTTGCTACTACTGGAAATGTTTTAAGTGCAAAGAAAACTGGGAAACCACAAAAGTTAAACAAGAGAGTAAAAAAAAAATTGTGAGTGAACACAGTCTTAACAGTAATGTTTCAGTTGTTAGAGTATTTAGAGCATTATGAAAAACTCCACAACATAGGAAGCTGGAAAGTAGCAAAAAGTATTTTTAGTGATAAATGTAAAATAGTTACATTCTAATGAAAGAAACAATATAAGATATACCACAAAGATAGTAAAATTTGGTAGTGGGCAGATAATGGTGTGGAATTGCATCAAAATTGAAGGTAGAAAAAAAATTGGTAAACGTGGATGGAAACCTAAACAATGAAAACTATATTAGTTTACTATAGTCTAATATTCTGCCAGACTTCAGAGTTGGAGAAATTTTTCAGCATGATGGTACTCTAACTTCAAGAAAAAGTAAGGTCATTTTCAAATTTAGTGCCCTTAAATTAGCTAAAAAAGATGTTTGGTGCATTTCAAATTTTTTTTTTTTTTTTGACCAGTGTAATTCTGGGATAAAATTAATAAAAGTAATTTAGCGAGGTGACCCAAAAGTTTCACATGCCAGTGTAGATCTGGAGGCTACAAAATTTAATTAACATTATCAAAATAGACATATTTCATTTTATTTGATTTTTTTTTTCAGTAACTATACCGTTTTTATTGCATTCATTAGATTTTTCTTGTTTACATTTTACATTAAAATTTACTTTACATACTTGCAAAATAAAGGAAGAGGACTGTAATAATGGGAATTTACAGAAAAATACCAGAAAAAAGGTTTTTGTTTATTATATTAATGTTTTCATAGGAGACTTTTTTCATTATCTTCTTGCATTGTATTTTGTTAAAGTTTTTTCTTTTTCTCTTTTTTCCAGGACATTAGTATCAAAGCCACGTGAATTTGCTCATCTCATAAAGAATAGATTTGGCAGTGCCGATAATATCAGTCAACTTGGTAAGTAACTTATGATATGTTTGCATCTATAAAAAATGCCACATTTCCACCAGTAAATTCTTTATATATATATATATATATATATATATATATATATATATATTATCAAATGCTTTTGTTGTCACATTATGGATAACTTGACTATTTTATGGAGTACAGATTTTACATTTTTGTGGGTTTTATTCATAAGATAATACAATGATTTGAAAATTGATAAAATGTATTCCATTTTTTGTGATTATAACTTTTATCAAAATATTTTCATGTTCCTTCACAACTTTTAAAAAATTGTTTCTTTCAAATGATAATGTTATAACGGAAAACTGTTTATCCATCTTGTTTTTAAATTCTGTTAATAGTAAAAGCTGAAAAATGTTTTAAAACATTTGGGAAGCTATAAATAAAACCATGAACCTATATTTTCTCATAGAATTGAATTAAAGTGCAATTGTAGTCTTTCCAAAATTAAAATAATAGATTATAAGTGAAATATTACTTTTAACATTGAATTCAATATATAATAATTTTAATTATTTCTGTGCTCTTAGGAGGGAAGTTTGTCATATTTATAAAAAAAAGATATCAGATAACTTTGCATAATTAAAAATACATCTAATTTCTGAATGGTTCCGAGATATTTAATTTTGCTTTCATTTTAATCAGTTAACATAAATATATTTTGTGTTTTGTAATAATTTAAAATTGTTTTGCTATTGTGAAAATAATGAATAAATCCTGTTCCCTATGTACAAATAGACACTTTAGATTTCACATATGGTTGTCTATTTGAAGCACATGTTCCTAAAACCAAAAGTCACAATCGTTTGTCCTTTAGAAAGTCCTTAATCAATCCTTTCCTTATGTCAGTTTTCCATGGCATCATAAAATTGTCAGGATAAATAGTTATGCCTCAGAAGTTATATCTTACCTCACTACCTACTGAGTTTTTTTTTTTTTTTCCCTTACTTTGACTTCTGGGCATCATTTTAGATCGCTTGATGATGTTGATATTATTAAAATGTTGAAATTCTTTTTACAATATACAGTCTCTTATAAAAAAATCCTTTCAACTAAACATATTTTCGAATTTAACTATATGTGCTAGAATTAATTAGTACAAAACTCCAAGTTTTTTTTAAAGCTGTCAAGTGCTGTACTGTTGCAGTACAATATTTATGACATATCAAACACTTTAATGTTTCGTTGTGAACTATATGAATGTTTACACTGAGTGGTATAATAAAAGCTATAAATAATATTAGATTTTTTTTTATATCTTAATAAAGTGGTGATTGAAATAGGTAAAGAGTGATCATAAAATTACTATCCTATTTTGTTGTGAGGAACATGGGACCACCTCTTAATTGCTGTTGTTCCCAGGTCAACCCTGTCCCTGTGTGATAGCACCTCTTAGGATCCCAGCTATGGACAAATAGTTAACCCCCAAACTGGGATTAAAACACCATGAAAGTATAGAAATAGACTTTTATCGAAATATATGCATAAAAATAGACATTTATTGAAAAAAAATTTTTTTTTTAAGGAAAAATATTACCAACAATACATTTTTGGAAGAAAAAAATTATTGCCATAATACATCTTTGAAAGAAAACAAAATATTACCAGCAATACATTTTTTCATCCAAAACTAGAAGACATCTTCAGTTTTCTAAAATAAAAATAAAAAATTTCATCAAAATATGACTAAATCAACTTTCTCACTATAACCAAACATTAAAAAAAAAAAACCTTAAAACCCCCACCTTTTTGGCATTAAATAACCCACAGAGGTTGATATGCCATTAAACAAAACTCAATCGGTACACTGTCAAGATCTTTTTTTTATGTCACCACCACTTTCCATGTCATTAGTTTTAGGTTATAATTGTCGATTTGTGTCTGAATTTCTGGAATGAAGAATTATCATTATTTACACTATTTAAGGGACAATAGCCTTGTGGAGTAAAGCATTGATTTGTGAATTCATTAACATAGTAGTTATGAGTTCACTCTGGGCTAGGCAGTTTATACTTGAACTCTGTGGAAACAGGTGAGCAATAACTGAACCTTACTAAAAATAAGAACTAGATGAGATGTACATAGACATGGGCAGTGGAATGGGAAAGGTCTAAATCCAGAATTAAATACAAAGTTGAGTTCAGATTACCCAAATCAATATACACCTGATGATGAAGGCCGGAGGGCACAATAACCGAAACTTGATAACAACAAAAATGAGGGTAGTAGTCCAAATGTAAATAGTGTAAATAGTTATAATTGTCAATGTGAAACTTCTATCTTTCTGTTTCTTTAAATCATATCGGTAATCCAAGATGTTACATATATAGTACAACTACGCTATGATCAAGCTTCTACAGCAGTTCTTTCTGATGTCTAGATAATGATGCATATTTCCTCTCCTCTTTCTCTCCATTATCTCTAAGGATATCTGAGGCTCTTGACATTTTCACAATCCTCAAGTCACAAATATCAGTGAGCAAAAAAGGCATGTCTGATAACTGACTCAACAGTAGATTAAATGTTTGCTGTGTGAAATTTAAACTTTGGAAAAGTTTCCCAGTTTTTAGAATTTTAATTCAGTGATTATGAACTTTCACTGACTCAGCCTTTATCTTTTTATGTAGAATTAAACATTTAGAAAATATAAAATTTGTAATTTTGCATTTGTTTAGAATTATTTAAACATTGTGAGTTACACTTGTTTGAATAATAAATCTACAATGCATATTATTTGTAAAAAAACAATCATGATTATGTTTGTAGCCTTATGTGATATTGTGACAGTGAAAATCTTGTAAAAATGATCAGACTTTAGAAAAATTTGGGGGGCCCTATAGATAGCGTTACTTTTTGTGGATACTTTGTTTTAAGATTTATTAATAACTAATATAAGGAATATAGTGCCTGTTAAAAATGTGTTTTTACAACAGATGATTTAATGGTTGGATACCATACAAAATTAAGTGTAATCTTCAAGTGTTCTCAAATTGCTATTATCTTCAATTTTGATATTCTTTACCTTTATGCATTTATTTTTTATCCACAAGCAAAATTACTTTTCAAACAAATTTTACTATCAACATTTTTCATATCTGTAACGTCTTTCATGCTTTGTAATTTTTTTCTTATTTTTTTTAAGTAAATTATTTTCATTTTAAATTTGTTTTGGTAATCTTTTTTTTTTTTTTATTCACACTAATACCTTTATCTATGTAAGATCATGTTCTTATGTCTCCAAATTGTTTAGTTTGCTTTTGTTTTGTTTTAATTTTTGCATAAAATGTCTTATCTGTTGGACAATCATAATATATATATATATATATATATATATTTACTGTCCTTCAGCAGTTTCTTGAGAAAGAGACACCAATCCCTAATATCTGATTTCTCTTATTTTTATTTATTTACTTTTTTATACTTATTTTTTTTAAATATCTTTTATAAGATTTAATGTCAAAATTTTAATTCATGATATCAGTAATTATCAAATAGTAGGAATCTGTTATTCCTGCAAAATAATGGTAGTACCCTGCTTGGTCAAAATTCAGTCTTTTGGTAGTGAGAGACTGGAGTGACCCCTCTGTGATGCAAAGAATAAAGGCCATTACATTTGTGGACAGCTTGTTGCCCAAAAGTTGTCAATGTTGACACTCTGAGTTTTCTGTCTAGATTTACTTCCATAGCCTTTGCCGTGTTTTAAATATGACCACAAGATGGTGGAGGTTTTAAATCAGGGTTTTCCTTCCCTTTAGATGGATTTCTTTCTTTGGGCTGTCAAGCTCCATCTACCTGAAAGTGGCTGAAGAGATTAGAGGTTTTTTTTTTTTTGCCTTCACCCATTCTTTAACTTGAAGCTGAATATCATTGTTAGAGGCTATTTGTGAAAAATTGTCAAATATCAAATCTTAAATAATATTCTTACTCATTTAAAGAGCATTTATTTTGAATATGTAAATAGCAAATATGTGTAGGTGTTTCTCAATTTATACCAGTTTAATGATTCTATAAAATGCTACAATGTAGGTATCCATTAAAAGTGCAGAGTTTGTTATTTCTTCAAATGTGATGAAAAGGTGAAGGTATCATTTTAAAAGATAAATTATAATAGTTTCTTATAGTAACTTTGTTGTTGATTATTTATAAACATAATTTTCTAATGGTCCTTTTTATATGAAATAACAAGAAGTTTCTTTTTGGGTAACAATGCTCATAACATTTTCATTTCTAATATATTTAATCAGTGTTTAAAGCTGGTAATCTTTTGAGCAGCCTGCAGCCAATTTAAATATCAGTAATACAATGTTATGTAAAATGTTATATATATATATATATATATATATATTCAATCAATTTCCTTAAATCAATTTGTTCAATTTGTTCTACCATTAAAAAAATCTAATCATTTTTTTTTTTTTTTAATTATCTCTCAAAGATTCTTATAATCTGATGGTATTTATAGATTTACACATTTACTATACATCACAATTATTGAACATATTAAGAAATCAATTTAATATAGTCTTCTTTGTCAAGTTCATAATATTCTTCTTTCTACATTATTATTAAAAAGTCTTACCTACTTTTGTTTGGGAGGTAAACTATTCCTCTGATTCAATGTTTTTCCTGGAAATACTCTCTGTAGACCATTTTTCTTATTTACATACTACATCTGGCTTTAAAAGACTTTTATTATTAAAGTATCACTAATTCTTATACACTGATTTATTCTAATTAGTGTTCACATTTGGGCTGCTATTGTCATGTTTCAGCCATTTAAACATTTGGTCTTCAAGCATCTGTTGTTAACAGAAATGGAAACTTTAAATCAAACACTCTTCTTTTGCTGTCTAGTTGAGAGAATATCTCATGTCAGTTATTTTTCCTAGTGATGTTGCTTGCTTTTTCTACTGAACCATATGTTTACCAAATCAGTGAACTTAAAAAACTCTGCTAATCTATGTTTTTATCTATTACACCTTGCATACAACAGAATAATCTGATGGTGAAAAATTTTAACTTTAAACCTAATGTTCTGAATTATCTAAAAAATTCAAGTGAAATATTTTAATTGGTCTGCCACAAAATTGGTTATATACTTTATTTTACATTAGAGAAATTTTGCATGACAATTACAGAGAGAAAATTTTCTGCTGCTGCTGCTAAAAATTATTGATAGTAAACTGTTCATTTGGGTTGTGAAGAAATGTGTTTAAGGCCTATATTCCTGCTATTTGGACTCAGTCTGAACAAATATTTGTAATCGAAACTAAATATGCAAACAGCTGTTAAAGGTTTTCAGCTTAAACAACTTCCTAAAAGCATGATCATAAAATCAAGCACAAGATTTTAATTGGTGCAATTGATTTTTGGTTGGGTCACAAACTTTCATCTTTTTATCTGCATGCTAATTTTTACTTATAATTTTTTTCCTTAAGATATGATTATATGCTAAACAGGGAAAAACTATAATTTTTAATTGTTTGTAAAAACAAAAACAGGTGCTATCAATATCTCGAGGAGTTGTTAAAATAACATTGTTTCAATCTTCTCTGTTCTCTGATGCAGAAAATTTAATGCTAATAATTTAATTAATACTTCCTGCATATGTACTGGGAAGCTACTTCAATTTTTCTCTTGTTGATAATCATATGAACAAATACTTTCTTTCTTTTTTTTAACTTCATCATACACTAAACTTTGGCTTTTCTGACACTCAGAACAAAGGTGTTGGTTTTTAGCCAAAATTTATCAAAATAGCTTATGTAGCCATTATTTACATTTTTTTTTTTTTTGACTTGATTGTATTTTAAGTCACCTCAGATAACCTGATAATTTTAGTTTTTAATTGTTAAGCTTTCTTGATTGCAAAAACTGCCTCTCTTTATCTGTAAGAATTTAATTTTTATTATGCTTAAATTTTTCTTTGTTGATTATAAGACAATTGTTATTTTTAAAGGGTCAAGATATTTTTTTTAATCAAAATTATTTCTGTTAGGTGAATTATGGTTAATGAACTTTACATGTCTTATGCTAAGAATAGAATGAATAATGTTAAAGTATTTAGTTCAATGATTTTTGGACATATTCATTTGAATCCCTTAAAAATGGTGTTGCTTGCTTCACGGACTGAATGAATTACATGTGAGTAAAAGAACATTTGAGGCTAAACTAGTATTCTCCTTAAACTGATGTTAACAATTAGCAGAAAAAAAGGTGTTGTTTGATTGCTGCACTATTGTTTGTCACGTTTGGGCAGATATGGAAGGAATTGCTAGCCACTATTTCATGTACTTCCCTTTGTCAGCTGTGTTTGTACTACATATTGCAAAAGCTGTGATTTGTTGGGTTCCTGTGTTACTTGAAATGCTACTCTTCAGCCTGGGTGTGATTTGTTAGGCAGTCAACTACAAAAAGTACAATGAAGCTGTGATATTTATACTCTCCTGCCCTATTCATTTTTTTTTTTGTCTCAGAACTCTCAGCATGCTTACAGTTTCATCATAAAGGACTATTCCTTAGTTTTCTTGTTTTTGTTCCCCCTACCAACCTTTTCTATTTGCTCATATTTTCTAATGAGAAAAGAAATACTTTTGTGGTGCCATGGTATTTAATCATGTCTCACTCATATTTAATTAGCTGATCACAAAATATATTGATTGCAGGAAGATACTAAACAGTTGTCATTTAATAATCTCATAAATTGTATCACACATGGATGATATTTTTGCCTTTAATCGTAAATCTTAAGAAAACCTAATTTATATTCTTGTGTGCATGTGAGAGAAAGGGAGATATATGCTAATGAAAGCTTACAATCATTGTAATATAATTTTTTTTTTTTTTTTTACTAATATAGTCAACAAATACCTTATAATTTTAACCTATAAAATATTAACAAATATGAACAGATGTTTACATTACTATAGGTATATTCTCAATTACTTTCATTTACTAAATTTTTTTTTAACTTTAATAAACAATATTTTTTATATTTATTGTAAAATCTTGCATTAGGATGGGAGTGTAGAATATATATATATATATATATATATATATATATATATATATATTGCACCTTTGCTGCGATTCTAAGCAATTTTACCATTTTTATGACACCAATAGATGCTTCATTGAAACAAGCCTTACAATGCTTTAATAATATTGTATAATAGTGTCTTACAAAGCTTTATGCTCAGCTTACTTGCAATGTTATTTTTTTCATTGTTTCTAATATGTCCTACAATGTATCATGCTGACATGATCTTGAAAGCCATCATTATCATAAAACTAACATGAAAAACAGAGTAAAACTTTTTTTCTTTTTTTTTTGTCTTCTATAATTAATGACTAAAACTCCATTCTATTGGTTCACCAGTAACTAATTCTGCACAACCGAGAGGTTGGCAACGGATCAGGCTATTGAGTTTTCGCAACAGAAGTAATACAACCAAAGACTTTTCCTCAACAATAACTGGTCAGTAACTTTGCCATCATCCTTCTGGATGCATCTTTTCCATTCCACAACCACCCAATAAAAAAAAAATCAAATTAAAAATGAAATAGATTAAACCACTACTAAGTCCTCCTCCTATTTAATTTCAATTTGTTAGATTATTTTTCTCTTGAAGAATTTATTGCCTATGTTTGGTGTATTTTAAGAGGTTGTTTTCTTTTTTTTCTTTTCCCCTGTGATCTTTTTTTCTCATTGTTATGGCTTTTCACTTAACTTTCATTTCTGGTTACTCACTGTTTGCATATTTTCTTTTGCTATGCTTATATTTAAACCCAACTTTATCATTAAAAATGAATACATCCCAAATAACCAATTAACAGTTTTTATATACTTAACACAAGTTTAACATTTTAATGTGGATGCATTAAAAGATAACGTAAACAATTGTAATGTTTTGTTGTGAATGACTTTTTAAACCAAGTTACAAACTTTTTTTTTTTTCTTTTTAACATCCTTCTTTTTTATTATGAACTCAAAATAATTGAAAATATTTTTACGAATCCCAGTTGTCCATTATCTCCAATCAGGGAAAAATGACAAATTTCTAAAATATTAACAAGAAATAATAGTCAAAGATATTTTAGTTCATCCTTGCAAACACTTTACAGCTTTTTATTTATTTATTTTTTTTATTTTTATTTTTTTTTTAATCATATCACCCCAAGCAAGGCGGTAATGCCACTGATGCGCAGGGGTCTACGTAAGAGTGAAAAAAGTGGAAAAGAGAAAGCCGGAAACCACATCCTAAACAGGGAACAAGGGATGAGCCTCTTCACCTGTTCAATAGACGAGGGTGGAGTGTGAACTGGGCGATAGTTTAGTCTATCTACTCCAATTGGGGGAAAAAAAAAAAAGTAAAAAGAGTGTAAAAGAGAAAGCCAGAAACCACATACTAAACAGGGAACAAGGGATGATAGTTTAGTCTATCTACTCCAATTGAGAAAAAGGTGGGGAGGTTTGGTGACTTGCTAATTAAAATAATTACTGCAAGATTCTTAGTACCTAACTATGTAATGTTTTTCATGCAGATTTCTTTATTGAGCTTCTACAGATTGAGTCTGTTTCCCAATAAGGAACTTTTTAATTATAAGTTAAACTCCATATTTTGAATGCAACAAAACATTTTATTTTTTCATGTAATAGTATATTAATAAACATTTCAGGATATCTGATGTCTTATTACATCATACTGATCATTTAATGTCTCCAAAAATGTAGTCTTTGATTTATTTTTCAAACTCTACAGCTACATTTAGTGATTGACACAAAGGTTAATCAACTCTATCTTTTCAGTTATATATTTTTCAGTTGTATAAAGTTAAACAAGTTATATAGTAAACTTTTTATTCGTATGAGATACAAGTTCTTTTTAATTGATATTTTACTTAAATTATTGGTATTTTTTATAAATCTCCAACATTATTAGTTTAAATGCCCCTATCTTAGACCCTTCTTCTTCCTTCTAAAATGTAATATAACTTTAAAAAAAAGTCCTTTTTCTTAGGTATAATTTTAACACATTTCTCTGCATTTCAAGAACAAAATGCTTCACTGTAGCTCTGCATACAATAGCAGTGATAATACAATGATAGGAAATCATGTTCTATGCTTTTATTGCTTAAATTTAAGAACTGAAAAAATACTATGTGGATCTTTATTCATAGTAAATTATAGAAAATGACATGTTACTTAGACACACACACACACATAATAATCATGAAACTGTTAAAAATGCTATTTTTAAAACCCATGAAAAGCAAGCCCTCTTGACAAGCTTTTGGAAGTAGCCCAGTTATCCTAACATTTTACTGATACTTCTAACCTCCCATTTAAATGATAGTGTTTCATTAAAAAAACAAAAGCAAAACATTTAAAATGAAAATTCTCAAAAACTGCAAGCCAGCTATTTTTTCCTCTCTCAAAATTGCCAACTGTTGCCTTTGCATAGAAAATGCCAGTATTAAGCATAGCAAAGGCAATGTAGCAACCTTTTATGAAGAATAAAAGCACTTGAAGCATTTAACAAGACTGCTCCAGCCTATGTTGACTGTGTTACTTCTCTGCTGAGCAGATATAATTTTCTCCCCAAAATATCACATTTCAGCCAAAGACATTGGATGGAAGTTATTTCTAAAGTAATCATTTCACCTGTGTTGCTAGCTGCATACATTCATATCTGTATTGCTACATGCTTGCTAAGAATACACTTTAAGATTATTAGGTTGTTTTAGAATGTTATTGACTTTATTATCTTAGTCAGAAATGGAAAATTAAGTTGCCTGTTTAACTTTTCTGTAGGTTGGTTTATAAACCTCTGAATCATTTAATAAAGGCAGTATTTCTTTTTTTTTTTTTTTTTTTGTTTTAAATCATTTCACCCACAGTCAAGCAAGTTTACTACTAGTGGGGGTTAAAGTGAAAGAGAAGACGGTGGGGGGTGTCAAAGAAAGGATAAAAGATTAATGAGATTCAAGGAGGTAGAAAATGTCAATTGACATTGCATTTAAATTTTTGAAGATTGTAGCTATCAGAGAAGCAAGTAAATAGAAGGGAGTTCCACAGGCAGGAAATGGGAGAAAAGAAACTGTTAGAGTAGAAGAGGTGGTTACTTTTAGCTATTTCAATGATGAAAAGGTAGACAATCTAGTAGCATGCTTAATTTCATGTGGTCGAGGCACCAAAGAAAAAAGACTTGTCTGAGCAGCTGAAAATATTTGTAGAAAAGGCAGAGGGAATCCACGTTACATCAGTGACAAAGTGACTGAAGTCAAGATGCCAAGACAGAATCCGATTACATTGAAGATCCTTCTTTGTATTTTGTCTAGAACTGCAAGATGAATATCAGGACCACCTGACCAGATATAGCAAAAGTATTCAATGCGCAGACAAATGATAGATTTATAAATAAATTTTGTATATTGGAACCTAATTTTTTACAAATACTGAATTAAATGAAAATGCTCTTTGCTGAAATGAAATAATTTCTATTTCTCTAAACTAGTGGAATAATAACCAACATTTCCAGAAAGATTTCCTTCATATATCTTCTCCCTTTTCTTTTAGTCATATCTTATGGTGGTGTTATAATAGTGTGTAATGCAAGCACATAATTGAATAAATTGAATATTAAAGGCTGATTGTAAAGGAGACCACTTAAAAAATAAAGTAAATTTATCCTAAAGTTTATTTCTGAATTGGAAACATAAAAATCTTAACTTCCTGTAACTATGAATAGAAATTCCAACTTGATTCTTGCAATTCTGTACTGCAGAAAGTAATGAATCTAAAAAGGTGGGCATATAATTTTAAATATCACATGTGATTGTTTAAATTTAAGATTTTGTATATAATTTCATTGCAGTCTGGTGCACTAAGTCCAGGGGATTAAAATAGAATTCTTGTTACCTAAGAAAAGATTTCCCATATTTACAATGCCTTCAAATTGCAATTAGTTTTAGCAGTCAAGATAGTACATTTGCATTTATATGCCTGATACCTTATTTTTTCTTTTTCTAACTTAAGTAGAGTGTAAACTATTCTATTAGAAAATGCACTTTATCTCAAAAGCTTTGATCCTTCATCCTTCTGTGACCCATCCTAGTATACCCTTTTTTTCTTTTTTTTATCACTCTCTGAAAGAGACTCAAAACAAAATACTTTCAAGCTCATTTCACTGAGAAAAATATGAGGTGGTAAACTTTTCTGTAAAATGGGATATTTTGCAGTCACCTCTAGCCATGTGTTTAGGAATAGTGTCTCTGTTTTTGTAGAGATGCTGGTACCTGTTCCACAAAGATTGCCTAGAAAGGTTTCTGGACCGAAAGCACATACATATGGTAAGTTATTTTACCCCACTGTAAAATGAACTTCCTAGCTTAGTAAAAAAAAAAAAAAAAAATCTGGTGCAGGTCATTCTTTTTAGACACCTGCTAAATTTAGAGGTAAGTATCTTCTGATTGTTCTAACTTATGCTTAGCTCAGTATAGTGTGGAGATATATAGAGTGTGTGTCTTTTTTCTTGTCACTTTGAAATAACTGCTTCTGAATGAATGTTGTTGATGCTGATGTCTGTTGTCTTTCCTTCTCAGTTATTTGGCATTTTTTGTTAATATTTTTACTTGCATATCTTAGTTCTTTCTTAAAACACATTTATATATATATATATATATATATATATATATATATATATATATATAACAAAAAATTGCTTAGTAAGGTACTTCATAAAAAAGCCTTAACCATAATATAGTAAAGAGGTTTTCAGCTTACTGCTCCACTAATCTCTCAAGCTTTACCAACTTTAAATGAAGAATGTTTGACTAACATCATGAAAAACTTATTGGTTTGGTTAACTCTTTTCAAGATTTTAATTCGATTTCTAACAACTAATTTTGTTTCCATAATTTGCTTCACTAAAATGTTAAACATTAATCTAGTACTACTACTATTTCTTTTCCAATTAATTGAATTTATATATTTCAGAAATAATTTGTTTTAATATTTTAACCTTTTGATTTCTCTGTAATATATTACAGGGAAGATTTTGATAGTTCTCTTGTATAAATATTATAAAAGGCATCAAATTTTACAAAAATTCTCATTTTTATATTCAATCAATATCAGTGTTAACTAACATTTTAAAATTCGCTTTTGCAATTTGCTTAAAATTTAAAAAATAAGCTACTAAATGCTTTCTAATATCTCAAACCATTTTTAGCCACTTAAAAATCTTGACCATAAACCAGCTTTATCTAATTAGCTAAGCATATGGATATTTATTATATTTGGTTTATGGAAGTGCTTAACATTCTTGAGTGAAAATATGTCTCGCATATATCCTATCAGAATATATACAGGGTAGAAGATAGTCGATGAAGATAAGTCACAAACTTAAGTAAATTTAAATTTGAGTTAATATAAAACTGGTAAAATTCAGAAATTAAGTCTGGAAAGGGTTAAATTTTCGTTATTTTAAAAGAGTAAGAAAACTTTCAAATTTTTTATGACTTATATTTATGGTCAAGTAAGTGAGTTGAATAGTAAATATCTTAATGTTACACTTTTTTTTTTAACTAAAGCCCTTATACTTTCAATAAGTTCATTTTTACCAAGAATTAATTTTTGGATTTGAATATAATAAATTAATGTGACATTACTTTTTTTTTTTTTTTTTTTTCTTTTTTCATGTTTTTTCATTTTTAAAATCAAAAATATATCAAACATCTTGAAATTGGTTATTAAACTTTATGGATAATATATAATGTTGATATAAAACATCAGTACTAATATTACAGTTAAATAAAGATTGCAAATGTTTAGATTTAATTCCAGTTTTTAAAAAGGGGCTCTTTTAACCTTTGAATTTATGCAATGATTTTATATATTCTAATCTATTCTATTGCTATCTTATAAAATATATAAACGTTTTTGAAAGAAAGAATTTTATCTTTAACCCTGATTTATAAACAATATTTTGGGCTTTGAGTGAGTCACATGTATGACAAAAATAGACACATTTAGTTTCTTTAATAAGATATTTTTTTTTGCAGAAGCATAATAGGTTATCAAAATTAAGTAATTATTTCTGAAAATTATAGCAGAATTATTTGAATCCTAAAGCTGAAAGGTTAAGAAATAAACTTAAATTTTTATTACTGAATAGTATATAAATCATCTTTTTTTGAGATTTAATATAAAAAAATTTTTTAAGAAAATAAAACTTTTTATTTTCAAGTTTTAATCTTGAAAAAATATGGTCAGTGAAATTGTGATTTTTTTTTTTAATTCTTTGTTCACTTGTTTTTGTTTCATGATTCAATATTCAGCATGTTTTTTCTGTATCTATATATCTTGTCTGTGTGTGTTTTCTGTCTCTTTTGCATAATTACTGTAATGTTGATTGTGATTTTGTATTTGTCTGTGTTCTTATAAACATCATCTTGCATATAAAATTATCAGTACACTCACAGTTATATGAAGCTCCTTTAACTTTGATCTTCAGAAATAAATGAATTCCTGACAATACAGAAGAAATCTAATTTCTATTCACTTGAAACACTAACCAATGTTTTATTAATATTCTATACTTAGTCACTCATATTAGATTTTAACTTAGTCTTTTATCTAAACAATTTAATACTTTTTAATACAGTCTATCATTTAGCAAAGACCATTTTTCTGTAGTATGTACAAGATAATTGGAAACAAATTATAATACAAAACTATTAAACAGAAAAAAAATATTTAAAGCATATGTCTAGTTTATGAAAACAAAAAAAGCTTATTCAATAAAATTGGTCTTAGCATGTAAATTGATTGCATTACCCAATTCAAATAGTTCTTTATGCTAACCACAATTGCAGCTTTCATTGAATCCTAGGTATCATGAGGCTGCTGGTCAGGCTCCTTCATGATAACACCCCATCCAGGGGTTTAGATCAGGGTTGCTATATGATGGAAGTGACATTATCATGAGAACTTTTCCTACTTCAATAAGTTATTCTTATCTTGTGAGAGAGAGAGAGAGAGCAGTGTCATGCTGCCTCACATGCAGTTCTCTAGCCTCTTGATCATTTAAACCCAGATCCTTGTTTAGGTGGTTGCAGTAATCCTGAGAGACTTCAGAAAGATGTTGGCTGTTTGCTCAGGAAGATCAAAGATTATTTGAATTTAGTGTGAATCACTGTAAATACCTCAGTAATATTCATGTATCAACATGTTTTTTTTTTTTTGGTTACCTGGTCACTTTCAAAAACTTATCAGTGGTTGGTGTCATGAGCTAGCACCATAAGCATAATGACCTTTTTCAGTATTCAGTATGTTAATGTATTTGAAAGAAATGATGTTAAATTTGGCCCATGTTGTATAGCATGGCATAAGTTATCTATTTATGGCCATTAAAGATATATTAAATACCTGGTGAACTCTGTATATTAGGTTGAGTCATAAGTAATTTCCATTTTTGGGAACTAATTCTAATGGCGAATGTGATTGCAGTTAAGAAATTTGCTGCACACTAACATAGCTTAGTTTTTGCATGGTGGTAGTATCATACTCTGAATTAAAGAATAAATTTATTGACCGGGTGGAGGCTAAAAATGAATTTATGTCCCATAATATGGTAGTTCAAACAATGAACTAATGATATAAAGACATCTCGTAAAATGATATAGTGTTTATGGTCAAGGAATCATAACTGACTGGCAAGTACAAAATTGCTTTGCAAAGTTTTGTTCTAGAGAAATGCTTTTGGGAAGATGAACTCAGACTGAGGTGTTCATTGGACTTTGATGACAAAGCTCTAGATACTTAAAGCTATTAATCTTTAATAGAAAGTAATTCATAGCAAAATACTTGAAGAATTAGCAAAGATGTTAAAAAATCAAAATCTATCATATGCCAACACTTAGGAAAAAAAAGAGGGAAAGTCTGAAAGTTGGGTGTATTGAAAGAACAAAGTGGATTGTTCATCCAGTGCAGCAAGTCTCTTTTTACTATAGAGAAATAATCTGTTCCTTAAATATATATCATAACAGGTGATGTAAAATGGGTTATATACAACAAAGTTCAATGAAAATGCAGTAGACTAACAAAGATAAATCTCTACATTTGAGCCTAAAAGGTGAGCTTCATGGAAGAAAGGAAATATCGTGCATGTGGTGAGCTTCTCAGGGATATTATTGATTTAAAATTTTTAAAATGCAATGAAATACCAAATGCACATCTACTCATTCAACAGCTGCAACATGTCCATAAATGTTTGATTGAAAAGTGCTCTGTGCTCAATAGAAAAATTCTTCTTTTCAATGACAATGCAAGGCCACATACAGAAAGAATAACACAGGAAAATATTTTGGAATTCGGTATATTTTGTTTCCACCCACCATATTCAACGATTAACTTTTCTGAATACTGCAAAATGATTGGGATGGTGGGGGTGACTTTCTCTCGTGAATGCAAGATTGAAGAGTTTGTCAAACTTTTTCATATCAAACCAGCAAAATATTACTGAAATGGTTTAAAGATTTACCTGATAAGTGGAAAGAAGACATTGCAAATGTCACTGAATATATGATTAAATAAAATGTAATTGTACTTTATTTTTTAAAGAATAAGGTTGATAAACAAAAACAGAAATTATAACTCAACCTAATATGATAGTACTTGTTTGAAATACTACTAATAAAAATAACTAATATCAGGTTTAAAAGTATAAAGGTTCAACTTGAAGAAATATATGATGATGAACTCACCTATCAATTTTTATGCATGGGAATCCAACAACCTCACTCAGTGACATTTCATCCCCACTAGTGACATATACAGATCTATATATTGTACAATGCTGGTTTGAATTCAGTTTTTCTTCTCTTAGACTGGTTACCTCCCAATGCTATAAAACCTAGTTTGTCCTGCTATTTATCCATAGCTGGAGATGAGAAGAAATGCATTCATACCTTTCCCAAGGGTATTATCACATAAGTGAATGTAATGAATTGGAACTTGGCTTTCCAGTTCCGAAATCCATTACTTCGCTGTACCTCTATTTTATATATATATATATATATATCGCGGAGACTTACATTACACTTATATATATATATATGTGTGTGTGTGTGTGTAAGTTTCATAAAAAAATAACAGAAGGTGCTATGGTTAAGTATTTTCTGAATTTTTTTATATCATCTTCCTTTTTTCTTTTCAGAACATAAATAATTATATAAATAATA
The DNA here is from genome assembly GCA_037127315.1 of Ascarosepion bandense. Taxonomy (NCBI): domain Eukaryota; kingdom Metazoa; phylum Mollusca; class Cephalopoda; order Sepiida; family Sepiidae; genus Ascarosepion; species Ascarosepion bandense. Next base: position 723,374 of record JBBBDQ010000171.1, read on the forward strand.
ACTATAAACAAGATGAATTTTCACTTAGAAATACGCAACTCCAGTTGACATAAAAAAGAAAACTAAATTCTGACACAAATTTAAAACTGCTTACCTCATTGTTAAAAATAATAATTCACCTGCAAGATTTAAACTACAAAGAATCAATATTATTTGCGAATTTACATTCTTTAAAGAGCTGTTTTTGATCGATCCAAATTCGTAAATGATTTCATTGGATATACTACTACATGTTTAACAAGAACACTCGTATTACATCTCTCTAACCATAGCTCTATTAGGTCTCATTTAAATATCAACTATGAATATGGCCACAATGTGCTCACTGTGCTTGAAAAATAAAACATTCCTATGACTACATACATACATAAAACAATGTATATATCCAGTTAAAGTAAAATAAAATTCATCTTTGATAATTACTGAAAGTATAGCTGAAAGTGTTTAGGTAAATAAAATCATTAAGACAATTTTTATATAATTTATGTTCTGGTAAGAGAAAATAATTACATCACATAAAAAATTTATATTAAAAAACTTAACCATAACACCTTGTCTGTCATTTTTAACAAAACTTGCATAGAAGAGGGATTACTGCTAAATACACTGTGTGTGTTTGCTTGAAGCATTGTGTAAAATAGTTATATGGTTATGTCTTGAAGGCTGTCACAATGCGTTGAGTAAAATAAAGGAAGGTAAAGAAGTGTGTGGGTTTAGGTAATACCCAAACACTTCTTTATCTTCCTTTATTTTACTCAACACATTGTGACAGCCTTCAAGACATAACTAAAATATATATATATATATATATATATATATATATATTTTAACGAAACTTGGTTAAAAGCAAGGACAATTTGAAATGAATTGTTTGAACATTATTTTTTTCGTATTTAAGTAGATATTCTGTTTTTAATGAAACAGTATTATAATTATTTATATCTACCTGCCTGATTATTTACGATAAATTTTTATTAAGAAAATGTGTGCCATTCGGCAGGATTCAACCTGCGACCCCCATCTAGATAAGAGTATCAATAAAAAATAATGTTCAAACAATTCATTTCAAATTGTTGGTTGCTTATAACCAAGTTTCATTAAAATTTGTTGATTCCGGTAACATGTTTACATTTGTTGACACTACGATACATTTCAGAGCAGATATGTTTGTTTACATGGATGAAAATTGTGTTATATAGGCTTGATAAAAACCTAGTTTAGACTGGAGGCTATTCGTGGTCGAGAGGTCTAAGACGTTGCCAGATCAAATGGTAGCTTCCCCTATCTAGATGGGGGTCGCAGGTTTGAATCCTGCCGAATGGCACACATTTTCGTAATAAAAATTTATCGTAAATAATCAGGCCGGTTGATATAAATATATAATACTGTTTCATTAAAAACAGAATATCTACTGAAATACGAGTATCGATAAAAAATAATGTTCAAACAATTCATTTCATATATATATATATATATGGCTCTAAATTCAAAAAATAAATAAATGCTATTTAAATAAACACCATTTTTTGTAATACTGAAAAACTTTACTACACTGTGATGTCCAGAATTTTGGCTTGGGATTAGGAGGAAGTACAAATGAAATCACCATGCATGATATATAGGATTTGCATGTTACATTTATTGATAAATGTATTGAATATTTCATATAATGCTTTCTTTCTTTCATCATTTTATCTTCACAACTTTCATTGTTTTTATTCAGTAATTCTCAATCAAATGGCCACATTATTTCTTTGCTGTCTTTTTGCATGTCTTTCTCTCCAAGAGATTTTCTTTCTTGATGTATAAAAAAAAAAGTATATATGCTCATTTGTCTTCATATCAAACTGCAAATAGCTTTTAAATATTTTTTAAAGTTTTTCATTTCCAGTGATGATGATTATCTTCCTTCTTCTTTTAGCAGTTTGTTTGATGTCTAATCTTCAATTTTCTATATTTTGATACAAAAAATTTTTACTTTTGCCATTAGCTGTTAATATCTTGTCAGTATAGCAGTTTCTAATAAATTGTCTTGAAAGAAATTTAATTATAAATATTAAATAACATTTTTTGTTTTTCTAAAATTAAAGTTCAGTATTTTTAAAAACCAGCCAAAATGCTTTGCTTACTGCATTTAAAGTTAAATTTCCCTCATTTCAGCTTGCAGAGATTGAAATCTGTTGAGTGACTTGTTTAATTTATATTGGTTTATGTTTCTTTGATATTATTTTTTTTTAATATAAACTTGGATTTTTTATTCATGTTTTCTTTCTTTCTATTGATGTACTCTGATGTATTTTTTTTTATATATATATATATATATTCAAGTGGTCTATCCATTTTTTTCTTCAACATTTTCTAACTTATGTTGACAAGTTTCTACTGTTCTAAGTGATCATCTCTTTAGAGCACAAATCAATATTTTAAGCCTCTCTCTGATTTAGTACTTGCTATTAATCAAACTACCATGCCTTACACACACATATCTATATATATATATATATATATATATATATATATATATATATATGTGTCCATTAGATGTCTATTTTATTCTTCTCACTGGTTTCCTAAAATAATAAATTGAAGCAGCAATAAGATTCTTCCATTCATATATGTTGGCCTGTTTCATTTTTCTCCACTAGGTCTGAGTTCAAGTTCAGCTTATCATTGTCGATCCCATCCTTCAATCGTCTGCAAAGCTGACATCTGGGACTTCTTTCGTCTGTGCTCTCCTGGTAAATTCTCTTGATATTAACTCCTTCACTGGCACACCAAAAAGAATATGACTTGCCTTTTATCTATCTATCTGTCTGTTTTTTTATATCCTTCTGCATCAGCAATTCAGTTAATGCAAACTCTAAAACCAAGTGGAATCATGCATGTAGGTCAAATTTGGTGTTAGAGAGCCAAAAATGAAGATTTTCCTCTGACCTTTGCTTGTTCGATGCCTCTCTTATATATATATATATATATATATATCCTCCTTGTAATAGTTGGTTCTTTTCACACAGGCTTTAAGCTTGTTGCTCTGTGTTTTTTCCCCACCAACATTTCTCCTACCCTGAACCAGTTGATCTTTGTTAATGATCTACCAACTCGGCACCAGTCAGAGCAACAGCTGTGATATGAAACCAGCATGATGAGTCCTACATCTATCTCGCAACACAGCTGCACTTTTCGCTGCTTTTGTCATGTGCAGTTAATATGCTGACATTTTAGTGCAATTTCCATAGTTCTTTCTCTCTCTCTCTCTCTCCTCTATATCTGGAACCAGATACAGCATATCTTTGCTTCTGCTATAATTTTTAGCAGCCTATTCTTCTTGATTAGTCCCTCTCTTTTTCTCACTGTCATTTTCATTCATTTCTTTTGTGCTTCCTATTTGTGATCATCTGTCGCATTGGTCTAAAACTTTCTCTCGACTTTTTGCTATTAGCTGAATTGGTTTTGAAATGCACTATCTTGTATTCTCGGTCATTTTCCATGCTCTGGGGTTGTTTGGAGGCCATTTATTGATTCATCAAGGTTGTATCTGAAAATAAATTTAGCTCTATATAGATTTTTTCAATTTGCCTTACTGTACATACAATATAATGTTCCTAAGTTTTCTAGACTTAGGTTTGTTTTTAGCATAATTCTTCAGATAAAATATTTTTTTAAGGTTTTGTAAAGAATAATTTCTCTGAAAATCCTCCAAGTGCTTTACTATCCTTTAATTAAATTATGGACTTCTTCAATCATACATATTAACAGATCCAATTCTTCTAAGCCTGAAAATTAATGAGGGATTTGTCTGAAAGGTTCTCCAAGGCCTACCTAATGTTATTGAAGCAAAGTTTTTCAATTTTAATACTTAAAATGAAAAAAAAAAAAAAAAAAAACTCAATGAGTGCTGAATATCATGACCAGAAAAAATAGTCTCATATCAATTTTTTTCTACTACCATTATCTCTTTTCTGTACAAATTATTTGAACCATATTTACAAATATTGATGGGAGATATCTTTAAAAAAAAAATTATCATTACATATTGCTAATTACACTATATAATTAGGTTTGGAAAAATTGTTAGATTTATTTTCTATGGCTTCCATTTACTTTAAGATGTCAGCCATGAGTATTCTCTTGAAGTTCTTTATCCATGTTTGTAGAAATTATTTTTTCATGGTTTATGATATCCAATTTCTCTTGACTGGCATATACAATTCATTTATTTGTAACCATTTATTCAAGGATCAGTGGAATAAAAATAAAGGAGAAAATCACTCACTTCTATTGATGTCAAATCTTATAAGAATATATCTATAAAGTAATGAGACCAATCCTGACAAAATGCACCAATAGCCTTATAAATCAGTGAAAGTAATGTGGCTTGGAAATTGCCCAGAAGAGTTATTTATCAAATCTATTTGGCAATCATTGGTGCTTCATTTCTATTATTTTTTGTCCAACTTGGCTGAAAAATGGTATTTGTCTGATATTGATGTCAAAAGTTAGAACTACACCAGGGTGGTGAGGATTCCCCTCTTTACAAAAACTATTACTACTCTATTGTTGAATTTTTGTTTATGAACAAATTTTGCAAGGAGCATATCCTGTATTCAGAATCTCAGTATTTTTACTATTCTATAATGATGTATTTAAATTCTGTTAAAAACGATTGTACACTGTTTTTTTTTATCTTATAGTCATTCATCACATCGCTCATTCAGCAATGAATTAGAGTACTCTGGTTACTGGCCTATGATACATCATATACTAAAAGTCTGCCTCCTTTTACTGAGTGCCCATAGCTCAGAGGTAGAATTGCTGACTGACGCCAATTCAGTCGGGTTTCAATCCTGGGTTAAAAGCAATTGGATATCTAACCAAAACTAATGAGCTGTGATACAGCGAAACAGATCTGTCTATGGATGACTCTATATATATATATATATATATATAATCTTCTGATTCATGAAATGGCCAAATAATTTTATGCTTATCATATTTAAATAATTTAAGAGATTTGTTTAAAAATTAGTTAAATTTTAATAAGCTTCTCTAAGGGTTTCTTTGATTTCTAAATTTGCAATTTTTCTTATTATAAATTATTAGTTGTTATTGACTTCATCTTGTAAAATGATTAGTAGAAATGTATTTATGGTGTTTTGCTAAGAAACACAATTACTGTTTTAGGCTAGCATCATCTTGATAATGTCTGTCTAACTAATTATTTATTTTTTCTTTTTAATTAGTAGTAATATCTGTCTGAATGTATAGGATGTGGAGTTATCAGCAGCATACATTAAAACAGATCTGGGAACTACATATATAGACATGTTGAATGGATTTAAACAGTGCTTTTTTTATATCATTATGGTTGCACTTATCTACAAAACAGAAGAATGTTTCCCTGCCTTTCAAATAGGAGGTCAAATCCTATTGAACCCTATATATGCAGGTGATATGGCCATTATGAGTTACTCTGGAACTGATCTGCAAAACATTTTGAATGTACTGGTCAAACATGAACTAGAGGTTGGCTCAAACATCAACATCTCAAAAATGATGTGCATGACAACTGATAAAAACAATTTTAATCTACAGCTAGAAGATCACTCCAGTTGCAGTGTTTGTATATCGCAGTCACAAGCTATCATCAAACAATAATGAAATGGTTGCTGTGCAACACCGCATCACTCTAGGTTGGGCAGCTTTCAACAGAAACGAAGAAGTGCTAACATCAAAACAAGTTTCTCATCATTTAAAGGCTAAGATCTTTGATACTTACATCTTACCAGTTGTGTTATATGATCTTGTGTTAACTGAGTGACAGTCACTTCAGAAGCTTGCTACATTCCAGAACCACATCATGGGAGTTATGATTAACAAATGCCTCAGTGACTGTATCTCTATCAATGAGCTACTCACCATTACCACGCTGAAGTCAATCACATCAGTTATCAAGTCAAGAGTACTTAAACTGTATGATCATATCAAAAGATCAACTCATGCAGGTTATGCCTAGAAGCAAAGCTGGTTTAGAGAATCAAAGGTCAACAATGAAAATGCTGACTTAATAACGTTCACTGGCGTAATAGGTATGGTATCCCTACAACCTAATACATTACAGGAATTACTCGTTTAAAAAATCCCATCAGAATGCTCAGGTTAAACTTTATTAGAATTCATGTGATTGGTTCATACTTAAAGGGGTTAAAAAAACTTGATCTTCTTTATTTTTATAAAATCTGAGCTATAAGTTCTTACTGTTAGCCATTAACTTAACCACATTGCACCAATTTGTAAGAATCAGTTTGAAAATCCAAGTCACTTTTGGCAAACTTGTTAATAAAATGATTTACTTTTGAGTAACATTCAACAACAGCTAACGGGAAATAACATACCATTAATATTGTTAAATGGTGGGTGTTCTAACAATAATTATTTGGAACCAGGAAAAACAATGGAGAACTAATATTAAAAAGATGTTGCTTTTTGTCACTGTTGCCAATTTGTGACAAGATCCTAACTCATGATAAACACACAGCAGCACTATTGTCATCATATCCCTGTTTTTCTTTTGAGGCAGGACCAAGATTAATCTCATACAAAGTAAGGTTGCTATCTTGCCTTACCAGACCACTTGTCATCATGATTTGAGGCAAGGTTTTAGAAGTCTGGATGCTCTTAAGGAAGAACAACTAATAGACTCACAGTAGTCCAGATACACAGTGTTTTTATTTAGGCACTCTCTAGGAAGGTTGTCATACTAGCTTTATATATATATATATATATAATCTCCCTCACAACTGAATAGGGGTGATTGAAACTCTAGAGTTGGAATGCTGAAGGTAGCATCAATCAACTAAGTGACAAAGTCTATATCTTTATTAATTATATATATATATATATATATATATATATATATATATACACACACACACACACACGCACACACACACACATTGACTGTTGGATACAAAAATAAGCTTATCCACCCTTTAACAAGTTTTGTTTTTCTTCCTGTTGGGTGACATACTATCGTCATCACCAGCAGAAAAGTTTAAGCAGGCACCAACCACCTGTCTATGTGGCAAGCTGTACTGGATTACATGTTACCAGTAGCAGGCTGACCTGACCTAACATGAAAAAATTAAAAAGATGTATCGTTGATATGACTCTTATGTTCATTTCTGAAAGTTATCCTGAAAGTGCATCCATCAATGTAGAACAATTGGCAAAACAACAGTATGTTCAGTGGTTGATTTTAAAACCTGTTTTTCCCCAAGAGACTACTTGTTGTATTTCTGGCAAAAGAAGGCAGTGTCAATCTAAATATTCAAAATCTAATTTAAGTCCCTGGGCAACACCAGCTGGCATTTTTCCTATGTTATTAATTTGTCATTTTTATTTTAGGTTCTTTCCTTGTCTGACTCAGAGAGACTAAAGTTAGTTATCTACAAGAAACTTTGAAGAAGAAAAAAATCTTATTGTCATATCAAAAACCTGATTTATTTTTGTGATTTTTTTTTTTTTTTTTGTCAGTTACAATATATTGGTGTGTTATTAAACACATTTATTAGACTACTAGCAGTATAGCCCGGCGTTACTCAGGTGTAATGAAAGCTTTAAAACTAATCCATGGTCCTGGAGCTCAGACTCTTTGGACGTTGGCACGAAAGACTAAAAAGCAATAGTTGTTTCCAGTTAAAGCAAAACCATAGACTGAAAGAAAAATGAATGGATGTAAGTCAAATTTTGATTTCCTGGTATCGATATCAAATTTTTTGCACTATTGTAAGAACTGCAACCTTGAAACTTCTGAATATCATTTCTTATGTCTTTGTCTATGAGTGTATCAAATTTGATTAAAATCGGACCACTCCTTCTATAACCCGATTTTTTCGATTATTGATTTTCGATATTTATCGGGGGTACCTCAACGCAAAACCTAGCTAAGAACACTCGCAGACGCTTATAGTACAACTGTGTAAATTTTCTTGAAAATCGGTTCAGCCATTTCGGAGTCTATAGGTAATGGACACACACACACACACAAAGTTCCATTTATAAATAAGTTTAGATCAATTTACTAAACTCATTCTGAATTTGCCCGATTAGAGGAAAACATTAAAACAATGAACATTTCTTTTGGAACATTGTCGTTGTTAGTTTTGGCAAGCTATCTTTCAACTCTATGTACATATAAATAGACTTTTAATTTCTTTTATTGGCAAGATTTTGATTTGCTTTCATGACTAGCACATACACCACAGGTTGCGATGGATAAATTATCGTCTAAATTACACACAAATATTTCTTACATTTCATTTTAAGAGGTGCATTTGCCAAAATTGTATAAAAATATCTTGAAATATTAAAAAGTAAATTTATTCAATAAAATCATCATATGCTTCGACCACAGCCTCCAGACAACTTTGTAATCTCCTGCAATTCTTCTAGGTGTTCTATTTGTTTCACTTGGTGAGTGCTGGCATAATCCTTGTCCTCAGTTCATCTTTGCTGTTACAAGGAGTTTTGTTAGTCTCTCTCTCTCAACTGTGCTCCACACACAATAATTAAGAGGGTGGCAGTCTGGGGAGTTAGGTGGCCAGATGTGAGGAGTGATGATGTCACAGAAATTGTCTGACAAATATGACTAGGTTTTTCTGCTTGTGTGGCACAATGTCACTGTTACCAGACATAGGTTCATCCAGCAGCCACCCTCTTGACCCACTTCCTTCACAAAGCACTTCGTGTAGGCATCCATTTTAAGTCTAAGGCCCTAAAAAAAATTTGAAAGTTTTTCTTATCAGAACAATCAGGGTGAGTTTTCTGAGCTGCTGTACCTTTGTTATTATCATTAGGCTCATTCAACTCTTTGCACATCCTCTGTACAGTCCTCAGATTGACACCCAAACATGCTGTTTCCAAATTTCTGGTGAAGTGAATTGCATCATCATGCTATTTTTCTCACAGATGGTGCTCAACTGACCCCTACTATCCTGTCCCATCAACAAAATCCAAACTTAACAACACACATGTGCAAAATTAAAAAATATAAAATGGCGACAATTTACTCATCGCATCTTGTATATATGTGTACTAAACATCATGTCTTTTTAATTCCCCGGATATATTGGTTTAAAGGCAAATAGTAGTTGTTTGAATTATTTACTCTTATGCTACCAGTTTTAACCTATTGTTAACAGGTATATCCATTGCATTCTGCTTTCAAGTGTATCTACTTTGTGTCTTTCTATATGTCAATATGTCTTTGAGAAAATGTAAACAGGCTTGTTTTTCCTTGGTAGGTAAGTTTGCAATATTGATCTTAAAATGTTTACACTAACATTAGATTTTTGTTATATATATTTTGTTACTTATATTTTCATAAGCACAACTTAATTCTCACTGTGTCACAATTACTCAAAAATTAAAAATCTTTTTTTTCTATCTTAAGTCAGTTGTTTCCAAATGGCTGTGCCCCTTTATGAAAACATGAACCATTAAAAAAAATGTTTAATTATTACTGCTTAATTTTAAAGTATATCCTTTTTAAACAAACTTGTTTGAACTGATCTTTTAAATTTAAATTTTGTATAGAAGTTTGAAGGTGTATCTTCCATTTTAATATCTGAAATAATTTTTGCATACTGAATACTAAATTACCTTAGTTTGTTTAACCAAACCTCATATTCTGAGCACATTTTACAATTTTTAAAACTAGACATAGTTAGTCCTTTGAAAATCAATGTAGAATAAATGTATCATTAATTATTTTTTCATTGAGTTTAGGTAATTGCTGTAGATGAAATGAATTACATTGCATTTCAGTCATTTTCTTGTTTTATTTCTAATGTAAGACTTTAAGTGTCCGAAAGAGGTTTGACCAGTTTTTTTTTTGTTTTTTTTTAATAACAAATTGTCTTATTGCCTACAAATATTGAATTATATTTCAGCTTTTATACTTAAGTATTAGTGCTTGAAATATGAGATTAGGTAAAGTTTAATAATTCTTACTGATCACAAAAATTGCTTTATCATTTATGGAAAAATTATGTGCTCAAAATGCTAGGTAAAATTCAGTGCAAAGCTATTTCAAACACAAAAGTGAGAAATTATATATATATATATATATATATATATATATATATAATGTATTGGGAAGTTTGTTACTTTTTTTTTTTTTTTTTTTACCAAAAAGAGATATTTTTATAATTTTTATTTTTGAAACATATCTTGAGTTAAAATTTTGGAACTTAATTATTTCAGAAAAACACATTTTATTCAAAGAAAAAAATGGTTGCTCTTTAATTGAATGTTTTTCTGTCATTTCTTTACATTATCTGATAGTATTTCTGTTTTTTTTTTGTTTTTTTTTTCATTAGGAAATTTTCTTCATCCAATTTTCCTTTCAAATATATAAAAAAAAAAAACTTTTTGTAATTTGATCTCAATTTGTAAATGATTGTTGCAAGTAGAAATTTCTTAATTTTTCTGGACCATTTCATTCATATTTTCCCATTATTATAAAACTAAAATGAAAATGATCACCAGGGCTTTCTATTGATTAACTAGTGCCAAATAAAATTTCAAATAGTTTATCTTTTTAAAGCAGTATCATCTGAAAATATTTTCTCCTCTCTTCAGTTATAAGAGTTAAATTTAACAAAAGACCTTTTAAAAATATGAAATATTTTTGTCAGATTTTTGTTTGTTATTGAATTTGTGAGGTTTTAAGCCGTGTGGGTGGATCTGAATGAAACTGTTTTTGATACCGCTTTTTGAACATCAACTGCATTTACATACTCCCTGTAGAATTTCAGAATGATTTCTTTTCAGATTTACACAATTAGTATTACTAATGCCATCCAAGCTTAGCGTGGAACAAAAGTAAGTTGACTTGAGCTGTACACTGCAAAAGTGTGTATACTACACCCTGTAGAGAAGGTGGACTCTTTTAATGTCTTACATATTCTGATGACATCCTTTTTAGCAATATGGTTTCGACCTTGGCATTGTGGTGCAGTGGATATGAACTTGAAACAAGAAATCGACGAGCCAAGTTTGGATTCCAGTTGAATTTGTTGCATTCACTTATGTGCAAATACCCTTGGGAAAGGTATTGATCCATTACTTCTCCCTACAGCTATGGGTTAAGTAGAAGAACAGATTGGGTTCTTGTTACGTCGGGTAACAGAATTATGTGAAATAATACAAAACAACGTAATAGTATAAAAGTAGGTGTATTGACAGGAAAGAGAAGTATTTACAACAGATGAGGATTAGTAGAATACAGAACAAGGTAATAAGTATACAGTATCGTCGTAGAGACATGATAGACTGACTAGTAGAACACTTCCGGTGCAATACCAGAAATACCCGACTGACTCGCTCACTCGACTTACTTCCTCGAGGTATAATCACTACTATTTTTTATAGTGATTTGAATAGTCCATTTCTGTGGAGAAGGTGGAGAGCGTCCCAACTGTTCTATAGCCTTTGTTGGCAATCAGTTGACCACAGAAAGTAATGGCAACCTACTGCATGAAAATCTTCTGCCCTGTCAGTCATATCTCTTTTGAGACATCATTGCCCAAGCATGTATCACATATGGCATTTAACTGACTGCTTCTTAAATCTGAGTTGAACAGATGTAGAATATGTCAACCTATCTTTCATAGCCAGCAATTGTGATATCCACTTTCAAACTGAAGGAATATGAATTGGCCTTAAATAATTTTTATATTTTAAATTACAATATCTTTTCAGAGTAGAGTAGAATATTCTCAATTTAAGACTAAACTTTTAAATAGGATTTTTTAAATTTATTTATATATATATCTCATCATACCTCATTTTGAATTGGAACCCAATTATAATTTTACAGAAATAAATGAAAGAAAATTAAGCTGGAAGAAATTGTTTAGATGATCTATTTAACAGGAATAAATTTGGCTAAGCCATTTTGTTATCAATTTTTACTTAAAAATTAAATTGTTTTAATTTTTGTATGTATTGATTTAATTTTCTTATGTTTTAATAACATTAAAGTTTAAGTTGGAAAAGAAAAATGGTTTGATTTTATTAAAAATAAATTGGTGTAAAGTTAGATTTTCAGATTTAACTCTAGGAATGTATTTGCCATTTGTAAATCTGATACTTTATTTGCCCAAAATATTTGGAAATATTTCATTAAGTATTTAAAAAGTTTCAAGTGTAGGCTGTTATTTTACATGAAATTTTAAAAAATTATAATTTTAAGGGGGCAAATGTTTAATCTTTTGTTTTCTTAACATTGAAATGTTACAGGCATACTTAAAAAAAACTTTCAAAAATGTAGATACAAATTGTAATAGACATTTGGTACTATTATGTACATGAAATTTTCTTTTTTTAAAATAATCGTTACACCCCAAGCAAGGCAATACTGCCACTGGTGTGCAGGGGTGTTACGTAAGAGGATAGTGAATAGAAAGAAGATCCGGTGATGGGGGTGTCAGAGAATGGTTAAGAGAAGGATGGAAACACTGATGTGAAGAGAGCTGTGTGAGAGTAGGGTAGAAAGGGAGGAGAATAAGATGTCAAGGAAAGAATGAGAGTCAAGGAGATAAGAGGTGGCAATTGACATTGCATTTTAACTCTTGGAGATGTCAGGGAACTAAGTATACAGAAGGGAGTTCCTCAGGCACTTCTAGAGTAGAAGTTTCAGTTACATTTGATTGTTTTCACTGTAAAAGGTGGGACCTAGTTGCCAGTCTAGTAGCTCAAATAAATCTGTGCAGAGGGGGCACCAGGGAGCTAAGCTTGTCAGAGCAGTATTGTCAGAGCAGTCATGAAAGTATTTGTAGAAGAGGCAGAGGAAAGTCACATCTTGTGAGAAAGTGACTGGAGTCAAGCTGCCAAGTCAGGATTGATTACATTGCAGATTCTCCTTTGTATTTTGTTGCTAATCCCGAGGTGAATAGCAGGGATGTCTGACCAAATGTAACAGCAGTATTCAATGCATGGGTAGCTCATAGATTTGTATATGTGCAAGATGGGTTCAGACAAGAAACACTTCCTGGACCGACACAGTGACCAGACCTTCTTAGCAGTAGATTTAGCTATTGATTTAATGTAGTTGTTCAATTTGAGGTCAGCTGCGAGAGTTAGGTCAAGAAAGCGCAATGTATTGCTTTCAAGGAGACTAGCCTGATCCATGCTAACATGAATGGGGTAGAAGCGATGGTCTCTGGTAGTTAAGGGATAGCAGCTTTGTTTTGGAAGCATTAAAATTTATGAGCCATTTTTTACCCCAGTCCACCACAGATTGGAGGTCCTTTTTAAAATCAACAGTGAGGTTTGCTTTGTCAGCCTTGGCAAATTTCTTATTGAAGTAGGTGTAAATGGTGGGGTCATCAGCGTAGATGCCTACTTGGGATTTGATTACATCAGGGAGATCAGTGATGAAGATGAAAAAAAGTGTAGGATCTAGGATAGAGCTTTGAGAGGCACCCGCATTCATATGATAGGATCTGGAAGCATGCCCATTCAATACAAACTTCATTACGCAATTTGATAGGAACAATTGGATTAAATCAATTATGATAGCCCTGTAGCTTGCACAGAAGGTCAGCATGCCAGACACTGTCAAATGCTTTGGAGATGTCCATTGTTGAGGTCAACAGCTTGAGCTTCACCATTCTTATGAAGAGCCTGGTAGATGTACTCTGTGATGGTTGTTAACATATCAGCAGTAGACCTGGTGAAGTGGAAGCCATACTATTTATCGGAGAATAGGCTGTTAGATGTTGAACCACTTCAGCATTGATAATAGCCTCGAACACTTTGCTAAAAATGATAGAACTATTCAAGTCTTTTTTATTTTTATTTCTCTGAATATCTAAAATGTTTTTTTTTATTTTTATCTTTCTTGAGCTCTTTGTTTTTTCTCACTCTTATCAGCATTTTTAATTTAAATCCTCCTTGCTCATAAAGTTATAATTTTTCTCTTATCAAATTAATAACCCATTTATTATATATATATATATATATATATATATATATATATATATAATAAAGTAATAAGAAAAAAATCCTTTTTTCTATTTATGACATTAATATCAGTTTAATAATGAAATTTAGCTTGTGTTCTTTCAAATGAATTTACCACATTAATATTTGAACAAAAAAAAAAATGAATAATTTAAAACATTACCTTCACTACAGTGTACGGGAGAACTCAGAATCAGAAAAACATAACTTTTTATAACTGAAAAAGTTTTATAAGGTAAAATATTAAATTATTTTTTAGAAAATATTTTAGAAAGTCTTTTACTCTATTAAAAAATGCATTACATTATGATTTACTTAATCAAAAATAATTCAAAACAATTTTAAATTATTATTTCGATTTACTTCATTAAAAAAATTAATTTCTTCATAATTTAAAAATAATTAAAAACAAAATAACTAGTTCATATTTTACATAATACCTTTTCAAATACCTTCTTTAAAGAAAAATATTCACTAATTAAGGTTTTAATTCTTAAAAATTACTTTTATTCAGTTATAAAAAGTTGTTTTTCTGGTACTGTCTCAGGCCTGTGTTATCTCGGCGCTCAGCCAGTGGTGTTCAGTCGGCAGTGTTGAGTTGTTCTTTCCCACTCTCCAGTGCCAAAAATAATTACAATTAATTTTAACCCTGTGATATCATAGATATGTTGTCTACCTATTTCTAAGATGGGAATTAGAATTATGGCAGTGTTCCCTTAATTTTATAGATTTGTCTGCTTCTTTGTAAACATGGATGAAAAAAAAAAACAAGATGGCCTTTTAAGTAATAAGTGTTTGTGTTGACCTCACAATCTAAAGCTATTTTTTTTTCCCATCCATTAAATATAGTTCAAGACTTGATAGAGAGGAGTTGGGCATCTGAACATTGTGTTAATTCTCTGATCACTAGAATATCCTTATTTTGACTGAAGACAAAGAATAGGATCATCCCTTTGATGCAATATACATTTTGATTACGTTTCATTTAAGAAAATTGTTCATAATCTTTAATTCTTTAAATATGAATGTAAGATTTTACAGAAAAGCAATAATATGATGGTTACAATCTCATATTGAGTTACTATTTATGAACTTTTTCAAAAGTCAAAACATTGTAAGATTTTCCTTTTCAAGATTGAGTTGTTCTTGTCAATATGGTGAATCATCAGTATTTTATGGTTAAATAATTATCAGTGATATAAGCATTTCTGATTTGCTAAATTATATATTAAGATTTCCTCATCAGAAGAATAATCTAATTTCTTTTAATCTATTTACAAAAAAAGCAGTGCTTTCCTTTGAACTGTTGTGAATTATCTTATTTTTATTTTTATATTCACATTAACTTTTGGATAATTTGATTTTTATAATTAACTTTGCTACCTCCACACCCTTCTAAAATGAATTTTAGATTTAGAGTTACTTTTACAAGCTAAAGCTGTCCGGATGTACAGATTTAATAATGATCCCTATCAAATTAAAACACATATTTGATTATTTTTTTTCTTTTTGTCTTAATGGCATTTCTCATTTAAGCTGATTATTATAAATTATTAATAAATCTGGTGGATCAATTATGAAAAATTATTTTTAAACCTTTGCTTTACCACTTATATAGAAGAGATTTTAAGTCAATATATAAAGGCTTTAAAATGTATCTGGAGAAAAATAATTTATGAATTATGGTAACAAAATATCTTTTTAGTTTTTTTGGATGTGCGTTGTGTTGCAGTGTATATCAGCTCGGAACAAAAAATCGGGAAGCCGAGTTCAAACTCCAATTGAATTCGTTGCATTCACTTACACGCAAATACCCTTGGGAAAGGTATTAATCCATCTCTTCCTTCCAGTTATGGGTTAAATAACAGGACAAATTGGGTTCTATAGCCTTGGCTGGCAACCAGTCTCCTGCAGAAAGCAATGGCAACCTACTGCGGGATAATCTTGTGTCCAGTCAGTCATGTCTCTTTCGAGACATGATCGCCCAAGCTGACTGAATGGTATTGATATTGGTATTGTTGGTAGAAAAATAGATTTTTTTTTTTTTTAACTTCATACTACAATTTATTATTATTATCATCATCAAAAATGATATTCATAAAAAGACAAGAAAATTTTATATTTAAGGAAAATTTGGGAACCTGTCATTATTCCTGAATTATTAATATATCAGTGAAAGTCACTGAAATATGCAAATAATCTGTCATTATTACATTATTTAACAAAGCAAATACCTGCCAAAGATGATATTGAATTTTAATTTTTTTTTTAAATTTTATTTCAGCAATAATAAAGTGATTCTTTTGTAGCAATGGAACAAGGACTACATGAATATGATGTTATAACTTAATACATAATGAAGATACCTTTCAATAATGTGTGTTACTAAAATATTCATGGAGCTTGTTTTTATAGTGCTAGAATACATCTAGACCTGTAACACTTATATTGTACCTTTCTTGCAGTTTGGTTCAATTAATCTTTCAAATCTTCATATTTTATTCTTTCTATGTAAATCTCTGTTTTTATTCTTTTAAATGCCTTTAATGGTAATATATTTTTGAAACTAACATTTTATTGCACTAAATTGGTATAGATTTAAAGAAAAAAAGAAATGTTAGCTTGTTCTCTACTTTAGTTTCCATAGATAAATAAAATTGTTGCATTTTGAACATTCCTGCTATTTAAAACACTTAAGTGTGATGGTTACAGCCTGTTACCTATTTCAGTCTTTTCAAATTTGGACCATTCATACATTTAACTCATTGAGTTTATTGCTAAAACTTTGCTCTGTAATTTCAGCTTTCAATGAAATCTGCATCATTTTTTTTATGTATGGAGTTCATTCATTTGCCAAACAATATAAAAGCTTTCTTGATTAAGAACAAAAATAAATTAAAAAGTCATGTTGGGTGTATATTACATGAATTAATATTTTTTATAATTTCCTTTTTTCTTTAATTCCTGTATTATTAATATTTTCTATGTTCTAGTTTAACCGATTGGCTAATTGTATTTTTAAACTATTTCAATTTATAGAAAATTTGTATTGATTCCTATTCAGTTTCTTCTGTTTTAATGATTCTAGCCTAAAATAATTTTCTCTTTTTTTTGCTTCAGATTCTATGGAAGAAAACCCCACTGATGATGCATCTCATCATGGCAGTGGAACATTACCTGCCAGGTAATCAGATATTCTACTTTATTTTAAATACATTAAAAAGCATCTCTACTCTTTTGAACTAAGGAAAGTAATTATTTCATTTTCTACATCTAAAAATAACTGATGTGGCTGATTTCACTGTTTCTTATTTTTTGTTTGATTGATAAAAATGAACTTTCTACTACCAAGCTAGCTTGGACATTCATGAATCTATCATGCCATCCATCACTGACCTGTATCAAGGCTGGAAAGTCATTAGAGTCCTGTGTCTCTATATAGATGGTTAATGTAGGAAGTTACTTGGCAACTAACCTGTCTTGCACCATAGTTAATTGTCCAAAGCAGTAGATCATTCACAAATTCTTATTTTGCTTGCAAGCAGTGTCCTGTAAAGTGCATTTTATATTCACTTAAGACTGTAGAAATATCAGGGATGGGTTCACAAAGCTGTGATTTAGTTGGATAATAGCTCCCAGCATCTGAGTGTAGCTCCCATCAAGCTTAGACTCTAGGGTTTTAGTTAATGTCCAAGTAGTGGCATCATACATTAAAACCAACTCTACAGTAGAGCAAAAGAAGTTCTGTTTGAGATTATCTCGTAGACTAGAGTTCTATATTACATAGATTTTTTTTTCACAGGGGCCCAGGCTTTAACTGTGTGAATTTTATATCATACCTTTCACAATATTAGCATACTTACATTAAAAGACTTTCAGAAATATTTTTCAGTTTTGGAATGAAGTGGGGGTATTATAAAACCTGAAGATAAAACAGATATTTTTTTTTTATTAAATGATTTTTGCATTGAGTCTATCAATTGAAATTCGTTCCAAGAAGCTAATTTTTTCATCAGTAGTTTGATTTAATGTTCAGAATAATGATTTTTTTTTTTTGCTTAATCATTTCACCTCCAATCAAGGTAATAAAGTCACTAAGACACAAGGAATTACTAAGTGTAAGAGAATATAGAAAAAAAATAAACATTAAGGAGAGAGAACAATAAAAGAACAGGAATTAAGAATACAGAAGATAACAATTCCCATTGCAATTTTTTTTTTTTTTTTTTTAAATCAAAGTTTGCTGGGAAGCAAGAGAGTTCCACAAGCAAGAAGTGTGATAGTAGAAATTATCAGCATAGAACATAGGATTATATCTAGCTATTTCAATTGTAAAAATGAGGAGACCTTGCCACCAATTTGGTACTGAGCTAAAATTTATAAAATCTAGGTACCACAAAGAAAAGACAATTACCATGAAATTTTTCATAAAGGCACAAAAAGCTACATTATGGTGGTAGGAAAGTATCTGAAGCAAGATGCCAGTTAAAGACCAATAACATTGCAGATTCTTCTTTGGATTTTATGAAGAATCTTCTAAATACATATCAGGAGCATCAGACCAGATGTGACAGCAATATTCTAAGTATAGTTGAATTGGTAGACATAATTTTTATTTTATTTTTTAATCATTTCACCCCAAGCAAGGTAGCAAAGCCTCTAAGATGTATGGGATTATTGATTATGAAAGAGTATAAGAAAAATAAAACATTAAAGAGAAAGAACAATAAAAGAACTGCTCATTTCATGCTACTGCAGTCTGTTGTCTATTTTACTAGTTTTAAATAAAATTTCATTGAAATTACTTTTTCTTGTAATTAGAAAGTTACTAATGGTTTTAATATAATAAACAAAGTGGGTGTAGCAGTATACAGATAGAAACTACTAATATTTTTTTAAAAACTCATACTCCAACAGTTTTTCTCGCACTTCCCACCTGTGAAACTGTCTTCTGTTTACTAGTTTCTCAGATATTTACAATCTCCAAAACTTAAACTGCAACATCAAATGCCATCTTCTATCTTCTTGAATCCCATTCATCAGGCTTCTGATTGGGAGGTTGTGAGGAGCATGGAACTACCTCTTAATTGCTGTTGTTTTCAAGTCCACTCTGACCCGGGGTGGTAGCACCTGTTAAGGTCCCAACTATGGGCAAATAGTTAAACCTCAAACTGGGGTCAAAACACTATGAAAGTATAAAAATGCACTTTTATAGAACTAATTACATAAAAATAGAATTTTACAGAAAAATATACATTTTGAAGGAGAAATATTACCAACAATAATTTTTGAAGGAAAAATATTACCAACAATAATTTTTGAATACAAAACTGGAAGACATCTTCAGTTTTCTAAAATAATAATAATAATAATAATAATTTTTTTCATCAAAATCTGACTAAATCAACTGTTGCACTATAACCGAACATTAAAAAAAAAAAATCCTAAAACCCTACGTTTTTGGCATTAAAGAACCCACAGAGGTGTTGATATGCCGTTAAACAAAACTCAAACTCATCTTTTACCCTTTCTTCAATAGCCACTGTACTCAGTCTTTCTCTCACTAACCCACTGCACAATAGTGGCTGTCCTATCTTGCTTGGAAGAAATGATTAAAAATAACATGGTCAGAATGTTTCGCTTCTGCTACAAGAACAAGAAAAATAGTTTAATAGCAACAAACCTGCTGACCTAAAAGAAATGATGGATTTATTTCTATTAGAAGGTGAACATGATAACTATAATGAAGGTGTCCTTAAATAGTTCACTCAGAAGGTTTGCAGAAATTGTATTTTGATGAAATAAATAATATAAGACTAAAGAAGAAATTACTTACAGCTGAACAGTCAAAATTTATCTTTGTCAGTAACAGACTGAAAATATTTTAAGATTTTACATAGTTTTTGCAATGGTTCTAAATATTTTGAATTTCACAATTATATAAATGGAACTTACATAATGGTATGTGTGACACATTTCAGTGATAAAAAATATAACAATTACAACCGGGAAATATATATGTGTAAATTTTATACAACTGCAAAAACTGATATAATTTTTTAATGTCACTGTTTCTTATGAAATAGAATCAAAGCAAATACATTTTCAGCATGCAATTAAAAAATATTTTGTGAAACAATATGATGATATATGTTTGAGAGCACTTATCAAGAAAGAAATGAACTTAAAGACCAGAATGAGGATGAAATGACCATTAATTCAGACTAATGATAAAACATTTTTAGGATATTCAATTTCAATGAGAGGTATTTCTCCAGGTTGGTGCTTGGTTTAAAGATATTAAATGTTTTTTACCAACTTTTTGTTTTTCATTTATTTATTTTTATTTACTTATAAGAATCCATTATAAAATTAGTGGGTTTTCATAACTGTTGGGGCCAGAAATAGACACAAAAGACAGAATAGTATCAAACAAATATATTGCAAAGACAGTAGTACAATCATATACCAATAAACAATTATTAATGCAGCTGTCAGTTATGCTGGAATAGATTCCACTCTCTCCCCACCTCTCTGCTCTACAAAGCAGAACTGCTACTTAAATATAGTTCAGAAAAGTTCAATGTGTCACATGGGTAAGTCACCATAACAATAACCATTATTTGTCCAAATAATTTGAAATAATTTCTTTGTCACATTACCCAAAAAGAGAGTTGATTTTTAAATGGGAAAATCCATATAAAAGTGTCTTTACTAAAAACCATGTTGTGAGGGTTTTGATATAAATAAAGAACTTATATTGACAACTGATGTTAGTGGAATTCTGTTTTGTGGATTTTGTCACAGGCTAACCAGCTGGTACTATATTTATCAATAAGATTAACTGATGCTGAAAAGAATTATTGAACTGCATCCGCAGCAAGGCCTCTGATTGGAAGGTTGTGAGGAGCATGGAACCACCTCTTAATTGCTGTTGTTCTCAGGTCCACCCTAAACCAGAGTGGTAGCACTTGTTAGGGTCCCAGTTATGAGCAAATAGCTAACCCCCAAACTGGGGTCAAAACACCATGAAAGTATGAAAATATACTTTTATGGAAATATATACATAAAACTAAACTTTACAGAAAAATATACATTTTTGAAGGAAAAATATTACCAACAATAATTTTTTAAGAAAAAAATGATTAGCATGACACATTTCTTAAGGAAAAAAATTCTCAGCAAAACATTTTTGAATACAAAACTAGAAGGCATTTTCAGTTTCCTAAAATAAAAAAAAGAATAAAAACAAAAAAATTTCACTAAAATCTTACTAAATCAACTTTCTAACCGAACATTAAAAAAATATCTTAAAACCCTACCTTTTTTGGAATTAAATAACCCTCGGAGGTTGATATGCCATTAAACAAAACTCAAACACAAAGAATTATTGTAATATAGAAAGGAAAGATTTAATAATTGTATAGACCACAATCTTGAAGTCATTGGGTAAACACAAACACTAGAAAGCAAGATAAATTATAAAATATTCATACATAAACACAAATATTGAAAAATGTAATTTTTGCAAAAGTTAAAATGAAAATATAAGCCTGGATTTAAGCCTAAAATATTCAGGTCATAAAGTCATTATTTTTAACTGTTGTATATATATATATATATATATATATATATATAGGGATGGGATGTTCCTATCCTTTTAAATAGGTGGATACTATTGGGTAAAGGAGAATGATTATACTGACTAGCAGTTGACTTGTAGTGTATCTACTTCACGCAGCATGTGAGTCTTGTACTTGTTGATATACTATTATTCCCAACCTCCATTTTGGTGATTACTCATGTAGTAACCTTTTTAGGGTTACAACAATATTCTGGAAGAAAATAATTCATAATATCTCTTTGACAGTCCTAATTCATAAACTATCAATTGATAAAAAATGAACAAGAGTAGAAAATGAAAAGTTGATAAATATAACTTGAGACGATCAAAAACAAAAAGTAAAAATAAGACTCAGAATTGCCAGATTATTGGACAAATATAAATAAGTATTAATGCAGAAAAACCTGTAACCATTGGAAAAGTTGAAAGAAATAATAAATGTCTACATAGAATCCATAGGTAAATCTGCTGCTAAGAAGATCAGTTCTCTGTGCAGGGCCAGGAAGCTTTTCCAGTCTGAAACCATCTTGCACATATATAAATCTACCATCCGCCCATGCATTGAATACTACTGCCATATCTATCCAAATATAGTTTGCTTGCAAGAAACCTTTCTCAAAGCAACTGACATCTTCTTTAAAGAATATGAAACTTATCACAAAATAAATGTATCAACAATAGAGAATAGGCCAAGTGGAGTATTTCAATATTAGTAAAAAAAATATCAATACCTCATGAAAAATTAAAATTAAACAAATCTACAGACCCTGGCAATAAAAGCTTCATTCATGGAACAATAACTATATGTTCAATTCATATTCCTCTAAAACACACATGAAATAAGACAAATAAGCTAATTGGCCAACTCCCTTTCTACTAATGGGAGATTTTAAAGCACACAGCAAAATGTGGTACTCTAGGAACCCTAATCAAACTAGTAAAATTATAGAATCTCTACAAGAATCATCTAATCTATGTATCGTTAATAATGAAATTCACACGTATACCATTCTGCAAATTAATTGAAACAACTGCTTTAGTTTCCTAGCTTTCAACATACAGCCTGTTTTAGATCCACTGGAGTGACAGGGTGTAATCGATTTCTTACTTTTCCTCATTTGTAGTGGTGTGCAGCAGTATGAATCTAATTTTGATGTGTATGATAAAATTTGTTTGGCCTTGAAAAATATTGCATCATCCATGATTGCATCAGATTTTTATCACACCCAGACACTATTGTCTTAACTGTCGGTTAGTTGTTCTATGACCATTGTCTGTGGTAGACGTTATACCAAGGAAGCGTATGAAAATTGTAACGCTGCATAAACACAGGCAACTACATTGATTGTAGATAATGTTGGTGTCAGCCTGTCAACTGTCAATTTTATCAT
The DNA here is from genome assembly GCA_037127315.1 of Ascarosepion bandense. Classification (NCBI taxonomy): domain Eukaryota; kingdom Metazoa; phylum Mollusca; class Cephalopoda; order Sepiida; family Sepiidae; genus Ascarosepion; species Ascarosepion bandense. Next base: position 746,417 of record JBBBDQ010000171.1, read on the forward strand.
CAAGCCGAAGAAACAAACTGGATCCATCAGTTCAAAACATAAAGGAAAATATGGTCAGAAAAGAAAAACAATGCCAAGAGAAGCCGCATACTTGATCAGGGAAAGTGTGAAAGATCCTAGGAAGGCATTATTCACTTTGTTTTAATTAATTCGCACAAGGGTACCAGATCAACATCAGTTATTGACCTAACCATTTGCTCCCTATCAATTTTTATGGATTTTAAATAGAAAGTGTGGTAGTGATCATTCGCCTATTTTTTTTTTAAATAGAAGCAAGACTATGCCAGAAGAAAGAAATCAAAAATGGCAACGGGCTAAAATTCAATAAACCAGCATCAATAGTCTCCTCTACAAACATACTAACAGATAGCAATATCCTTGCCAAATCAAAACCCTGGTTTGCAGCAGAATGCAGAGAAGCAGTTGAGACCAGGAAAAAAAATACTATGTATATTTTTTATATAACCCAACCACAATCCACCTACAAAATTATAAGCAAAAACACACTGTATAATTAAAAAATCCAAAAGAGAATCTTGTCAAAACTACATCTCCAGACTAAACAAATCCCTAACAAATAAAACATGGGAAATAATGAGGAAAATCAATAAAAAAACACTACAAATTGTGACAGTTCATTTAAAACAAATGAAGATAAATACAAAAAAAAAACCAAAAGAATAAATAATAGCAACATAATTTCAAAGAAATTCCTCAACAAATCACTACACTTAAAAAAAAATGACAACATTATGGAACAAGAAAAACTTAGATTCACTTCAAACAATAAAGAAGAATACAATAACCTCTTTACTATGAGAGGACTCCATAAACAAAAGTAAAAACTCTGCAACTGGTCCAGATGAAATTCATTAACAATTTTTTAAACACTGACCAGAAAAGTCTCTTTTAATACTTCTCAAGATCTTCAATGATACATAATGTTCAAATTTTCAAAATTGTGGCTTGGAAATTCCTAAACCCAACAAAGACCATTCTAACCTAACAAACTACCAACCCATTGCACTAACAAGTTTCATTTGAAAGACTATGGAGAGAATAGTAAATGCTCAACCAGCTGGTTGGTTGCACCTGTTAGGGTCCTAGCTATGGGTAAATAGTTAACCCCTCCCCCCCAGGTTCATTTAAAAGGAAAAGTTAGGCTAGGTGAGAGTCTTTAGCTTTGGATGGCATCTTATCTAAGAGAAGGAAATTGCTGAAATAAAAACCTCTACACATGCTCTGTGTAAAATAGAGTAGGCCGAACTCCCTAACCTTAGTAGATAATCTTCCTAGAGATGGTGTCTTGATAAAAACACTGAGTTCCCAGTCTTCAAAACATGGTGTTAGTGAGGGCACACTGCTGTAAAACTTGCTCCAGTATTTCATGATAGTTTAATTCTGACACCATCAAGAAAACCCTGTCCAGCCCATGGTAGCATGGAAATGGATATTAAATGATGATGAATGTGGTACCTGGAGAGAACCAATTTCTTATCTAGCTTCCACAATAAGTTCTGGAAAACCCAAAGAACCCATTATCAACTTGTACAACTAGAATCCTTTGTTCTTGATGGCTTTATTCAAGGTCATCATATTCTTTGATCTTAAAAAATGTCTGACACTCCATAGAAGTATGGTATCCTAAAAGACATACACAAGATGGGAATAAAAGGAAGAATGGTTATATTCAAACCCGAACATTTAAAGTATGAAATGGTAAGTACAACATCAGATATGCAAGCAAGAGTACCTCAAGGTAACACTTTATCAATTACATTATTTATTCTCAAAACAAATAGTATTATTAAAACCATTAATACAGGAATTGACAAATTCCTATGTGTAGATAATCTCTCAATAACAATTATCACAAAACATGCCTTCCCTTGAAAGATATATACAAACTTGTTTAAACAAGATAGAAAAATGGACAAATGAAAATAGATTCCATTTCTCTTGAAAACAAAAATTATTTGTATGTATTTCTGGGGGAAAAAAAAAAAAAGAAACAGCCTACCACCTCAGTTCAGAATTAAAATTAAATGGACACTTGATTCTCACAATCCAACAATTAAAATATCTAGGAATCATACTAGATAGCAAATTTAACTTCAAGGCACACATTCATTACCTTTAACAAAAATGCCAAGCATCTAAAAATAACACCAAAACTGAATTGGGGTGCCAACCAAAAAGTAATGCCTAGAATATACATCAAAATTAGACTATGGATACATAATTTACAGTGCCACACATCAATCCTATCTTAAAAAAACTACAAACCATGCAAAATCATGGACTGAGATTAATTCTTGGAGCTTTATGAACCTGTGGGGGATTTGGTATTTGCTGGGTTGTATGCGCTTCCGTATTTTTATGGGTCTGGCTCTCAGATTATTTCCCCCACAAATACAACACTGTTTTACAATCGCGCAAAGTGAAAGGAACAATTTACAACGGACATTAAACAACAAACAATTTATTACATGAAAAATAAAATGGTACGTGGAAACAAATAAAATACATGATGCGAAAATTGCCTTTGGGAAAGTAAAACTTGGCAAGAAGTTGAATTTGTTCAAAGATGTGTATAGGTTTACATTAGCAGAGTCCGTAATAAGTTTTTCCTACTTACATTTAGTTCATTGTCAGGTGGCGACAGCGTGTCGCGTTGCTGAATGAAAGTTCGCCAGTTTTTCCTTTTCAAAGTCCTCGGAGCTAGGTCATGAACTTTTGGCGTGGAAGAAATGACTTGGCCGGACAAAGTATTGGTGGCATGCGTACTTAATGGCTAGCTTGGTGACTGACCTTTTTTTCTCTAACTGTGTGTATTATATACATTAATAGGGGATCAACGAATCTTCCTAACATTAGGGTGTGAAAACATTTATTGACCAATCAGATTTATTATTTTACTATTTTGTTTTGGGGCCTAAATATTTTTGTGTTAATTTACTTCCGATCCTATTTTTCTAGAATGTTCTTATTCTAAGTTTTTAGCTGATTGGTTGAGAAATATAAAAATGTAATCTAAATTCTACTGCCGTTTTGATCCAATTTTTCTAGAATGTTTTATTGTGATTTCCTGTTGCTTATTTTAATAGAAAAAAAAAATATGTATCCCATATACCCCCCCGCAGATTGATAAATATGGAAGTATTTATTAATATGTAATATAAGTTTTAAGATGTTTCGGCCAATGTACCTTTCTTCCAGCTTTTGTGGTGGTGTTTGTCGGTGTATTTGTCGGCGTGGAGGTTTGGTTTGGACAATGTGGTATTTTGTGTACTTGTAGAGTGTTCAGTCGTACTTTCCTTTATTGGTAAGTCTAAGTACACTGGTTTTAGTCTGTCTATGGAGACAGTATCAAATCTGCCTTTTATGGCGAGTTTAAAATATTTGTGGTGTCTTTCAACTACCTGGAAAGGTCCGGAGTAGGTAGGACACAAAGGTTTTTTGACTGCATCATTTCGAATAAAAACGTATTTGCAGTCGTGAAGGTCTTTTGGTGTGTAAAGTTCTTTAGTTTGTGTTCTTGTGGGTGTGTAAACTAAATCGTTCATTTTGTGTTTAAAATCTTTTACAAAAGTTGTAGTTGGTTGTAAGGAAGTGTTTTTTTCACAAAATTGACCTGGAAGTGTTAAAGATGTTCCAAAAACCATTTCGGAAGCTGTACATCCCAAGTCTTCTTTGATAACATTCCTTATTGACAATAAAACAAGAGGCAAATTTTCAAACCATGTTCTGGAGTTGTTGTTAGCTGTTAAAGCTGTTTTAAGTTGTCTATGGAATCTTTCGATTAATCCATTTGCGCAGGGGTGATATGCTGTTGTTTTTATATGTTTGACTCCCAATAACTTTGTAAATTCATCGAAAAACATTGATTGAAATTGGTAGCCTCTGTCTGTTGTTATTACTGAAGGACAACCAAAGACTGCGATCCACTCTCGTAATATGGTTTTAGAGATAGTCTCTGCTGATATATCTCTAAGTGGGACGGCCACAGGCCATCTTGTAAATCTGTCAATGATAGTAAGTATATATTGACAGTCATTTGCTATTGGCAATGGTCCGACAATATCGATGTGTAGGTTTGTGAACCTACCGTCTGGTTTTTTGAATTGTCCTGGAGGAGACTTTGTGTGTCTGTTTGTTTTGCTCTTCTGACAATTCAAGCATGTTTGAGTCCAGTTTTTTATGTCAGTGTGCATATTAGGCCAAACAAAACGGTTGCTGATTAATTTTGCGGTTGCTCGGCGTCCAGGGTGTGAAAGGTTGTGGAAATGTGGAAATAACCTTTTTCTTAGTGATGGTGGTATATACGGTCTAGAGTGACCAGTTTTGACATCGCAAAGTATTGTTTTTGTTCCAAATGGAACAGGCTGTTCCTTCAGCTGTAGGGAAGTGTCGTTTAGTTTGTCTAATGTGGCATCTTTTTTTTTGTTCATCTGCAATGAGCTCAAAGGTGAGATCTACTGACTCAATAGATTGTATTGTAGAGCGTGAAAGTGTATCTGCCACAATATTGTCTGAACCTTTTATGTATTGGATATCCGAGGTAAATTGTGATATATAGTCCAGTTGTCGAGTATCTCTGGGCGTATATTTCTCGGTATTTACATGTAAGGCGTAAGTAAGTGGTTTGTGGTCAGTGAAAACGGTGAAATCTCGTCCTTCGAGTAAGTGACGAAAGTGCCTTATGGACAAGTAAATTGCCAGTAACTCCCTTGAGAAGGTGCTGTATTTTCGTTGTGCAGTGTTCAATTTCACTGAGAAAAAGGATATTGGTTTTTCCAAGCCATTTTGTTTTTGTTGTAGGACTGCTCCAATTGAGTCTCCTGACGCATCTGTTGTTAGTGAAAGTGTTGTAGTGTTGTCATTAGAAATGTAGGAGAGCTTGGTAAAATCTGCTAATGCTTTTTTAGCATTGTGAAAAGCAGTTAAAGCTTCTCCTTCAATTTGAATTTTTGCATTTTTATTTTTTTGTTGCTGCAACATGTTTGTTAGCGGGGTTAATATTCTGGAACAATGTGGAATAAATCTACGGTAGTAATTTATCAAACCGAGAAATCTTCGAAGTTGTCGCAGTGATGTTGGTTGTGGGAAATTAACCAACAGTCATCCTTTCATTTGTGCTTCAAATTAACGAAACAATAAAATAAACAAACAAAAATCCTGATAACGTAACACCAGTCACAATAAATAAGGTAGCTCTATGGTCTATCTGCAAACCTCATATGGACCTAACATTGAAAAAGAAATTAACAAAATTATGTACAAATAATTAAAAGACAAATATTATGAGTATAAACCATTCTACACAAATGGCTAAAAAATCATATTAGAATAGCCACAGCAGCCACAAACAAATTTATAAACAAACCAGGCTACCAAATAATACCTCCATCTATACAACTGAACTACAAACCATTAAAATGGCATTTAAAATGATAAAAATGCAAAAGGTAAGAACTTTATCAATCAGTTAAGTGCCATACGTGATACATGCTTGGGCAATCATGTCTTGAAAGAGACATATGACTGACTGGGCAGAAGATTATCCCGCAGTAGGTTGCCATTGCTTTCTGCGGTAGACTGGTTGCCAACCAAGGCTATAGAACCCAATCTGTCCTGTTATTTAACCCATAACTGGAAGGAATAGACGGATTAATACCTTTCCCAAGGGTATTTGCTCGTAAGTGAATGCAATGAATTTGGCTGGAATTTGAACTCGGCTCCCCGATTTCTCATTCTGAGCCGATATCCAATGCACCACAAAGAACTTTATAATATTCTCAAATTCCCTATCTAGCTTAACAGCAATTAAAGAAAAGAACACAAATCATCCCTATATTTAAGAAATCCTAGAAACTTGTCATCAGTTAATAAAGGACAAAGCAGTATTATTAGCTTGGACTCCTAGCCATATAGGCATCAAAGGAAGTCATGAAGCTGATATCCTGGTAAAAGAGGCAGTTAAAAAGAAAATAACCAACATCAAACTCACATATACAGATTGTAAAAACAGAATTACACAACACCTGAAAAGAAAACAGCAAGCCAATTTGGAACATGTTCCCAAACAATAAACTGTATGAACATCATCCAACAATAAGAAAGGAGAATATGTTGCCATCAGCTGACTGTAGACAAAACATAGTGCTCAACAGAATAAGGTTTGGACACACTCAGCTGATACAAGCACAAATGCTCAAGGCAGAAAGTCCACCTGTGTACTCACTACAATCAATTTCTCATCGTCAAGCATATCTTAATAGAATGCAAGAAGCAATAAAATATGTAGCAACTATTATCAAGCACAAAATCTTAGCATGCTCTTCAAAAAGGTACCTATTGCCCAAATAATAGGCTATCTGAAGAAAAAACATTTTCATCTTCTGTAAAAAATAGAGCTTTGCAACTTACATTTTAAAGCAAACCTAAATATTAAAAAAAAAGAAAAAATTTCAGCATTAAATGATCCACAAGGGTTGATATGCTGGTAACACTAATAAATAAACTATCAATCTTAGACATGTAAAAGATTTAACAAATTTTATTGAACCTTTCAGGTTGAAGCTTATGAATTCACTTTGAGAGAGGCATTGATATAAAGTCCAACATCATTAGCTGCATTTTCTAGTTGATATCGAAAACTATGACATTGGTGATGGTGATAGCTAGATCATCTGCATCGTCTATATTAGTCAACATTTTTTGTGAAGGATCTGCATCTTTTTCTTTTTTTAATTTTTTATTTACAGAATCGAAGGCTCTAGAGAAATTTACAAAAAGTAAGATGTCCTGTATATTATTGAGGGTATCAGATCTTTGCCTTGGCAGCTTCAATACTCTACCAAATTGTCAGGATTTGTCCAACAGTTGATGGATTTAAAAGCATTTTATTCTTAGAAAGAAAAATTTAAGTCATTTTTACTTTGTTTATTGCTGAATTATCACACGATTCCTCATGTTTATTGGTTAGAAAAAAAAAACATGTCTGTCTTGATAGGATATCAGATCCATCTACTCTTGAACGTATGCTAATGTGGTATTAAAACATTCAGAGACAATGAATTTTGTCATGTAAGTAAATGAAACACCTGTCATTTCAAGGAAATCATACAGATCAAATTGGGCCTGAGGTTGAACCACTAGAAACAGGGATAACAGGAGAAGGGTTGTTAAGAGCTACAAGGGATAGATGTGGAGGGACATGACACATAGAAGAATTTCTGGGATGAGGTATTCTTATTATTTACACTGTTTATACTCGTACTGTTGTCTTCATCTTTCTTGTTGTTATCACAATATTTTAACTGTTATATTCTCTGGATGTGCATTGTGATGCAGTGGATATCAGCTCAGAACGAGAAATTGGGGAGCGGAGTTCAAATTTCAGTTGGATTCCTTGCATTCACTTACGTGCAAATACCATTGGGAAAGGTATTAATCCATCTCTTCCCTCCAGTTATGGGTTACATAACAGGACAGATTGGGTTCTGTAGCCTTGGTTGGCAACCAGTCTACTGCAGAAAATAATGACAACCTGCTGTGGGATAATTTTCTGCCCAGTCAGTCATGTATCTTTTGAGATGATCACCCAAGCGTGTATCTGGTATGGCACTTAACTGACTCTGCGGCCTTCCTCAGATGTATATTTATCTGGGTAACCTACAAGGAATTCTGAACAAAACTTTCTATTTGATCTACAGGGGGAAAAATGTTCTTGTTCTATTCCACATGTCTAGGGATTTCATCTGGTTCTTATTTGTAATACTGCTCACCTGTTTCCACTGAATCCAACTATACACTGCCTAACCCAGAGATTGACCTCACAACCAGATTCACAAACCAACACTTTAAGTCACTCGAGTTCAGATTAGAATTCCCTGTAAATTGAGAAAAACCGGAAGGCACACCAACTAAAACATTATGATAACAACAACAAAGATGAAGACAACAGTGTGAATATAGGTAGTGTAAATAACAATTGAAGATGTTGATGTCAATTTAATGATGTTGACTTTAATTTGTGTCAGGATATTAATGAAAAAAAATACCCACTAGGATTAAAATCTACTCCTGATTTAAGAACCATGATGACCAAGAACCACAGCATCTAACCTTGAAAAGAAATGCTAGATGTTCTCAAGATGTTAAACCTAAACATTTCAGGTAGATGTAAAGGTATTTGAATTTAATAAGTAGTTAATCTTTCTTGAGAACTGCAATGGGTAAGACAATAGAGTTATCTAGAAACTTCTGTCAGGATGTTAAGGAGGAACAAATGCTAATACAGGTTAAGAAACTTTTATCCGGAATTCTTGGCATCGAAAGTGCTTCAGTATTCAGATTTTTTTGGATTTTGGAATACAGGCTATTTACTTTGTTATAGCATCTATAAAATAGGTCAGCTTGGGAATGGAATGGAACCCAAGCATAAACACAATTCCATTTTACATTTCATAACACAGCTTTTACATATACTCTGAAGGTAGTTTTATATAAATAACATATACCCTAAAAGTAATTTTATATAAAATTTGATACATTTTATATGTGTACAAAAAAAATGATCATTACTGACATAAAAATATGTAAATACAGGATTTTCTGAAATTTTGAATAGTGTCTTTACTGAGCATGAAACACCCAGTAGATAATCCACGACCAAAGGAGCTGCTGTTACAATTGCTGACAAAATAACTAGCGGCTATATAGCTGGGCTGAAGAACCCTCACCCAGGGCAGATGAGGTCACTTACAATAGCTGCATATCATCTAGGAACCTTCCCAGTGTTTTCTGAAATTTTCCATTTGTAGCAAGTCATGAAAACTTTGGATTTTGGAGGTTTTCAAGTTTTGGAGTTTTGGATCAAGGATGCTCAACCTGTAATTTCTTCGAGAAAATCACATCTCCTGAATATGTTCATTGTTCAAGAGTTGCTATGATCATTCCCAAAATGATCTATTTAAATCAGACAGCAACCTTGTATGATGAATAATTTTCTCTCTTTTTTTTTTTTTTTTTTTTCCATTTACTTGTCATATCTGGATAACCAGAGAGTATTCCTTTGGATCTCTCTCTTTTTCCTTTTTGTTTTATAATCAATTTACCCCAAGCAAGACAATAACACCACTAAGACACAAGGGGCTACTGGAAGTGAAAGAGAAAGAAAATACTTTAAAATGAACTGGAAACCCAATAATATTAAAAATTTAAGATTTTAGGCAGACACATGAAAAGTATAAAACTGAAGTAGAATTTAGAAGAGGCTGAAAACCCAATGCTAAACAAAAAAAAGGAGATAAACTTTTACTCCTGTTCAAAATGCTAGGGAGGAATGTGATCTGGATGATGTTTAAACCTATCTACTCCTATTGTGGAAAAAAATAATTAGTAAAAAATTCAGAGTTCAGGTAGAGACATTAGAAGTATAGAGTGAAGTAGAATTTAGCAGGAACTGGAAAGCCATGTTAAACAGGAAATAAGGGGTAAACCATTACTTCTGGGAAATTGGGGAGAAGTGTAAAGCAGATGATAGTAGAATCTATCTACTAAATTTAAAAGGATTAGTATTTAAAGGGATTTATTCTTTTATGTAAATGTGGTATTTGTCTTCAAATATTGATGCCAATGTTATAGCTGAATAGAAAATTAAAATGTCTAAAAAAGTGTTCATAAGTTTAAATTAAACAAAATATTTAATTTCTAAAATGATTTACGTCTTCAGTTCAATCTTTTTTAAGCCTAACTTGAAATTATTTCAAGCTGGGTTGAGTAAGTTCTTACATAATTCTTATTTAAGGCATTTAATTCAACTTGTAGTATCCTAGGATAATTATTTGCAGTCTCACGTGTTTACTTAAAAATAACAACTAAATTGATATTTCCTGGGTTATCAACCAGTACTATGAGTTGTATAATTTATTGTTTGGTACTGGGCAAGTAAACTTTTTTTCATCACTTCATTAACTTGGGACAAGGAAAATTGGTTCCCATATCAGGATCGGCCATATCTCCAGTAATCAGTCATGGAGCTTGCATAAATCTACACTAAACAATCGACATGAGTATCCATGAAGATGAGGATATCTGATTAAGTCAGTAATAAGAAGCTGTCAAAAGCACTTACAATATTGGCATGTCTGAAGTGTTAATATCTAAAAAGTCCAGAATTGAAGCTATTAGGTCTTTTGTTTTCTTTTGTGCTTACATGTTTTGAAATCAAATACCTACTCCAGAGAGTGAAAGGCATTGGTGGTGGTACATGGGGACAGGCAGTTAAGATCTATTTGTGCCTAGGATTATCTTATTGATTTCTATACTGTTGTCACCTTCTGTCCAGTTTGCCAAAGTTTTTCATCCTTACTGGCTGCCCATAAACTATATCCTTTCAACATCATTGCCACCACCATTTGAGCTCCTTGAATGCTGAGTGCTTACCTGCTTCTTTCATCTCACAAACAAAAAAAAAGTGTCTACGTGGTTTCATTTCAGCCTGTTTGCATGAAATTCTCCAAGAGATTTGATCATATGCGTAATCTTCTGAGGTATTTCTGAATTCACTGTTTACTATCTTATAAAGGTATTTGTGCAATTAGGTATTCTGAATTTTTCAAATATATAACTGCTCATATGGCATGAGGAATACGCTTCTCCCTAAAATTTAGTATTCATCTGAGGCCCAACCCTTGCCTTAGCATTAAAGAACTGGTATTATTTTCAGGTAGATTAGATTTTACACTTATTCCTACTTCCTGAGATAATTATAAATAAAAAGTGCTTCAAAGGACATTGTGGGGAAAGTTCAGTTGACCAACTTTAAATATAGATATATTAGATAGATTACTATTTAATCAAAATAGTTTAACTCATAGCAAATATCAATATTTATTTTGTTTTAAATGGTTCTTGTTTCACTCTTAATATTATTGGCCCATTTAACAAAATAAATTGGATCACTTTTTAATTGCAGTATATCTTTAATATTCATTCAAAACTTCTTTTAATATAGAATTGTGATTTAATAATATTATAAATTTGTTATTATTAGAAGAATTTTAGTTTAAAAAAGTTAAATTATAACTCATTATTAAGAATTCACACAGCTAATCATTTGCATTCATAATTATTCAAAATAAGTTAAACTGATTGAATTTGACAAGAATGCAGATGACATGCATCATTCTCTTTTGGGAACAAAAGTTAATGAAAGGGAGGCATTTTCTTTTCGGTTGATAAATCATTCTAGAATTCATGTAAAGAATATGGTGTATATACTGAATAGGTTTTTATACATCTATTCGTTACTTTATTTGAAATTCAATCTTTTTAAAATAATAATAAAAATGATACCTTAAAATAACATTTTATTTTCAAATAAGTATTGCAAGTATTTTAAATATATTTATTCTATTTAATTTTAAAATCATTTATATTGCTTTCACTTGTAAATTGAATCTGGTGTTTTCAACAGATAATTCTGAATTTAGTCTTGGTATCTTTTTTAAAATCACACGGGAATCACAAGCAGCAGATGTGACAAAGTACAAATAAAGGAAAGATAAAATCAAGTTGCCTTCAACTCTTGTAAATACTTGTTTTATCATCATAGAGACATTACAATAAGTAGTTTTGCTAGAATTTTTAATTGGACAGACAAAATGGTGTGAAAAAAAAAACATTACCCCAGATTTTTTTTTATGTCCGGTTTTATTTTTTGTCCTGTAGGCCACTGCATATGTGGTGGCTACTAGCTGCTGCCAAAAATTCTCTCCTACAGAGATGTACATGTAACAGATATACCCTGTAGAAGATGGTAGGTATGTGGGTGCACATAGCAGTGCACATGGGCCATAACTGTCAGTTACTACCACCCTCTCTTGTTCAGGTGTATTCCTCTTGTAGTTCCATACAAACTTCCTCTCTTGTTTTGTATTTCTCACAGATTGCAATATTATTCACTCTTGGATTAAAATGTAAGATATTTTTTCTTCTCTTTGATTTTCAGAAAAATATTTTTGAAAAATACAAGTTTTGTTTCTTACTAAGTATTTTAATTTTGTTTATTAGTTCTTTTTGGACAAACAATTATTACTTGCTTGGTTGTAACTTTATACGTGAAAAAAATGTTTGGCAGTGAGAAAATAAATGAATAAAAAAGAAAGCTTAGCTTGTAAACATGAACAAAAAGAATCATAAATGCAAATATTTCCAAAAGAGGCACATACCTGGATTACAGGTTCTCTGGAAAAAGAGTGATGGCTTTTGATTAGTATAAAATGGTAAGAATTTTCCTAAAAGATTATCCATGTAGAATTTATGAATTACATAATCAGGAATCAAATTGACTATTTTTATATAACCATCTTGGTAAAGTACTCTGATTGCATAAACACTTCTGATAGCTGATTATGTTGATCACCATAAAGTAAATTCATTCTAAGATTAAGGAAACCATTAATTATTTCAGTTTACAAAGGAATACGTGTTATTTACTCCATGTAAATTAAGTTTGAAATATGAGAGTACACACTTGAAGAAAATGAGCATTGATGCCAAAATAAGATGAAAAAGTGTAGATTATTCAGCCCTTGAACCAACAAGGGCTTCTAAGTTTTTCAAAATAAAATAAAAAATAAAAGAACTTGACTTGAAGAGCAAAATATGAAAGTATCAGAAATATATTTCAGAGAAGAGATAAGCCACGAATACTAACAAGAAGGAAAAATAGTCACATATTTCAAACAATATATTGAAAAATAATCACAGATTTCTATACAAACGTGAGTAAAAATCTCATTTAAGTACAAGACTTGGGTACATTAGACAAAATGTATTTAATCTCAATAAATCACTTTTAATCAAAACAGTGTTGCCTGTAAAAATTAAAATCATGACAGTTGCATTATTGTGCATTAATGACAACCAACAACACTAAATGCTGTTGAAAAACAATGGAATAAATGAAGTACAAATTATTAAATAAACTTTAGTAACTAAAATTACATATTCTCGTGGATTTCAGAAACCAGATAATAATAGATGAATGTTTTTGCATCTCAGTCAAAAAAGAGAAAATAACAGAATTCAAAAACAAATTTATCACACCTGTAATATTAAGGATTATTTAAAAAGATTAAATAAAAGCTAAGAAAGTAACCACAAAAAAGCTTCTTTTTTTCTATTCTTCTTTCCAGAGTAAATAATTTAAAGATTAAAATATTTTCATTTGTGGAATTATTATAAATAATAATTGCACTACTGTTATATATAATTGTTTTTCCTTTCTTTTATGCATTATTGGGAAACTTTTAATAAATAAAACTTTGTGAAAGATTCTTAAATTAAATTGTTTCATTTAACAGATGTTTAGGAAGGCTGCATTGATTTGCTATATTTGTTTAGTCTATGTGAGAAGAATGGTATTTTTAAAGAGAATAATTCTAATAATCAAGATTGGCAAAAGGGATGATCATCAGAAGATATGCCAGTGACATAAAATGCTACATCTGTTGCTCAATGTATGGAAGTAGTATTGAAGACAGCTTGTTTATTCAACCAGGCAAGATTTTAAAAAAAAAAAAAGTAATAATCACAAAATTTGTCATTGAGCAATATTACTGTAAAAATAAAAAAAAAAAGAATAAAAATATTCTGATTACATAAACACTTGTGATAACTGATTATTATATTGATGACCACAAAGTAATTTCATTCTCATATTCAGTCAGTTAAGTGCCATACGTGATACACACTTGGGCGATCATGTCTTGAAAAAGACATGACTGACTGGGCACAAGATTATTCCGCAGTAGGTTGCCATTGCTTTCTGCGGTAGACTGGTTGCCGACCAAGGCTATAAAACCCATTCTGTCCTGTTATTTAATCCATAACTGGAAGGAAGAGACAGATTAATATCTTTCCCAAGGGTATTTGCGTGTAAATGAATGCAATGAATTCGCCTGGAATTTGAACTCGGCTCCCCGATTTCTCGTTCCGAGCCGATATCCACTGCACCACAACGAAGTGTTATTTTCTTCATGTAAATTGATGAAATAATGAGAATAGATCACAAAAAAAGTTATATATAAATAATCAAGATATTGAATGCCATGGTCATTTATAAAATATTGATTCATTGTATTTACAGAGAGTTTATTTTACAAATTTGCCTTGGGAATGTAAACACTGGATTTCAAGAAAGGACACATTTGTTTAAAATTTTTATTATGGTCATACTTTTTCTTTTTTAAGAATTAAAAATAATGGGAGAATAAATAACAACTAGAACTGAATTGAAAAATACAAAACAAATCCTCCTCTGTTGCCCAGTTTCTCTAACTATACAAAATCAACTCATTGGATTTTAATACATTTAGTCTGACAAAATAAAATAACTTAGTTTTTTTCAGTTGTAAAGATAAATACAAGTCGAGATAGTTGTAGTGAATTTAAAAGTTGTCAGAATCTTCACTATTTACATCATTCAGACTGTTAGCCATATTCATGTTTTAACCATTGTAGACTCCAGTTTTCTTCAAGTGACTGGAATCAAACACTTTATTTCGTCCCCTGGGGTAAAATGTTCTAGTTCCACATGCCATATTTATTCTGGATATCTCAGTATCAGTTATCTCCCTTTTAATGTAACTACATTTTTGTTCACTTCATTGAACTCAAAATTCCTTTGAGTCAAATCACTGGATTCAACAAATGCTTTTATCCACTGGGCCATGTGTTCTTAAACTAGAACAATCTACTTGGTGGATGAAATAAAGGGTTCAGTTTGAAATTCAAATCACCTGAAGAAGTATGGTTTGGCCGAAACAAAATTCTTTGTCCTTCTGTGTTTGAAATATTAAATAAACCTACAAACTAAAAGGGGGTTTTGTATACTGGAGATGATTTTATGCAATTGCATATATTGGATTTAACACATCACTCAATAAGTGCCAGGCCTGATATATAGATGGCATCACTAATAAAAAATCCATATGAATTTTATGAAGTACTAACCTTCAAATGGCATGTGACAAAATTTGGGCCCAATCATACAAATTAGTTATTTAAGTGAAGCTACTGTTGCAAATTTTCAAAATAATGGAAAAATCTGAATTTCATGTGTTGATAAAGCATTGTTTTCTGATGGGAAAAAATACTGTTCAAGGAAAGCAATGGCTTGATAAGTGTTATTCAGATTCTGCTCCATCAGAAAAAAACGGTTGTATGCTGACTTTAAACACACGACTGATGCTGAACACTCAGATCGCCCAAAATTGACAGTTGTCCCAAAAAACACCAAAAAAAATCTACAAATTCATTTTAGCTGTTCGTAAATAGAAGTTGCATGAAATAGTAGAGGATTTAAACATATCAGAAGGCTGTGTATTCAACATTTTGCATGAACATTTGTCAATGAGAAAGCTGTGTTCAAAGTGGGTGCCATGTTTGCTCACTGTTGATCAAAAGCAACACGTCGACTATTCAGAGTGTTGTTTGCAACTGTTTCAACACAAGAAGTTTTTGCATAAATATGAGACAGTGGATGAAATACGGATCTACAACTCGCTCCAATCAGTAGTCAGCTGAGTGGACAGCAGCAGGTGAAAGCCATCCAAAGCAACCAGATGCAAACATAAGCAGGCAAGGTTTTGACCTCCATATTTTGGGATGCACATTTTGTTCATCAATTATCTTGGGAAAGGAAAAACCATCAATGGCAAATATTATATCGCATTATTGGTGTGTTTCATGGAAGAAATTGCCAAAAAGCAGCCACAAATAAAGAAAGAGTGATCTTTCACCAAGACCACAAGTTGATCGCAATGATGGCAAAACTATATGAATTGCACTTTGAATTGCTTTCACAACCACCCTATTCTCCAGATATGATCCCTAGCGGCTACTGGCTGTTTGCAGACCTCAAAAGAATGCTCCATTAAAGAAGTGATATCAGAAATTGAGGCGTATTTTGGGGACAAAGACAAATCATTCTACAAAAAAGGCATTGAATTGTTAGAGAAGCATTGGAATCAGTGTATCCCCCTAGAAGGAGACTATGTTGATGAATAAAGTCAAATTTTACCTAAAAGTTGTTGCTTTGTTAATCTCAGGATTTATTGAGTGATGTGCTATACTTAAAACATAACATTTCTGTTAATTACATGGATAGGAAATTTCTGTAAAAATAAGATTATGAATTTAAAGTATTAAGAAACAGGAAAATTTTGACAGAAACAAAGAAAAGATAACTGAACTATGATGTAATATTGGTCTTCTGTATGGCAGTGAATACTGGACAAATATTACAGATGAAAAGATTTGAAGTAACTGGAATGTGGTTCTACAGAAGGATTCTAAGAATACCATGGACTGCACATGTGAGCAATTCCAGTTTTAGAGAAAATGGAAACAAAGAAGAAACTTATAATATCAGAAAGCGGAAGTTAAAATTTCTAGAGAACACAATGAGGAAAGAGGGCTTGGGAAGTTTGACATTCAATTCCCTACCATGTTTGTGTAAATAGATGGCAGAACAATTTTTAGGAGAGATAGCAAAATGACAAAATTTACTATAAGCTACAAAGAACAAGAAAATGTGGAGACCCATAATACCCAACATCCTGAAGGGGCATAGCTCATAGAAAATGAATTTAGTAATCTCAAAAATTACATTATGCAGATATTCAGTTTAAAGGTATATGTACTGTGTGTGTATGGAATTCATCTGACTAGCCATGAATGCCAGTTTTGCATGTCTAGATAGAGAATTACTAATGGAAGTTATGGGAGTGAGAAGGAAGTGCACATACATATCAAGTGTTCAAGATTGAAGTGTTCAGGAAAGTATTCTCTGGGGAGTGTTATATAAAGTAGCAGCTCTTGGAAAGGTATTTCAATGAAACTCTTTTCTTGTGAAGAGAATGAGTTTGGTTCACTTCTCTTTATATGGTATTGCATGTCTTAGCTGTAAAGATTTGAATTATTAAAACTAGGGGATGTAGCTTAGAACATTTTCCATTGAAATAGCAAGAATCTAAGAATCTAGAAACAGGCTTTTGACACTGTGGGGAAAGGGAGTGTATTGTGGAAAATTAATCCCTCTATCGAAGCTGGAAAGAGAGAATTGTACAGCTCCAGCCTAGATATACTCCATTTTTGTCTTTCTGATTTGTTTTTTTGTATGTGTATGTATAAAATTGTCTAATTTTCATAAACATCTTAATCATGGGTAAAATTTTTGTGTACCTTGTCATTCATTTATGTCATATAAAGAATACTTCTAAATCTTAATAGGAATCAATGATTAGATGTACAAAAAAAAAATTCAAATTTTGATTATCTAATAATCTGATTGGGCCCAATTTTGTTTTTGTTTTTTATTTTATTTTTGCTACTTCTTAATACAGTGAAACAAATTTAATTAGTTCCTGAAGGCTGTTTGTGACCTGAAATGTTTGTAAAGTGAAGCTATTTTCCCTATAGAAATTGATGGATTAATCCATTCCTGGATCTTGCATGATTGCTTATTCAAACTTTTACAATAATACTTTGTGCATAAGTCCACATGAAATTAATGTGAAACATTAACTTTAACACACAAAAAAAAGATAAGCACAATATTAAACAGATAATATGTAGTTGAAAATTTAATTTTATCATAGCTGGGTGGGGATCACTTAAGCAGAAAGGTAAAGAAGGTAATTCCTGTCCATAAAAACATGTATAGAGTAAAAGCTATACTGCAACTGACAATCTCCTGCAAATACTCCCAGCTTGTTACTCTACATTGTCTGTCCCTGGTTTGAATGTTTGTCGCTCCAGACATCACCTGAGAGTTTTTTTAGTTTTTTTTTTTCATGAACCAATTTGGTGATGAGAAGGTGTTCCTCTGTATAATTTCAGTTTTATAATTTAACATTCTAAAAACTAACTCTTAAGTTTAATTGAAATGAATATAAAACCAAGAAGGCCATTCTTTATGTTGTGCATCAATTGAGAACTTTAAATTAATGCTTAAATTTCCTTTCATTTTCTTTTAGCTTTAAATATGGTTCTGAAGATGACAACTCCAGTATAACGTCAGGTTCTGGATTTGGTGCTCAGAGCAGTCCACACTCAGCTTCTCAAAACATGGCTCAGCAACAGCAACACCAGCAACATCAGGGCTTGCCCTCATCATGCATGCAGGTGCCCTCTCTGGGTAGCCAGCACCCAACTTTCAATATAGATTACCATTTTCTTGAACAGCGAGACACATTAGAAAAACTCCAGGACAAAATCCATCGACTTGCAGATGAATTTGAGGTCTACAAGGTTGAGGTATGTAAACTGAGTCCCAGCTCATCATTTGTTTTACAGGAACTGCCCCTGCATATGTTTTATATTAAATCCTTTTAAATGCATGATATTTGGGTCTATAACCTTTTGATATTTTTCAGATAGTTCTGCACATTGTAACAAAGAGTCTTAGGAGCTTGTTAAAAGAGAAAAAGTGTTTGAAAATAACAATAACTACTCATCCCTTTTTTTTTTCATTTTTAAGACTTAATGGTATCCTATTTAAATAAATTCAGTCACTGGTAATCATGACTTATCTGGAATATAATTTTTTAAAAAAACGACAATAACAATTTTACTGTAAAATATATTATCTTAATTATGGCTATTTCAGTAAAAAAAACATTTGGAAATTCTTGCAAAAATCAAATAATGGTCAGATTTTAATGAGACTTTCAGAGTTTTCTTCTTATATATCAGTTACCCACTCCAATTAATTTCATAAAATTTCTAGATTACTGTCTGCAAACTTTGTTCTGTTACTTAAATGCAGAACTCCATGGGGAATATAAATTACTTTTTTTCTCTTTTTTGTCACTTTTCTGGAAATCTCCAAATAGTAAAATAAAAATGCAATAAAACTTTGCCGTTTTTTTTTTTTTTTTATTATTTTGATAAACTTTTAATTGCTTTTATAAATAATCTACATTAAGGATATCATAGTCTGAAGAAGAACATTTTTTTGATGAACAATGAATTTTGACAAGAATTGTATTCATTTTTATTTTATAATTATAATAGCTTATAAAGTTTCAAAAATATTTTCAAATTTCTTCCAATCACTGTCTGTATTATGTTAAGTGAAGACTATTTACTAATCAAATATTGAAACATTTAATACAAATCTTCACGTACAAAGATGTTTAAAACAAAACAATTTTTTTGTGTGTATGTAAAAGAATTTTTTTTTTTAGTACGGGATGTCATAAGTGATGTATCATTAAAAGGTCGCATGTTTCAAGGGTTATTCCCCTTATGAAGCAGTCCCTTAGGTTTCATAAATTTATGTCAATTCTGGTCAACTGTTCTTAGCTTGTCGTCACATCTTGCTGTCATCAATCACTTAACACATCAGAAAGCTATGACCTCCATGATTAAGAAATACATTTATTCTAAATATTATGCTATAAGCAAGTAATACTTGTTTCAAATCAGATTAGATTACTTTAAATTTGCTAATTTTCCAAAAATAACATCAGAGTTGTATTTTTTTTTCTAAAATTTTTAAAATCAAGAATTAACTTTTGTTTACAAACCTGTCAATCTGTCAAAAATTGACCAAAAAATACCTTTTTGAAAACTTAAAAAGTCGAGATTCCAATCAATATAATTTAGGTATCTCCTCATTTCCAATACCTAAGTTTTAAATTGAATTTTTAAAGCTAAAAAGTTTTCTTGAAACTTTCATTTTAGCTTTAGTTGAAAGCTAAATGATTAAGTTTACTATTTCCAGTAAACGAAATACCCAATAGAATTTCAAATAGAAATTGATTGATTGGATTTTTTTTTTCGAGTTTTCAAAATTCATCATTTTTTGCATCCATTTGGAGAAGTTTGTAAACAAAAGTCAATTCTTCATTTTAAAAATCTTGCAAAAATAAAATATACATCTCTGACACATTATTTTTGGAAAATTAGCAAATTTAGATTAATAATTTGCACAAGTATTACTTGTTTATAGCATGAAATTTAGAATAAGACCTTTGAAGTGAGTGATGACAGCCAGATGATATGTTACATGATTGATGACAGTTAAGTATGTTTGACCAAAATTGACATAATTGCCCAAATTTTCTTTCCTGTAAGAGGAAAAATCCCTGAAACACGTGACCATTTAATGTATCACAGAAATTAGCATACGTAGAAAAAACTCCCTATACACACAAACAAAAAAAAATTAAAAATAATTAAAAAAATCTTTTGGCTCAAAGACTTGTATTAAAGTTTTCAATTTTAGATCAGTAAATATAGTCTTAAATTAATAACTTTGAAGAATTTTATAACTATTTTTGAAATTTTGTAGATTATTATAATTAAAACGATTCTTGTAAAAATTCATTATTCATTGAAAAAGATTTTTTTTTCAGACTATAATGCTCTTTATATATATATATATATATATATATATTTTTTTTTTTTTTTTTTTTTTTTTAAGCAATTAAATAATGTCACAGTTTTATTGCATTTTTTATTTTACTCCTTGGAGCAGATTTTCAGAAAAACAGCCAACTGAATGAAAAAAAAAAAATAGATGATTTGCATCCTCTAAAGACTCTTGCATTTAACTAATAAAATAAATTTTTGATATAAAATTTAATTTCTTTAAATTTCCTGAATTTTTGTGAAGAGGTGTAACCAATGTTAAAACAATATGTATTTTTACCAAGGTTTTATAAATTATTTTTTACACTATTGCTACGAGTGTGTGAACACTTTATAGTCTATATTTAGGAGCTCCTGGAACATTTGCACTTCAAATAATGTGAGTCTAGGTAAAAATAAATAATACAAAACATAGAATTTAAAACAAATGGCAATTAATGCATGTTATTAACAAGAGGAAATACAGGTGTACACAATGGAAATAAAAGAAAAAGACATTGAAACAAGCAAGAAGAGTGTGTGTGTGTGTGTGTATGAGAATTCAGTTAACAGAGAATGATAGAAGTGAATGTGCTCCATTGGTAGCATTCTTTATCTATGTTTGACTACATCTGAAAACAATAGTAAAAAAAGAGAAAGAGTGCACACTAATGAGCATTTTTGGCAAAACCAAGTTGGGTAACCCACATATTCAAAGGTGGGACATTGTTGTGATTCAGGTAAAAATGTTAATCTTTAATGTAAAAAAAAATGAAAAGAGCAAACTTGAAACTTTCTTCTAAATTGATAAGTATATAACAAATATTCAAATATAATATCTGGCTGTAAATGACTGGTGATGAACTTCTTAGAAAAAATTTAATTGCTCATATAAAGTCAACTTTGCAACCAAAATGATTTGGGTCCTTTCATGATTTTTAAACTTAGCGTTCTATCCTAAAGAGTGTGAAACTTCCAGGTTTAAATATACCCCTATGTTTCTAAGAAAAACTTCAATTTAGAAATCATTGAATGTTACCATTTTTATTCCATATTTATATTTGACCTATTATGCTACTTTGTAATGTTTCCGGGAATAAATTATCACATACCTTTTAAGCAAACAATTTTCACAAAGAATGTTTCTTTTCTTCTTTTTTTAATACTGGAAATGTTCAACTCATTATACTATAAACTGAATATCACTGTTTTTGTTTTGTTTAATCAGTTACTTAAACAAAATAGAGATGGTTGAATTTTATTTAATCATTTTTTTTGTAATATAAATTTACAAATTTAAAGTCAGTGTATTCATGTAAGAAATCAATAAATAAAATTATTTACTGAAAAATACGACAAATGTTGACCTTAGATAAATAAACCACAACAACCACTTTCAAAGCTAGGGCACCCCAGCAATACGTCACATTATCAAACTTTGTTGATTATCGATTACAGTGTCAAGATACTATACATATACAGTCTTTGCCCAATCTTATTTCCTCCTTACTGAAATATTTATACTACAATTATACAATATTGAAAAGAGACGAAAGTGTTCAAACTTCCCTAAACAAAACAAACAAAAACAGCAAACAAACGAATAGCTACCAAACTAGCTACATAACAAAACAACATATATACATATTACCACACTGGCATTGAATGACCCCGCAGTTGTTGATATGCCGTAAAGCCCAAAACAAACTATCAATCAACATTTAACCAAGTATATGACAAGATAACTTTCTGATAAAACCTCAACAGTATGTTCCAATAAGAAAAACTATTCATTATTCAGTCATGTTTCAATCGTTCCCAGCTGAGGTTTATGAGTCAAGTTCACATTTTCCTTAAAAGAAATTGTCAACAGAGCAGTGACCTTAATACTGTCATCTGATTGGTCAGCTTAAGAAAGAAAAGGTTTTGCAATGTTTAACATGCCAGGCAGCATGCTAAACCTACTGCAATAGTTCAATGTCTATGAAATAAACACTGATGATTTGCAGTTTTTATTTAAAGTAACCTCAAAAAACCTTCACTACAAAACTCAAACTTGAGTCCAACTACATATCATCATTATCATTAAGCAAGTAAAAAAGACTTTTTTTTTTATACATGACTGTTTTTTAAAAGCAAAAATCAATCTTTATAAATTTTTAATAAAAACTCAAAAGTTTTAATACTTACAAATCAACCACTAATTTATTTTTAACGATGAGTTAATTTAAGGTTTTTTTTTTTATACTTTATATGCTTAATTATCAACAAAGAGTTATTTTATGAAAATCATTTATATAACTATAAATTTAAATACAGCTTTTAAACCCTAAATTGTGCTCATTTAGTTATTTACTAAAATAAGCTTAGTCTGGTGCAAAGCCACAAAGTGTAGAATGCTTAGTCCGGATTGAACTCACTATAAAGATGTAATGATTTGCACAGAAACCATTACTCAATGATTAGGGACTTAAAATATCACCCATTTTATTAAAGCTGTAGTTCTGTCACATAATTATTTTTATTTTTATTAAATTGGACCTAATTCTGAAGTAATAGATAAAAAGTAAAACTAAGGTTTATAGCACAAATATCTCTACACAAATATGAAATCCAAACATCACTTATTTGTAAGGTTAATTCTTTATTGAACCATGTTTATTAAGATTTTTATTTATTTATTTATTTTTTCAGATTTAAACTAGTATATCTAATTTTACTATGAACTATATTATTTTTCCTATTTTCACTGTGCTATATCTTTTTGAATACGTGTAAAATATCCAGTGCCTAAAAAGTTGAGATGCTTGTTCAATTGATTCAATTCATAAAACTCCATGTTCATATCTGTTGTCATATGACTCAACATTTGTTATTTTATTCAATCTTTTGACTATTTTAGAAAATCTTAATTTTATTTTTCTAGTATTAAGGCTGTATTTACTAAAAATAGCATTCATTTATTGCTTCTTTTTTTTTCCAGTTTTTTAACAGAATTAACTTTATATTGTAATCTTGTAATCTGGCTCAACAATCAATTTCAGTAACTGATTAGAATGACTTCATTCTGACATATGAAAAATATCTTAATTCAAATCCCTTTGTTATTGAATTATAGGAATAGCTGAAAATTCTCTACTCATCAGAAGGAAAATCAAATGTAAATCAAATAATATTTGGTCAGATTTCTATTTCTGATATTCTTATACATTCACAGTTAATATATTAAACCACAAAATTTTTATATGATTTTCAATTATGGAAAATTAATTATTTGACTTTTATAGGCTGCTTTGTTTAAAATAACATTGATTATTTTGTATAAAGATGCTTGTGAGAAGTTGAAGATTAACTTAATAATTGATATTTGTCAGAATCTAATAAAAAAGAACATTATGCTAATTTTATTTGATATATTGGGATGTGCATCATTTTATTTTTCAGAACTCATTCCATGGAGAAATAAATGTACTGCGAAGTATGTTAGAAGAAGAACGTTATCGCAGTGAAAGGCTTGAAGAACAACTCAACGATCTCACAGAATTACACCAGAATGAGATTACAAATATGAAACAGGTTTGAATTGTGGATTTTGAAAAAGATTTCTTTTGTTTTTTGTTGAATTTTACTCAAATGCGTTTTCTTTGTAATTCCTTTTTCTTGTTTTGTGAGGTTGTAATATATTTTTTAATTTTTATTATTGAGACATTATCAACTTTTTTTTTTTTTTCAAGATTTCAATACCCATTTAATTGTTCCTTCAAATTCTTAAATCCACAACTCCTAACTTCACATTCCTTGACATAGAAAACTTATTCACTAGCATCCCTGTTGCTGAAACAATCGACAATCCTTAATTCCGCATACAAACATATTTCAATATCACCACCAACTATCAATCCCACACTCTACAAAAACTCCTCCTTGCTTGTACTAACCAGGCTCCATTTTACAACCATGAAGACCACATTTACACCCAAACTAATGGCGTGAGTATGGGAAATTCTCTTGGTCCGTGGTTTTCTTACTTTTACATGTCCCACATAGAAAACACACTTAAAAAATTACCAAATCCACAATATATGTCCACTATGAAGATGATATTTTCATTCTTGCTCAGATCAAAAACAAAATTGACGATCTTAAATCTGCATTTGAAAATAAATTCCGTCCTCAACTTCACATATGAGCTTAGCCAAAAAAATAAACCCCCATTCTTAGTCATCCTTGTGGATTCTCATAATAATACTTTCATTACTTTTCTATATAAAAAACCCATCAGTAAAAATTTGTCACCTTAATTTCATTAGTTAATGTCCTCTTAGATGCAAAATTGGTGTCATTAATAATTTCTCACAAGAGCTCATCCTCTCAATCTCTATGCTTCAAAGAACTCCATAATGCCAAACTCATTAACAACGTATTTCCAGATTATTTGGTTGATGACCATATTAGACTTTTTCTTTCAAACCTGAGTAATAACAACAGTAAACACACTGATAAGAATGACATTAATATTTACAAATTCACATGTTCTTTGAAGACCTGGGTTCTTGATCCAAATTTCATAAATAATTATATTGGCCATACCACAATGAAACTGATTCTACTTCTCTCTCAACGGAGATCAATTCTATCTCATTTAAACACGCATGAAGACCTACCAAACCCTATCCAAAACATACTCATTAATACAAATATCAGAGCCTCATCCACATGCAAAAAAAGACTAAAAATAATGGAGGCCTTATTAATAAAAACGAAAAACCCAACCCTCAATAACATCAACTATGAACATGCTAACAACGTGCTGACCGTGTTCAGTACATAACACATACCCCTACTCCACATTATACATAACACCACTTACATTCTGTTACATGTAAAATAACATTCATCCTCAAAAATAGCTAAAAGTATAGCCAAAAGCGCTCGGATAAACAAAACATTTGTATGATTTTTATATCATTTACGTCCTCAAAAGGAAGAAATTATAAGATAACATGAAAAATTACATACAAAATTTAACCATCACAACTTGTCTGTCATTTTTCATGAAACCTGCATAAAAGAAAGATTCCTACCCAAATATATAATAAAAATGAAAAACCCAACCCTCAATGAACATGCTAACAACATGCTGACTGTGTTCAGTACATAGCACATACCACTACTCCACATTATACATGACACCATGTACATTTTGTTACATGTAAAATAAAATCATTCTCGAAACTGGCTAAAAGCATAGCTGAAAGTGCTTGGATAAACAAAACATTTGGACAATTTTTATATAATTTATTTATATAATTTATGTCCTCAAAAGAAAGAAACCATAAATCACATGAAAAATTATATAAAAAACTTAACCATCACACCT
Source organism: Ascarosepion bandense (assembly GCA_037127315.1). Lineage (NCBI taxonomy): Eukaryota > Metazoa > Mollusca > Cephalopoda > Sepiida > Sepiidae > Ascarosepion > Ascarosepion bandense. Next base: position 772,230 of record JBBBDQ010000171.1, read on the forward strand.
TGTCTGTCATTTTTAATGAAACCTGCATAAAAGAGAAATTGCTGCCCAAATATACAATAAATTATTAGAATATATATTTATTAAACGATTTTTTAACTTCATTCATATGGATATGATTTATTGCTGAAGCATTAAATAGAAATCCAAAAGACATTGTGTTATTAAATAAGTGAAGCTTGCTATTATGGACTAAAAATTGGATTAAAATCAACAAAATTTTGTATGAAAAAAATGAAATACAAGACCTATTTCTTTGTCATTTGCTATTCAGCATTCTTTTGGCATTTGTGATTATATTATATAATTTTTTTTCTTTAATAGGAAATCAGCAGCATGGAAGAGAAATTGGAATACCAATTAGAAGAACGAACTCGTGATATGCATGATCTGCTTGACAATTGCCAAACAAGGGTAAGTTGTGTAGAACAGTGTCAATTTATTAGATGTTGCTGTTTCCACAATTATTATTTGAAACTTCAACATAGATCTTGGTACTTAATATATAAACTGTACATTTACAAGCTTTACAAACATGGGGGAAAGAGTTAATTTATTTTCTAAAATAAAAAAAACGGAAAAACATAAAAAGACATAAGCTCATTCATAAATCTTTCAAATCATCGTAGTTTAACATCTGTTTCTATGCTAGCATCAGTTAGACAAGATTTTCTTGATGGCTCCGTAATTGAACCATCATGAAATATTGGAACAAGTTTTATGCCCTTACTAACACCAACCAGTTTAGGAGACTGGAAACTTGGTGCTTTTATGGAGACAATCTCTAGGAAGATTACCTACCAAGGTTAAAAAGTTCAGCCTGCCCTATTCTACATGGAGTACGTGTAAAGGTTTTTATATCAGAGGTTTCCTTCTCTTAGATAAGTTGCTAACACACGCTGAAGACTCTTACCCAACCTCAAAGCAGTTATTAATTAACAATTATCTAGCTAAAAAGAAATTCACAATACTATTAGCCACTTATCATAATGTGGCCAAATTATGTCTCTGTAAGCATTAATTTTCACCGGTACATTTAATTTTGTTCTAATTACAAGTGCGTGCAAGATGAGTTTCATTTAAATATATTTCCAAGGGAGAAATATTGATATATTTAAAAGTGAAAATTTAATATTTTACAAAATATATTTTTACATATTTACTATTTTAAGATGTTGTTGATTTAAATTATTTTGAGTTTTGCATTTTAATTATTCTTGTTTCAATTGCTGAAAAAAATTTTACAATAAATCAAACTGTACAAAACCTTAAATTGAACAAATACAAAACAGTCAAAACTTAATTTTTAAAGTGCTCACTAAATTCTTTTGTCTTCAATCATTCTGTTTTTGATGAATGAGTATAATAAATACTTAAGAAATACAATTTGAATCACTATAGAGTTTATCAACAACTTAAAGTAAGATCAAAGGTAGGTAATCCATATCTGATTAACAGGTATTTGAAATTGACCTATTAGACAAGTTTTACACTTGCTTTAGCTTTTCAAGTAGAAGTTGACTTTTGGCCATATTATGTTGAAACACCAGTTGTATGATCAATGAAGTTAAGCAACATCACACCGGGTCAGTACCTAAATGAGTGACCACTTGGGAATACCAACAGTTGTAAGCTTGGATGTGCAGAGTGTAATGGGTAACAGTTTGAAATTAGAAATCGGGAAGCCAATTTATAACTCATTATATACATCTCGGACAAATACCCTTGGGAAAAGCATGAATTCACTTTTCCCCCCAACTATGGATTAATTAGTAGGATTTGTATCAGTAAATCTTTATCTCAAAATAAATCATTTCATTCTAAAAAAAAGTATTTTTTGACTTTAAAAAACCTGTAAAAGATCAATAATCTGTAAAAAAAAAAAAATAAAAACAATTCAGTAAAATAGATGTTTCTTTATTAGTTGAAATTATGCTTTAGCATCATTTGTTTAAAGTATTTGTATTGAAAATGTTTATGGTTTTAAAATGAATATTTTTGCATATCATTTTCTTCTTTTTTTTCAGTCCCATATGATTTCTTTATTTTTTTCTGTCTTTAAGATTTCCAAAATGGAAGTCCAACAACAGCAGCAACAGCAGCTGATCTCCATGGAAATGGTGGAAAATGTAACATTTCGCACTTTACTGACCAAGCTGATCAACGTTGTCTTAGCAATATTGGCTGTGATACTTGTGTTTGTGTCAACAGCGGCCAACCTTGTTGCACCTTTCCTTACAACAAGGTAAAGAAAAAGCAACCATAAAGCAGACAATGCACAAATTACATACAAAAAGCTGATTTTTATTTTCTTTCTTTCCCTTTTCTTAGTGTTTACATGTTGTTTGCACATGATTGCACTTCTCATTATTTTATACAGCTTGCAGCCATATCACATTGAAACACCAGTTCTCATATACCAGTTCTCATACACCAGTTCGGTATATCAAGCCTGGTCAATACTGAGATGCAAGACTGCTTGGGAATACCAGGTTCTGTAAGCTTGAATGTACAGGTGATGTAATGGATGTCTTAGAATTGGGAATCAAAACAGAGTTCCAATTCCAGTCATGTTCATTATACTTACTTATTTGGGAAAGGTATGGACCCACCTCTTCTTACCCCAGCTATGGGTTAATTAGTAGGACATATCAGTAAAATCATTATTATCTCTAACAAATTATTTTAATCTAAAAATATTTTCTGGCTTTAAAAGGTTGATAAGCAATGAAAAAGGTTGATAAGCAATGAAAAATAAACCAATCAATCAATCAAGACTATCCTTGGACTTTTGTTGTTCCTAATTTTCATAAATGACCTTCACTATTTATACTGATGACATGATAGTAAGTTTGATCAGAGCAAGAAATAGCTTGTTAATTTTAATGCCTCAAAAATCAAAACTCCTCTCTTTTAATTGTCTGAGAGAACCCTTTTTATCTTCTATCTGCGTGGTTGATACTAACATCCTGGTGAGTGTCTTGTTGTTCCTTCTTGGGCTAACATTTACTTCTGACATATAGTTGAAAGATAATACTAAATCATTTGCTAAGTCTGCAACTTGGAATGTTGATTCACTGTTATATGAGATATTTATATCTTACTGTTATGGGGAAACACACCTATTCATCAGATAATGGACTCTCCCTCCTATATTAATAAGAGTTAACAGGAAGTTCTTGGAAAGTTCATAGGAGCTCTTTAGAGTTCTATTGGAGTTCAGTAGAACTACTAGGCAGTTGATATTAGTTGGTAGTTCACCGAATACTAAAGAGTTAGCTTTCAGTAGAAGATTACCAAGTTCCTAACATTTTGGATGCGTTAAGTCGATTAGCAACCAACATAGCCTGATTATAACCTTCAGTGCAAAAACTACTCCACAACACTTACACATTTATAAGTTTACTATTCTTCCATGGTTTGAATATTGCTGCCACATCTGGTCTGGGGCTCCTGCTATATATTTAGATATTCTTGATAAAATCCAAAGAAGAATCTGGAATGTTTTTGGCTCTGACTTGTCACTTTCCCACTGCTGTAACATAGCTTCCCTGTGCCTTTCTATAAATACTTTCATGGTAATTGTTCTGATGAATTTACCTCTTTAATACCTAGACCTTATGAAATTAAAGTATTACTTGATTGATGGCAAGTTTTCAATCATTCTACACTTCAAATGTCTTTATGTAAAATTAAACATTATGTTAATGTTTACCTCTCTCACACTTCTCACTTAGGGAAATCTCTTCCAGCTTCTTGCTTTCCAATCAACTTTGATCTTCAAAAATTTAAATCCAATGTCAATCATTATCTTCTGTCTTCTTAATCCATATTCTTTTATTGTCCTCTCTCCTTAACAGTAATTTTTTTCATATTCTCTAGCACTCAGTAACCTGTTGCATCTCAGTGATTTTATTACCTTGCTTGGAGTAAAACGATTAAAAAATAATCAAGCTAGATTGATAGCAAAATGACAGCTTTTTTTGAAAAATAACTTGTTTTCTTACAGATGAATTTGTGCAATAATGAAAAACAAATTTTGAAATTAGATTTTTGTTTTAGCAAAACATGATCATTATCTAAAATTATTTATAAATGGAACTTTGTGTGGGTGTGTATCTGTTACCTATAGACTCCGAAACGGCTGAACCGATTTTCTTAAATTTACACAGTTGTACTATAGGCGTCTGTGAGTGTTCTTAGCTAGGTTTTGTGTCGAGGTACCCCCGATAAAAATCGATAATAAAAAAAAATCAGGTTATAGGAGTGGTCCGATTTTATTCTAATTTGATACACTCATAGACAAAGACATAAGAAGTTTCAAGGTTGTGGTTCTTACGATAGTGCAGAAAATTTGATATCGATACCAGGAAACCAAAATTTGATTTACATCCATTTATTTTTCTTTCAGTCTACGGTTTCACTTTAACTGGAAACAACTATTGCTTTTTTAGTCTTCCGTGCCAACATCCAAAGAGTCTAGAGCTCCAGGACCATGGATTAGTTTTAAAGCTTTCATTACACTCGAGCAACGCCGGGCTATACTGCTAGTAAATAATATTATGCAATTCAAAACCTGCATTTGTGGAAAAATAAATTGATATATAAATATGTTCAGTTATTTTGTAATGCATATTCATAGATCATTTTGATGTAAAACTAACAGCTGATTAAATTTTAACCTATTTTTGATAATAGCTGCATGTTCAAATTGGTGTCTGATGTTGTTGATTTATTCTCTTGTCTATGATATATTTGTGGGTTAAAATTCATCTACAGCATATATAATAATATATAGATCAAAACTATACCACCACCTAAAAAATTATTACTATGTATTTATTTATTTATGTTCAGGTTTTCTTTATCCATATTAAGAATTAATCTTCTCTTTTCAGGGCCAGAATTTTAAGCACTTTCTTGCTGATATTTGTTGTTGTGATGTCTTGGAGGAATTGGGATCGCTTCCTCCAACTTTTCGACTACTTTGTGGCAGAATATAACCGCCTCCTATCCAAGCGATAGCATCTGTGGTAGCTAAGTGAAATAATTTACCAATGACTTCCATGGTCTTCAGGAGTGCTGCCTGTGTCGGGAAGGACAATGGTCGCAATGGCCGAAGCCAGACAGCAATGCACAGTGACACAAGCTCGTTGACAACGAATTCAGCGTGGACCACGTGGCTGTGAAGAAGTGAATATGGAGGCAGATAAAAAGGCTGAATGTTTTGTTAGAAACGTCTGTCAGACTATTAAGTAATGTATCAGAAAAACACTTGCACTTACACAACAAAATCAAACCTTGATTATAAAAATAAACAAACTTGGGGGTTTGGGTTACATATACATTACAATGGAGCAACATACTAAAAAAAAAAACCGTATTAAATAAATTCTGGATAACAGTTCCTGGTGATTTATCCAATGAGTTTCATTGCTCTTACTATCTTCCTGGACTATTTTTGAAGGTGCGAAATCCATTGAAAAAAAAAAAAAAAAGAAGAGAAAATGTATGCTATCATCAGTGAGCTATGTCCTCTCCCTACCCCATCAGACACCTTATTGCACTGTTGTCCTGGAGTCATTGTTGGATATTATAATGATGCCCCGTTTTTAGGGGTACACATTTGGGTGGGGGGAAAACATACACACACAAAAAATGGACTGTTATGAAAGAAAGAAGAAAAATGAATGAAATGTGTGCATAGTGATATGTGTGTGTGTTTGTACATATATATGCATATACGTGCTTGAATGTGCATTTGTATGTATATAAATATATATGCATATATTTGCTTGAATGTGCATTTGTATGTGTGTATATAAATACATATGCCTGTATGTGCTTGAATGTGCATTTGTATGTATGCTGCATAAACACATACACACATAACATGTTCATATGCACACTAGACTTTATAGTGATTACATTGGGAAATAATTTCCATTCTGTGACAAAACTTGTCTGTTGGTTTGCTCTACCAAAGAGAGGGTTATTTATGATATAAAAATGGCAAATGAAAAAAAAAAAATTCAGAAAAATTCAGAACAATTAAGTCACGTAGGATCGATTGATTGTATTTTCATCTGGTCTGTTTTGTTTTTTCTTCTTCTTCTTCCATTATTATTATTACTATTATTATTATTATTATTGTTAACTTTTTATTTTTTCCCATATATTTCTTCAAATTCCTCATTCTTCCTTTAGTGAATCCATGTTTTCTCATTTCATTATGATTTTAAGTTGACTGATTACTTTTTCTGTTTTCCTCAAAACCAGTTATAGTTTTAAATATTCAACTATCTGAACCAAAATTCCTTTTCCCTAATACCGAAAACCCATACCCTAATAAATTAAAAGATTTTAAAAAAAAAAAATTATCAACCTTACCTTCCTAATTACCTACCTATCTACCTCCTTATCTTTATATTTTCTCATAAAATTTCATATTACGTTATTAGTTTATTTTTGTTTCAACTTTAGGAGAATAATTTTTTTCACATTTTTTCTTTTTTTCTTAGAAAGTACAAAATCGCAAAGAATAAAGACAAAAAAATACCTAATTATTTTTTTTTGTTTATTTTTATTTATTTATTTATTTATTTTTTGAAATCATGATTTGTCTATCTCCAGTCCATATTTTGACCCATCATATGATTAGCTCCCAATATCTTGTTGTTTTGTCAAAAAAAAAAAATATTAATGAATAAAAAAAATTGACTTTCTCTGTGAGTGGGTAGATAGGAAATCCGCATCAGCTGGCTTGATTAATACAGGGTAAAAACTTTCCCTATTCCTCTGTCTCCAAACTAAACATTTTGGTATAACTAAAGCAACAAAAAATATTAATCCTCAACTTTATATTTTGCAACAAATATATCATGTAAAATAATAAACTCTCATAGTTTAGTTGTAGCATCAGTGCATATTTAGAAAAAAAAAAGGTCATCATTAACCTTCTCTTCAATCAAAAATATCTTTTTATATATATATATATATATATATATATATATATATATATAAAGGATATTTTTATCCTGTCTGGAATTTATTCAAAATTTCTGGCCAGTTAACTTTTTTTTTTTAATATTAAGTAAAAAGTCACAAACATTATATCAATTTGTATTTTATTTTATTTATCCCCCTGAATACTGAGCAAGGAGTGGGTGGGATTCTTACTCGAGACCATAAGCCAGGAACTCATTTTCTGAAATAATTTTGTTAAACTTTTCGTAGGAATCTGTTCACAAGAGCATTCATCACATTTCATGTTGAATGCAAACATTTCGTTAATTACTTCACATGTCTGCTTTACTTTTTGTGGTTTAATAAGTTGAGAAAAAAAAATCAGTATTCAGAGGGTTAAATATTAAAGTGAAACTTGTCAACATTCGCAAAACAAGTTGAATTCTTTCTTTAAGCTCTCCCTCGCAGCATCCACTTCCATCCAGCTATGTATGTATGTATGTTTATATGCCTACATGCTTCTGTATGTGCATGCATTTGTATATAAGATATCTGCTGTTATTACCATTTCTCTCACTGACCCTATTCTTTCTTCTCCTTAACTGACCTTGACTTTGTCCATAAAAGGCACAAGGAATTTTCCATTTCTTGCCTACATTTATATTCCGGTTGGGAGAAAAGAAGAGAAAGAACAGAAGTGGTGTCTGGAAAAACAAAAGCGTTTGTGTGTGTGTGTGTGAGAGATATATATATATATATATATATATATATATATATATATATATGAGTATAGTATGAATGCCTGTTCTTTTTTAGTATCATTAGGATGCAAGTATATTGTTCCAAACCATTGACTATCTAGATAGATTTGACTCTAAAACTAAACCCCCACACAAAAAATATCTTGCTGCATTCTTCTTGTAAAACAATGTTATGGCTACAAATATACATAGATTGGAGATATATACACACTCATCTAGTTTGCATGTGTGATAAATCTGTGTTGATGAACAAAATATAGCTTATACTTGAGAGAAAGCCACTTTTATTCCCTCCCCATTCCAATTCTATGAGTTTTCAAGAAGGAATTTTGCTTCACAAAAAAAAAAGAGAGAGGAATAATTGACCTTGAGGAAAAAAAAAAATTAAGTGGGGGAGAAATATTGAGAAAAATGAGAAGACTCTAAAACGGGGGAAATGAAGAGTTTAAAAAAACAGTGGGGAATAATAAAAATATATATACATATATATACACTCTTGGGTGGTTTCTTCTTTGGTTTTTAATATCCAAAAGAAAAAAAAAAGATCCATTGTTTTATTTTGGGGATCTTGGTGTTATCACCAACCTGTTCATTCCTTGTGTTTTTTTTTTTTTTTTTTTATCAGTTTTTGGTTGGTGGAAATTTATTCATTGAATGGTTATTATTAATATTTTTTTTTATTTTTTTTTTTTTTTGTGAGGAAACCAAAATTCAACAAGGTTTAATCAATGGTAAACAGGAACTTGAGTAATAGTTCAGCCAATTTTAGTGCTACCTCACTTTTTCCTTTTTTATTCTCTTTTTTTTTTTTTGTCTAGTTGTTCATTATTTCTCTGTAGATGCTTAGTGTCTGAGGACAATCCTTTCTCAATAATTACTAATGTATTCACTTGAGTTATTCTGATTTTTCTTTATATATTATTTTAAATTGATCTATAGTCCTATATTAGACAGAAAATTTGGTTCAACTTTATACATCTAAAGAAGCAAGTTATTTCGCCTAATGCACATATAAAAACAATATTTATTATCAAAGATATTTTAAAATTGGAACTGTTCAAGAGTTTAAACAAATGAAAAACAAAACTTGTTTCTCTTTAAAAATACACATTGAAATGCATTTCTCTCTTCCAACTGCTGCTATTATCACTGTTATATCGATTACAACTAACATTTTTATACAAAGATCAAATCCTGCCTCTCATTCCTATTAAAAGGTTTGTTTTCTTTTGCTTCTAAAATATAAATTACAAAATATCTCTGATTAGCTCAAGTAGAATTAGTTACTGTGAAAATGAGGAATCCCTGCCTATGCACCCTGCAAACATTAGCATAAAGTTGAGCTGTTTTCATATCCTGTTAGCAAAAAGAAAAATAGCTTCTCAGATCCTCAAATCCATCCTGTATAATTTACTTGCCATAAAATAATCTTGCAAAATCACAACTTCATCGTTTTTTATTTTTTCATGCCACATTTGGAGATAGAGTATATTTCTATGAAATAGATTTCTGTATTATTATGATCTTGCATATTTTACAAGTACTGCAATGTGCTGGCTACATATTTTTAAGAAAATATACATAATAGAACAGAATTTTTGTGCCTGGATAAAAAAAAAAACATAATCAGAGTATAAAGCTATATTTGTGAAACACTAATGCATTACTTGTTTATATTATCAGCAAGCCTACCTGGCATTGCCTCGATTAAATAGCTTTTCAGGTAATTTTGTCTTACCTACCTTGAACACATCATAAAAATATAGAAATGCCATGGTGCTTGTTTGAGTTGGATTGAGAGATAAAATTAAGTCAGCATCTATTCTGATATTCTGGGAAAAAAAATCATTACAATTATCAAATTGATACTCTGTTCCTATACTCTTATATATAAATGAAAGTATTTTATGCCTTGATTTAAGTATAAAACTCTTTAAGGTCTATACTCAAATGGTATTAATATCTGTTAACTTGATTATTGATTGCCACTTTGTGCTATGAGGGGTAAAAGAAATGGTTGCTTTGATGAGTGCTGCAATTTTTTGTCATGGTTTTCAAAAAAGAATCAGTAAAAAGTAAGAAATGTATTTTTTGGCAGAAGCTCCCATTTCTCTAAAAAGAAAAAAAAACAACCAAAAATAGAAAAAGACATAAATTTGAAATGTTGTATTTTGTCATCCCAGCAAGTCTTCTTATTTCTCTTAATGTTTATATTATTACTTTGAAAACTGTTTTCTATTTTCATCAGTATTAGCCAAATATACCAAATATTCATCAGTATTTGCTGTACTTATCTTTACTGCCAGATCCTGTTTCTAACACAAACAGGAGAAAATGATGACTAAATTTCAGTGAGATATATTTACTTGAAGCATAAAATGTTCTATCCATTCATACATCAAGCAAACTTTCATTTCAGTTCAATTGACACTTACTCAATGAAACATTGAAACATGTCTAGTTTAATTTTGCCTATCTCCTGTAGAATATGTCTAGAGTTTTCAGAAATTGAATGTACTCATCTATTTAATAATTTTTTGCTTAAAATATTGCCTCCTGTACTTTTTCTATTGAACCAAGGTTATCAAGTCTAATATTCAAGATTAGTTTATTGATCAAGTTGTTTTATAAAGAGATATTTATATGCAACTTGTTCAGTGTTTGCTAACTTTAATTGGCATAGTCTATAATTTTGAGAATTTTAATTTAATACACAATTCCAATACAAATAAGTGAACTTTAACAGGAGATAATTTTAAAATACTAATCAGTTGTTTTAATCTGATCATTAGAGATAGAATTCTTGTGTGATGATCTGAAAGGCCATATGTGAGATATAACCTTAAAAATGACATATTGTGCATGTAACCAATATCTTGTGTGTAGACAGTTACCACATGTGAGATAGAGGCATACACAGAAAACCAAAATATATCTTTAGTACTGCTCAACAGTCATCATCAAATCCAACATTAACCCCCTCAACTTTGTTGGCTGATTTTTTTTGTGTGTTTAAAACTTTTTTTTTAAATTTTTTTTTTTTATATATAATCAGTAGAAAAAAAATTATTTCGACGAAGATAGCCACTCTATCCTTTCCTATCACGCATTTTATCTTTTAGTTTTATGGGCTTACAAACATATCACATTGAAACATATCTCATCAAGCACCAGAGTTAAGCAACAGCCATCCTGGTCAGTACCTAAATAGATAATCACTTGGGAATACCAGGTGATTTTTAGCTTGGATGTGCAGGAGGTGTAATGGATAACAGCTTAGAATTAGATATCAGAGAGTTAAGTTCTAATTCCAGTCATATTCATTGTAAATACCCTTGGGAAAAGGTATGAATCCACCTCCTATTGTCCCAGAAATTGGGTTAATAGGATTTGTATGAGTAAATTATTATCTTAAAAAGAATTTAAAATATTTTCTGGCTTTAAATAACCTGCTAAAGGTTGAAATAAGCCATAAAAAAAAGCAACATCAATCTTGGTTTTATGACTGTTATAGTTCCTTATACACACACACACACACACACACACACACACACATGTCCTGTGTGTGTATATATATATATATATATATATTATAAATTATAGTTTAGAACATGTACAAATTTTTATTCATTACAAAGAGTACATTTTCTTTTGACATTGAAATGACAATGTCTCTTCAGATACCACCCAAGGAGACATTGTCATTTCAATGTCGAAACAAAATGTACACTTTGTAGTGGATATAAATTTGTACATGTTCTAAACTATAGTTTATAATAAATATTCACAGCTCTATATTATATATCGAGCACTATTTTAAATTAATGTTTGAATGTTGAAAATTTTTCTTCATTCCTTATTCACTCGGGGATATATATATATATATATATATATATATATATATATATATATATATATGAAGATTAATGAAACTGGTTATAAACAATCGACAATTTGAAATGATTTGTTTGAACATTATTTTTGATCAATACAAAAACAAACAGTATTATATATTTATTTCTAGAAGCCTGATTATTTACAATAAATTTTTTGTTACGAAAATGTGTGTCATTCGGCAGGATTTTAACCTGTGACCCCTATCTACATCAAGCAACAGAGTCGAGCAACAGCCATCCTGGTCAGTACCTAAATAGGTAATTACTTGGAAATTATCCACGCCAGATCACGTGGTGGCTTCCCCTATGTGAATAGAGGTCACAGGTTCGAATCCTGCCAAATGACACATTTTTGTAACAAAAAACATTTATCGTAAATAATCAGGCCAGTAGAAATAGATATATAATACTGTTTGATTATGAACAGAATGTTCAAACAAATCATTTCATATATAAAACTTTCTTAAATGATGTGTCCCACTCCTCCTCAATTTCTCTTTCAATTAAAAGGTTCAACAGGTTAAATAGGTCTTGACAGTCAAATATTTTTCATTACATTCAATAGATTTCAATTTAGTCTTGATGCAGTGTAATCCACTATGAAGTGATATTTTAACAAAGCCTTCATTATATTTTACAATTGTCTCCATGAACTCAAAATATGAAAATAATTTTTGCTTATAAAAATTAACGTTGTTAAAGGATTTATCTTTGTAAAATGTAGCTTTGCATTCTCCCCAGTTATCTTGCAACCTCTTTCTCCACAGACGAAATGTTGCAAGCTTTGCTATTCTTTTGCAACATCCATAGCCAGTGTTCTAATGTGCTACATTCATTAATCACACCTCTTCTGACTTTTACAACAGTTACCCACCATGCCAAATGCACAAGTGTGAAAAATATCCATTCTCTTCATATTCCAATCATAAGAAGAAAGTTCCACTTCTGCTTTGCAGAACAGATTCCCATCAGGATGTTTTTCCCCAAATCACTACAGTCTCGACTTCTTCAAATTTAAGGTTAACTCTTTACCTTTCCTGCATAATCTCATGAACTGCACTTCTTACCTTTTCTTATGCTCATAAAACACCGCACAGTAACATCTATCTTGAGTGGCTCTTGGACATTGTATTGGGTGAACCTTTGTTATAGATAACATTTTCTTGGAATATGTCTTTTAACATGAATTCTTTTAGAGTTTTACTAATTGTTACAATTCTTTCTCTCTGTCAATCTCAATCTCCTTGCGTCTCTGTGATAATGTTTTTCTTTGTGATAGGCTCTTTTCTGAAAAGCAGACACAGACATTCTTTGATGTCAACAAACATTACTTCTTCTATCAGCTTCTTTTCTTAAGTGAGAAATTTTAATTTATCTTTATGCAAAGTTCCTCTCTCGGGTCATTATGTTCTTCACAAAAATTTTTTTCTAAAATAAATCTAAGGTTTTTTTGTTTTTTTTTGTCTTTTGTTATGTTAAACTGGAATGCTTGTCATCTGCAGGACTTTATTTAAAGCCAGCTTATGGGGAAACCCAAATTGAATGGTAGTATAATTTATCATATGATAAATTGAAGCCAAAAGCAGGAGTTAAGTTTTTAATCAATTCACACCTAGCAAGGTGACAACACTGCTAAGATACAAGTTTGTTTTTTTTTTTTTTTTTTAACCCCAAGCAAGGCAGTTTTACTACCACTGGTGCATAGGGGGTTACATGAGAGGAAAGTAATGAGGAAGAGGTTAAGAGAAGGGTAAGAATACTAGTGTGACGAGAGTGGAGTGGATGGAGAAAAGAGCATGAGAGAAAATATGCAAGTTAGTGAGATAGGAGATGACTATTGACTTTACATTTGAATTCTTGGAAATTGTAGCTGTTGAGGAAGCAAGTAAATGGAAGAAAATTCCACGGGCCGGAAGTGTGAGAAAAGAAGCTGATAGAGTAAAAGTTGCAGTGAAATTTTATTGGTTTCACTGTAAAAGGGTGGGACCTAGTTGCTAGTCTAACAGCTCGAGTAAATTCATACATAGAGGACATCAATGAGCTAAGTTCATTAGAGCAGAAGCTGTGAAAGTATTTGGAGAAGAGACATAGAGAAGCCACATTATGCCGGTGAGAGAGTGACTGCATCTTAGCTGCCAAAACGGGATCGATCACATTACAAATTCTCCGTTGGATTTTGTCAAGAACCCCAAGGTGAATAGAAGGGGCACCCGACCAGATGTGGAAGCAGTATTCAATACATGAGCAAATGGTGTGTGTATATATATATATATATATATATATATATATATGAAGGATGGATTCACGGAAAAAACTTCCTGGCTCTACACAGTGAACCGACCTTCTTAACAGCGGATTTAGCTATGGATGCAATATAGTCATTCCACTTGAGGTCTGCTGAGATAAGCTGAGGAGGCACAATGTTTTACTTTCAGGGAGGCTAGCCTGATCCATGCTAATGGGGGGAGGTAAGGTAAGAGCGATTATCTGTGATGGTTAAGAGATAGCAGCTTCGTTTTGGAAGCATTAACATTTACAAGCCATTTCTTACCCCATTCCACCACAGATTGGAGGTCTTTTTCAAGGTCAGTAGTGAGGTTTGCTTTGTCAGCCGCAGTAGATTTTTGATTGAGGCCTGAGTAAACGGTGGTGATGTCAGCATATATGCCTACTTGGGATCTGATTAAATTGGAGAGGTCATTAATGAAGGTCAGGAAAAGCGTAAGACTGAGAATAGAGCCTTGAGGGACACCCACATTTGTATGATAGTATTGGGATATATATCTATTTAATATTACTTTCATTGTGCGATTTGAAAGGAATGACTTGATTAGGTCAAACAATTATCCAGTTATACCATAGTCCTGCAGCTTGTTTAGAAGGCCAGACTCTTGTCAAACCCTTTGGAAATGTCCAGGGCAACAGTTCAAACTTCACTGTTCTTGTCGAGAGCCTGGTATATCTATTCAGTTATGGTTGTTAGCATATCAGCAGTAGACCTGGTGAAGTGGAAACCATACTGTCAGAAAAGAGATTGTGGGCTGTGAGAAGTTGCTCCTGGAAGTGAAAGAGAATGAAAAGACTTAAAGGTTGTGTTTCCAGTTTCTTCATTCTCTTTCACTTCCAAGAGCAACTTGCATCTTAGTGAAGTTGTCACCTTGCTAGGGGTGAATTGATTTTTAAAAAAATAAATAAATAAAAAATAAGCTTCTGGCTTCAATTATCATATAACAAATTATATGACCATTCCATTTTGGTTTATTCATAAGCTCCTCTGTTATGTATTTGTTAATCAAGTAACAAAAAGCAACAAAAATAGTGAAACAGTCATATCAATGTTGTGCCTCATTAAACTTCTGCTCAAAAAGTCTGTACTTAACAAAAATACAATCATTCAAAAGTGTAAAGAGCAACCTGTAGGTTTCTGGTACACATAGTTATAAATATTTAAAACCTTTAACCCATTGTACTCTAGGAGTGTTTTAAAGTGTAAATCAAGTAATATAATAAAACAATCTAATGAAAATTAAATGACATACCTTGAACTTAAATAAATACTTTAAATAGTGTCAAGGTTTATGAAAGTATACGTTTTCTGTACCTCAAATTTTTAACACTGGAAAGAATCTTTTATTTAGTATGCAAAGTGAAAGCCAAGCAAACTGGTTTTATCTTAAATCTGTAACTGGTTGAAGTTTAACTTGGACAATTCAATAAAAGAAATGGTGGTATTAGTTCAAATTTGTTTTATACTTTTAAAATCCACAATACCTTGTAGGAATAAATAAGTTGTAATTGCTTTCAATTTTTATTAGAAAAAGATAGATTTCCATTTGAAAAATAAATCAGTTATTAAAGTCTTAAATCAAAGCCCATTAGAGTCATGGGTAACTGGTGAGGTTGTCTGTCTTTTTTTTTTTTCTTTTTAAGGTATCACTACCTTCACTTAAATGAAAAATACAATGTGGTGCTGAAAAGTTGTTAGTCTCAACAACAAGCCCTTTCAAAAAAAACAAAATATCTGATAATTAAATTTTGTGTTGAGCTTTCATTATCCCTTCATAAAAATACCTATTTTTAACCCACCAGCATATTATAGTTGAATGTTAGACATCGCAAGTAGATATTCAGTAACATATCTCTTTGCTTACTTGAAATTTAGAAAAACAGAAATTTGTTTTATTTTTGGTAGATTAAGTTTGATAAACTCAGACAAATGATTAGACTGTAAACCTCTCAGACTCCTCTCATTTTCTAATAAGATCCCTCTGCATACATGAAATAATCAAAACTTTTTATGCAACTTTTGTTTAACACTTATATAAGTAATCCATGATGTGCATAAGACTTCACACAATCTGTTAAACAGTAACTTCTGTCATCAATTACCTTTCTACCTACAGATCCATTAATGATTCTAGGAATGTATAGCACCATAACATACAATAACTAAGGTAACATTTTTTTTAAATGTTAGAAATATAATATTCTGTCAGTATTTATCCATAGATAATTGTTGAATTTTTTTTTGTTTGTTTTTTGTTTTTTTTTCAACTACAGTTTTCGAAAAAGTGAATTTTAAAATAACAATGCAGAGTAGGGAAGAATGACAAAGAAGAAATAATTTTTACGAAAAAATCTTTCCTTTTTACAAAGTTTTTAAAAATGTTAACAAAATGACATTACCTTTCATCCAGCCATTACCTGTTTAGAAATATATAAACCTTTTTTTATAATTAAAGAAAGATTTTAAAATATTTAAAAAAAAATTATCTCTTTGCCATGTCACTTCAGGTTGTGGCAGTTATGGCTCTCCACAATTTTCTTTTGTTGTTATAAGTATTATAATCCAAGTTAATTTATTTTCAAGTTATACGCTGTGATAATGATATATAATTTCCTCCTTGAAGACCCTTATGTCAAGGGTGAGGGGGTTCAAACTTGTTTAATGTAAGAGCCATGTACAATAAATAACAACTGATTTGTAAGACAAACAAAATTTACACACTTTTTTTTTTTTTTGTTACATACATACATACATACATACATAAGAGTGAATGCATGGCTGAATGGTTAGAACGTTTGTTTTCTGACCGTGAAACTTGGGTTCAAATCCCATGATGGTCAATTTGACATGGTGACTTTCTAATGTTTATTGGCCTGGAAAGGCAATCCCTAGATGTGGTATCATTGGAAAGTGCCTGCAAAGCATACCACAGGTTTTACTCGAGCCTTGTGTGTGCAATTAGGGAGATGAAACTGTTCAGAAGCCACCAATGATTGCACTAGCACAAAGACACAAGTCATCATGACTGAGGGTTTGAGTGTACCGGCCTTGTTCAAACTGATGGTCATACCAGATAATGTGCTCTCTCCAAGAAACTGCAACCACGGTCTACTCAGCATAGGTACAGTATAAACCACAGGTGGGCTCTGTGGGTATTAAAGAAACAAATGTACCTGAGCAGGGATTGGCTAGTTTCCCTAGAAGATGGTTGTGCTCAGAAATGAGTAACTAGCAATTATTATACATATTAACAAATAAAATTATACAATATCATTTATTCATGTATTAAGTTGTTGTTTTTGTTTTTTTTTTTTGTTTTTGTTTTAAGCTGTTAATCTATAGTTTAATTGTCCCAATTTATACATACATATCAAGTATTTAAAGTCTTGACTGCAAATTGTTTTCACTATATAAGAAATTACAGGAATAAATATGTAAATTTGCATTTCATTAACATAAAATTATTACTAAAAATAATCAAAATAAATAGAAATGATTATAAAATGATTTTTTTTATCTTTTATGATGAGTTTCTTTACTCATCATAAAAGATAAAAAAATCATTTTTCCATCAGACATATTTCCATGAACTTCATGAAATAAACAAGACACATGTGGCTTGAAAGCCAAGGTGTGACCATCCTTATATATATATATATATATATATATATATATATATATATAGAATTGAGATTTTAGATGGTCTGAAATATTTGGCTCCATTTCTTAGTATTTTGTTTCGTCTTTGCAACTATAAGAAAACTGATGAGTTAACCACTAAATCCATTTCCTCTCAAGGTAACCATTAACAAAGATGAAAAACATCTCTAGTATTAGTGAGTTAAACCCCCTTACTGGTTACTTTGTGAATATGATAATGAATTAAAGTTAATTTGACAAAGATCTATTATTAATCTCAAATATATACTTTTAGTAGACTTGAAAGTAAAAAGGACAATTAGCCTTCTGAGTATTTTCATTCAAACTTTATTACAGCACAAGATAAAAATGTAATTCATTTTAGAATATCTCATTTTTAAAATCGTTTCCCATTCTCTTGATTATTGAAAATTGCAATAAGTTTTTTCAGGACATTTTTTTAGAAGTCATTTTTAATTTTTGTTTAGTTTATAGGTCTAATTTCTGATAATGTGTCCTAAAAAAAATAAATAGTTACTGTTTTACACAGTTACTGGCAAATTTTAAAAGTTTCATACCTAATTTATAAAATAAGTACCTCTTTAAAAATTCCTTTAGAATGCAAATCTGAGATGCATATGCAAATATTTGATAACTTTGGTTTCAAATCAAGATATTTTGTATGATTTTGGATCATTACTTTGTTTCTTGTGACAGGAACTCTGAGAATACATTGGGTTGAAGCTATTAGTTTCTATAATTTTGTAAAGATCCAGGTGATAGGTACTGAAAATATATAGCCAATATTTTTATCTGAAATTCTGATATGACTTTTCATTTGATGTTTTTAGACAACACTCATCTTCATTGATTTTATTTGAACATTGAAATTACTCTTGGAAAAAGATAATAAAAGTTACATTCAAACTTTTCTTAATTATAATAACATTCTCTTGTTTTTTTTTTGTTTTTTTTTCGAAGGGTGCTTGAAAATATAACTTAATGAATTTTACTTCTCAGTATTTTTTTATAATGATTATATAACACCAAATACGTCCTTTTTAATAGATTCTACTGAGTTGTGTTTATGAAAGATATGTCGATTTTGGGTTTTATATATATATATATATATATTTTGATTGTTTAATTACTTAGTCATAATAAAATTAGACCAGTGTACATTTGTATTAAAAAGTGTTCAATACAATTATATTGTAGAACTTTCGAATATTTTCCATTTGTAAATGAGTTATTACACGACCCAGGTTTCTACCATGAGTTGTGCCTTCAGGTGATTTTCAATAACTGATTTTATCATTTACTGTTTTTGATTTTTTTTGAATACTCATGTGGCAGGGAATTTTTGAATGTGCAATTTTTAAAATTATAAGAAATTATGCTTTCATCCATGGTTGTATGAATTTAATAGGTATTTTTTTAGTATAGTTACACTTAGTCATAATTTCCATTCTTTCATTCAATAGTTCATTTTTGTTTGGGAATAGTATAATCTCTAACTTTTCTTCTTGGCACAGTCTAGAAAATTTTGCCACCGTTGCAAGGCTTGGCTGTTTTTACTATACTCCACTTACTGTACCATACTAAAAAATACCTATTAGGTTCATACAACCATGGATGAAAACACTATAATTTCTTGTAATTTTAAAGTGCTTGTTCAAAAAAAAAAACACCATTATGTGAGCATTCTTTAAGAAAAAAAAACCCAGTAAAATCAGTTATTGAAAATCACCTGAAGACACTACTCATGGTAGAAATCTGGGTTGTGTAATAACTCGTTTACAAATGGAAAATATATAGTGCAGTGGATATTGGCTCAGAGTGACAAATCAGAGCAGAGTTCAAATTCCAGCTGAATTTGTTGCCTTCACTTACATGCAAATACCCTTGGAAAAGGGAAATAATTCATCACTTCCCTACAGCTATGGGTTAAATAACAGGACAGATTAGGTTATATAGCCTTGGTTGGCAACCATTCTACCACAGTAATGGCAATCTATGATGAGAAAATCTTCTGCCTTGTCACTCATGTCTCTTTTGAGACATGATCACCCAAGATACATAGATGTGTACAAGTTTTCAAAAGCTCTGACACAACTGGAGCTGATGCTATGTATATCGGTCAGTCAGTTGATTTCCATACCAGATACATGCTTGGGCGATCGTGTCTCTTTCAAGTCATGACAGACTAGGCAGAAGATTTTCCCTCCTGCAATAGGTTATCATTTCTTTCTGCAGAAGACTGGTTGTCAACCAAGACTATAAAACTCAATCTGTCCTGCGATTTAATCCATAGCTGGGGGGAGAAGAGATAGATTAATACCTTTCTCATATTTGTGTGTAAGTGAATGCAACAGCTTTGACTGGAATTCAAGTTCATCTCTCCAATTACTTATTCAGAGTTGATAGCCATTACATCACACTGCACATCTTACCTATAACCCAAAATGGAAATAATAAAGCCTTCCTACGTTATGGATTTATTTGATCCAATTTCAAATATATTTGTTATACATTAAATGTACCACTTTGTATTTTCTTTCCCTTATTTTACTTATATCTATTTACACGTGATTGTCAGGTTCATTATTGTTAGCTAAGTTTTCTAATACTATTTGTCATCTAGTTTGTCATATGGTAATATGTAATACTTAAGTTTTCTGTTAAAAGATCAAAGGAGTTTGCTCAGTTGCTCACTCTCTTCTTCATTAACATTTGTGACATGCCTCTAACAAGAACTTTGACAAGCATATTTAAAAAAAAGTACATTAGTGACTTTGCTTATGGCATTAGTGCAAAATAAACACAAGTTCAGCTGGAATTCGAATGTAATTTGCTTATTATATTTTCGTATTCATAATTACATTACCCTTTTTCCACTGCAATGAACAAATTCACTGTTGCACCAACACAGTTCTGTGATTAGTGTTTCCAGTGTTAATTTTAGCAACAATAAAATTATATCTTAAAAAGACAAAGATTTTATTTTTATAAGTTTATCTTGTAATAGAAAACTGTCAAGTGTTACTTATTACCAAATGAAAAACTGAAATGACGAATGTCATTTATTTATTAATCTTAGCTTAATTCTGCACAACTGGATTAGAAGATTACTTTATTTACACTGTTCGGACTGTTGTCCTAATTTTTATTGCCATGTTTACGTTTCAACCATTGTAAACTTCAGGTGCTAGGAATTTTTAACCGAACCCTTTATTTCAATCACTAGGGTATATAATTCTTATTCCATGTGCAATGCTACTTCTGGTAGCCATGTAGTTATCTCTCTTTAACTCAGTTCTCTAAGTTATTTGTTCACCACTGTTGTAGCAGGTATTGAATTTGTAACTGTTTTGGGTCAAGTCATTGGAACTAAACAACACCTATATCCACTGGACCATGTATCTTTAAGTTGTGAGTTCAATACCCGGCTAAAGCAGTGGTGAACAAATAACTTAGAGAGTTGAGTTAAAGGGAGATAATTACATGGCATCCGGAAGTGGCATCGCACATGGAATGAAATTATATCCCCCAGTGATCGAAATAAAGAATTTGGTTAAAAATTCCTAGCAGCTGAAGAAGGCGTACAACAACCAAAACATCATAAACATAGCAATAAAGATGAGGACAACAGTCCAAACCATGTAAATACTACCTCATCTCAGAAGCAGAGACAAATACCGTAAAGAAGATTGTGTTGCATGAGTCCTCTAAGAAAAGGGGAGCCTGCCATACTGGTTTACATTAGATTCAAAATAAAATCTTTTTAGCTAATCAAATAAATGTAATGTGATTGATACCGACTTGGCAGCTCGGCTGCAGTTGCTATCTCACCAGCATGACATGGCTTCCCTGTGCCTCTTCTGTAAATACTTTCATGGCTTCTGCTCCAATGAACTTAAATCACTGGTGCCCCCTAGGTATGAATTTGCACGAGCTACTGGATTGGCAACTTGGTCCCATCCTTTTACAGTGAAACTGATAAAATGTAACCGCAATTTCTACTCTAACAACTTCTTTTCACACACTTCCCACTTGTAGAATTCCCTTCTGTATAGTTGCTTCCCCAACAGCTACAATCTCCAGGAGTTTAAATGTAAGGTCAATAGACATCTCCTATCTCACTAACTCGCATCCATTCACTCAAGCTCTTTTTTAATCTACTCCACCCACATCCTCGGTATTCTTATCTGTTTATAACCCTCCTCCTGATATTTCCTATAACTAACCCCTCTTTCTCATCACTTTCCCCTATGTAACCCCCTGTGCAACAGTGGCAGTAGAATGCCTTGCTTGGGGTGAAATGATTTTAAAAAAAAATACATTTGTGCAAATGTTGATCATTTTTATTAAAAAAATATAAGTAAGACTAATGAACTAAATCATAAAAAGTACAACAGCCAAAAATTAACAAAATTATTATAAATTGAACTTAATTGTTAATCATTATGGGACATTGAGGTATGAAGAAATTGTGATCATATGGACATGTATCATTTTATAATGGTAGTTGAGAATTCCTTGAAAAATCAGAACTGTAAGGACCTTAACAATCATGTTTCGTGTGCAATCTGAAATGGAACCTCATTAAAGAAGCCTCCACTGATGATGTTGTTTTGAAGACAATAAGGAATCAAGGATTAAATGGTACATATTCTTTTTAATCCTCATTCTATTATTCTTTCACTCAGAACTTTCTGATAGACCTGGTATGAAGTGTTGTCATTATTTACATTTGAACTATTGCCCTTATTTTTGTTGTCATAATATTTCGACCATTGTGTCCTTGAGATGCTTGTCAAACCAGGTTACCGTCAGGGAATTTTTAACTAAATAAGGTGAATTAAATTGGTTGACAAAGTAATTATGAGTTTAATCCCTGGGCTTAGTTTAATCCCAGACTGAGCCTCAATGAAAACTGGGCAAACTGTAAGTGAGCACTACTGCTTAAGAACAAGGCCAGATATCCCTAAACGTGGACAGGGGAATGAGAATAATCTACTGGAAATTAAAGAAAGGGTTCAGTTTGAAATACCCTGAAAGTTAAACTTGATCAATGAACATCTGAAAAAGTTTGGGCAGCGCAACAACCAAAATGTGATGATAACGGCAATGATGAGGAAAATAGTCCGAATGTAAGTCATCTCAACCTTCTCTTCCAAAAAAGCTAATGAAGGTCATGTTTTTACTCTTTCTAATTATTGTAAAAATGTGGGAACTCCTTTCTTTTTTTTTTTTTGTCTTCATTTGTTAGAAGAGTAACCAAAAGTGCTGTAATTTAGCATAGAAGTACAATATCAATAACATTTGCTACTCTGTACTCTTTTTGCTCTTTTCTTTACCAAAAATATGGATTCTTGATTTGCATATTTTACTAGTAAAGGAATTTAAGAAGTGTACTGTTTTGGATGTGTGTTGTGGTGCAGTGGATATCAGCACAGAGCAAGAATTCAGGGTGCCAAGTTCAAATTCCAGTTGAATTCCTTGCATTCACTTATGTGCAAATAGCCTTGGGAAAGGTATTAATCCAGCTCACTTCCCTCCAGTTATGGGTTAAATAACAAACGATTGGGTTCTATAGACTTGGTTGGCAACCACTATCGCAGAAAGTAATGGTAACCTACAATGGGATAATCTTCTGCCCAGTCAGACATGATTGCCCAAGCGTGTATTACATATGGCACTTAACTGACCAACTGTTTAGGTATTCTGGATTTTATGAAATATGGATCAATGATAGAATCCCCAGAGTGCAAAATGACATTTTTTTAATGTATATAATAAAAACACCAATGCATTGTATTCTTGTGGAATGAGCCTGTGTTGTTATAACAAGATTGCATTCAGTAAGTCCTTATTTTTAAGCTTATGTTTAATATATATATTATATATTTATATTTAATATATATAGTTCTTAACTATCACAATTTCATACATATTATTCTGATGCTTTGATGTATCATTAAATATGCAACTATTTTTATCTACAGTATTTACATTATTCTGACTATTGTCCTCATCTTTGTTGCCATTTGTACAACATTTCGGCCGTTGTACAGTTCGGCCTTCTTCAGGTGCTAGAAATTTCGAACCAAACACTTTATTACAGCGATTCCCAAACTGGGGGAAATTTGAAGCTACCAGGGGGGAAATAATTACACTACCTACGAATTAAAAAAATTTCAGATGGATATTCTCATGTCTAAGTTGATGTCCTTCTGCCAAGGATGATTTTCGTGCACAAGATCTTGAAGAATTCTGGGTTAATATGTGTGGAGCATACCCACAACTGAGTAACAACACATTGAAAATCCTCATTCTGTTTTCCACAAACTACATTTGTGAGTCAGGATTTTCTACTTTACTCATAATCAAGCCCAAAGCACGAAACCAACTGGAGGTGGAATGTGACATATGTTGTGTGCTTGCCAAAACTAACTCTGATATTGATACACTGGTGCACAAGAAGCAGCATCACCCATCTCACTAATTTAATTCTGAAGCAGAAGAGCAAACAAAAGTCCTTTTATTTGTTACTAACCGCTCTCTATGGCTATGCTTAGTTGTTACTAACTGCTCTCTATCCACTTTACTCTGTAACTATAAATTTATTAGTATATTTGTACATTTGAAAAATAAATTAGTAAATAGTCTCAGTGAGTTTTAACTTCTCTTTCTCTCATACACATGGAGGGGGAAATCTGGATGGTTGAACTGGGTGTAGGGGGAAATGACAGAAAAAAGTTTGGGAACCACTACTCTAGGCTCTATTAACCCCACAGACTAAACATTATACAGTGAATATTTCAGATCAAAATTCAGAGAATAGTTTTGTGTCAGGTCATTGGTTTAAACTTGGGTGTAGGGGGAAATGACAGAAAAAAGTTTGGGAACCACTGCTTTATTACAATCACTGGGGTATAACATTGTACAAATGGCAACAATTACTGGGGTGTAATGTTGTACAAATAGCAACAAAAATGAGGACAATAGTCCGAATAAAGTAAATACTGTAAATACTAGTTCATCTCAGAAATATAGACAAATATCTGGCTTTCTAAAATCATTGATAATCTGATTCTATCTGATGGAAAAGATTTTGTTGTTGTTAAATCAATATTGGGTATATGCTTCTCACTATTTAAGCAAATGTCAAATAAGTCACAAATTGCCTTTAAGTATAAATTAAGTCAGATGCTTCACTCAGGTTAAGGTTCACGTCAAGAGATCTTCCCTAAACCAATCTTTTTTTTTTCTTTGTCTTTATGTCTCAATTATTTTTTTTTTGTTGAAGCCAAATCATGAGTCTGAGGAGATCCAATTACTCCTTTGTTTTAGATTACAGAAACTTTCAAGAAAATATTTTGCTTAGTCTCATATTTTATGCTTAACCTCTACATTATTTTTCTCTCTTGATATTTCTTTTTTAAGATTTTTCACTGATGTTAAAAAAAAAAATCCATACTCTTAAAAAAACTTGTATAATAACATCTAAAATATTTTGACTTAGTACAATATAAAAAATTATAGAAGAATAAACATTTTTCTTCCATTGCATATATAATAATATAATAATATATTGCATATATAATAATATAATAATATATTGCATATATAATAATATATTGCATATATAATAATATATTGCATATATAATAATATATTGCATATATAATAATATATTGCATATATAATATAATAATATATTGCATTTATAATAATATATTGCATATATAATATAATAATATATTGCATTTATAATAATATATTGCATATATAATAATATATTGCATATATAATAATATATTGCATATATAATAATATATTGAATATATAATAATATAATAATATATTGCATATATAATAATATAATAATATATTGCATATATAATAATATATTGCATATATAATAATATAATAATATATTGCATATATAATAATATATTGCATATATAATATAATAATATATTGCATATATAATAATATATTGCATATATAATAATATATTGCATATATAATAATAATAATAATAATATTATTATATAATAATAATAATATATTATATATATAATAATATAATAATATATTGCAATATATATAATAATATAATAATATATTGCATATATAATAATAATAATTATATTTATATAATAATAATAATAATATTACATATATAATAATATAATAATATATTGCATATATAATAATATATTGCATATATAATAATATATTGCATATATAATAATATAATAATATATTGCATATATAATAATATATTGCATATATAATAATATAATAATATATTGCATATATAATAATATATTGCATATATAATAATATAATGCATATATAATAATATAATAATATATTGCATATATAATAATATATTGCATATATAATATAATAATATATTGCATATATAATAATATATTGCATATATAATAATATATTGCATATATAATAATATAATAATATATTGCATATATAATAATATATTGCATATATAATAATATAATAATATAATAATATAATAATATAATACACAAACAGGATCTTATTTACATTATTTGAACTGTTGTCCTTATCTTCATTGTCATACTTATGACGTTTTGGCTGTTGTACACTCCGACCTTCAGGTGACTGGAATTTTGAACCAAACCTCTTTATTTCAATCACTGGGGTAGATTGTTCTCATTCTATGAGCCATACCACTTCTGGATGTCTTAGTTCCAGTCACCTGAAGAAAGCTGAAACATTGTGAATATGACAGTAAAGATGGGGACAATGATCTGAGCAATGCAAATAGTGTAAATACCTCATCTCAGAAATATAAACAAATAGGATCTTGTATTAATGTTTTATCTTATGCTTGTGGGACAGATAGACAGAGGAAGATAATGTATAACTTAATGAGCTTGAGTAAATCGATGGCAGAACAGGGTTTAGGAGAAATAACAAAGTTTACATGGAACAGGACGTTGTGGAGTGCCTTGATCGCCTACATCATGAGAGGACATGACACATTGAGAAAAAAAGATAATGTCTAGGCTGCATCATAGAAGTATCTACCTTTCTATATTTTATTGCGCTTGTGTGATAACTGCATGCATTTAAGGCTTATGACTATATCATAACAACAGTTCCCATACGATCACCAGTTAAGCAACATCGAGCTTGGAAATACCAGGTTCCGTAAGCTTGGATGCGCAGGTGGTGTAATGATATTGACTTGAAATTGTTAATCAGAGAGCCAAGTTCTAATTCCTGATGGGTTTGTTATATCTACTTAGGCACAAATACCATTGGGAAAAGTATGAATCCACCTTTTCTCCTCCCAGATATGGGATAATTAGTAAGACTTGTATCACTAAACTATTATCTCTCCCCGCACAAAAAAAAAAGTATTACAATCTAAAAATATTTTCTGGCTTTAAATAACCTGCAATGGGGGTTGATAACCCCATAAAGATCAACTCAGTCAATCAATGCATTCATTTATTATCAGCATAAAAATATTTTCAATAAGAAATGTGGATATAAACTATTTTTATCAACTACTGGAACATATAATTTATTTTGATGCTTTCTGTTGGATTGTAGGAAGTGCTATACATATTTGTATACATTAGTATACACTAATCCAGGGGTTACTCACTCCTTTCAGAGAAACCCTTTCTTCTAATTGACCATGTTTTCAGGGATATAACCGTATTCATCACGCTTGCCTAAATGTGGGTTGGTGAGGCTATTTAATCCATACTTGGAGTGGATGGTCATTGACCTTGAGGCATTCATCTGTTCTTTAACAGCTCTTGTTTTTTTTTCTTTCTTTTTTTTTTGTGTGTGTGTTGGTGGGGGTTTCACTTACCATTCTAGGGTCTGGTTGAAAAGCAGGTTTAGTTGTCAACCACTGAGGTTTCGAATTTGGAGTTGTCTATCTTCAAGACCAGTTGTTACCCAAGGCTATAGGACAGTTTGTCCTGCTATTTACCCATATCTGGAGGAAGAATAGATGGATTCATGCCTTTCCCAAGGGTATTTACATGTTAGGGAATGTAAGGAACTCAACTGGAATTCAAACTCAAATCTCCAATGCCTTGATTAATATAGTATTAGATATTTGTATACATTAGTATATATCTCTTGAGAGCTTTATGAAAGGAATTTTATTTTCTGAAAATATACCTTTCACTAAACTTTTCTATGATTCATTAGCAATATTATAAATGCCATTCTAGATGTTATTGTTTCTAGCAAATCACTGCCAACATGAATAGTGTTTTTTTTTGTTTTGTTTTTTTCTGGGACGAGAAGCTGTCATTATATACATGTGGACTGTTGATCTTATCTTTGTTGTTGTTGTCACAATGTTTCAATTTTTGTCCTTTGGCCTTATCACCAAATTTATAAACAAATGCTATAATTCAGTAGACTATTGTTCAGTTAGAAAATCCTTAAAGGTTACCTGAATTGACAAGCACCTGATGATGGCACAAGGGTTGAAACATGGTAACAACAACAAAGATGCAGCCAATAGTCTGCATTAAAATAATGAATGGGATCCTATGAAGCAATACTTCTTTTTATGTTGATAAAAAACAAAATCACCCCATTGACTGCAAATAAGAATTTCTATCACTATAGCTTTGCTCTTGTAGAATACAGAGTATTAAACTGTTTCGTTTATCTTATGGTCAAGTCATGCTGAAAATACCAGTTTGTATTCAATCACCAAAGTTAAGCAATGTTGAGACTGGTCAGTACTTAAGAGGGTATTGTAAGCAATTTTCTACAATTGAAAATGTTTTGGCTTTAAATAACCCTCAACGGGTTGATAGGCCATAAAAAAATCAATTATTTCCTTTAATTGCACCTCCCACACACATGACAATTACTGTAAATTTCCTTATTACTTCAATTGTAATGGCTGACAAATTGTTTAGCATTCATTAAAATGTTAAAATTATCCAAGATGGAAAATTTACAGTAATTTTTAGCAACACAGTTTTGTGGTTACTTTTTGTTAACACAACTCACACTCCTGAAGATGATCTTGGAAGGAGACCGAAAGTACTTGAGAACATCGAGAAATGAATGCTAAAATCATCTGTCAAAGTTACAGGTCATTTCTTACATCTTTCAATTATAATACACAAAAGATTTTCCATGAGTATGAACAGATTTTATTAAAAATAAGCAGACACAATGTTTGCAATTTATTTAATCTGACATGTCTAAAAGAAAATTTTCTGCCTAAATACACAGCTATATTTTTTGGTGTTATACCACATTGAGCACTATTCTATTAACATCTGATTAATATATATATATATATATATATATATATAGGAGAGTTCTGTAATTCCGTTTAAAGGCACGGTCCAACAGTGGATGTGAAATCAAGCTCTCCTATCATTCTGAAGATGAGAGTCTGAATTTAAAATATTAATAAATAATAAATAGGTAATACTCAACACCTTTTTTACCTTCCTTTATTATACTAAATGCATTGTGATAGCCTTCAAATACCTACCCATACATCATATATATATATATATATGTGTGTGTGTGTATATATATATATATATATATATATATATATACTTATGTGAATAAGTGGTGAGAACATGTGTGTTCTAACCCTGAGGCCTACATTCAAATGTCCAGGATTTATTTGTCAAGATGACTTCTTGATAATATCAGACTAGGGAAACAATTCCAGCAGCACTCTTGAGAATGCCTGGGAACTGCACAATGCACTACACAAGATTATATACTCTCGTTCAGCAACTGTAACTGAAGTCCATTCAGCATTGTTTCTGTATAAAGATGGAATTGTTTGGCTCAGGGGGTTGAAAAAAAACACGTCTTAGATAGGGTCTGCGACAGGGATTAGCTAGCCACTCTGGCAAATGGGCAGAACTAGAAATGTGCAGCCAACCATTATTTTTATTACTATTATGTACACACTGTGTTTTATATAGGTGGGGTATTTTTATTTTTACCATCTAAAGATTTCAGTTTTTTTTCTTAATCTACAAGAAATTATTTTTTGTGAGCATAATGGATAATCCAGTCTTGAAAGATAAATCAATCCAACTTGTAATGATTTGCTTTTGACATAATTTCTGTTGCACTCACCCAAGAAAGGACGGATCATGGATTTCTATGTCCAATAATTGATATTTATTCATGTAAAAATTAATTTTTTTTCAACAGAATCTATCTTACACATTTATAAGTCGACTATTGAATATTCCTGTCACAACTGGTTTGCTGCTTCTGTTATATATTTCGAGATTCTTGAGAAAAAAAAAAAAATCCGCAATGTTATGAGTCCTGACCTAAAATATTTGCTTCAGTCACTTTCTCATCACCATAAAATAGCTTTCCTGTACATTTTCTGTAGATATTTTCATGGTAATTGTTCTGATGAGCTTTCTTCTTTGTTATCTTTAGTTTGGAAATTTAAGCACAGTACTAGATCCGTCTATTCCTACCAGTTATGGGTTAAATAACAGGACAGATTGGGTTATATAGTCTAGGTCAGCAACCAGTCTACCACAGAAAGCAATGGCAACCTACTGCAGGATAATCTTCTGCCCAGTCAGTCATGTCTCTCTTGAGACATGATCGCCCAAGCGTGTATCATGTATAGCACTTAACTGACTGACTAGGTGATGGAGTTTGAATTCCAGTTGAACTCCTTGCATTCACTTATACACAAATACCCTAGGGTAAGGTATTAATCCGTCTCACTTCCCTCCAGTTATGGGTTAAATAACGGGACAGATTGGGTTCTATAGCCTTGGCTGCAACCAGTCTACCGCAGAAAGTAATGGCAACCTACTGCAGGATAATCTTCTGTCCAGTCAGTCATGTATTTTTGAGACATGATCGCCTAAGCGTGTATCACGTATAGCACTTAACTGACTAGATTGGCAGTTAGGTCTCATTTTACAGTTTAAATTATTAGATGTAATCTTAAGTTCTATGCTAACAGTTTCTTCTCTCACACTTTTACACGTGAAACTCACTTCTGGCTTCTTGCTTTCTAATCAATTTTGATCTTCAAAAATTTGGATGCAATGTCAGTTCTTGTCTCGTCTTAATTCCACTTTTATTGCACTCACTCCTTAATAATCTTTATCTTTTTCTCATATTTTTTCAGACTCAGTAAGCTCTTGCCTCTTCGTGGTTTTATTGCCTTTCTTGGAGTGAAATGATTAAAAACTTTATTTTTAGATTTAAGTTAGTGGATTCACAGTTACATAAATAGTAGATTTGAGTCAAAATGTTCATATTTGTAGAAATGAATTTTGTTGTAAAATACTCAACTGACCATGTTGCTCGAACATATGTACTTCCCCGTTTTTGTCTATCACACTTGAATTATCTCACTGAGATCTATCGCCCGGTTCACACTCCACCCACGTCTATTGAACAAGTTAAGAGGCTCATCCCTTGTTCCCTGTTTAGGATGTGGTTTCCGGCTTCCTCTTTTCCAATCTTCTCACTATTACGTAGCCTCCTGCACATCAGTGGCGCGACCACCTTGCTCGGGGTGATACAATTAAAAAAACTAAAAAAAAAGTTATATTTTACATTATTTAGTTGAGGACAGGTCAATAAATTCATAGCTGATTTTTTATTTGAAATTGTTGCTGTATAATGTTTAGTCTACATGATAAATATTCACTGAGCTAAATGGATTAAGGGAGGAGATTATGTTGAAAAGTAGATATTTGCTGTGTGAAGTATTTTTTTCATCACAAGGCTACGGACTTATGTATTTTAGTAGTGATTTGTCTTGATAATAGCTTTACATGTTTCTATTTCTGTAGGGGTCATTTTTTTTTTTACTGTTGCATTTTGTGGTCATATATTAGGAAATTTTGGTAAGAACAGAAAATCTAAATCTAAACTTATTTATAAATGGAACTTTGTGTATGTGTGTGTGTGTGTGTGTGTGTGTATCTGTTACCTATAGACTCGGAAACAGCTGAACCGATTTTCTTGAAAATTTACACAGTTGTACTATAAGTGTTTGCAAGTGTTCTTAGCTAGGTTTTGTGTCAAGGTACCCCCGATAAATATTGAAAATTGATAATGAAAAAAATCGGGTTATAGAAGGAGTGGTCTGATTTTAATCAAATTTGATACACTCATAGACAAAGACATAAGAAACGATATTCAGAAGTTTCAAGGTTGCAGTTCTTACAATAGTGCAGAAAATTGATAATATATATATATATATATATATATAAGCAAGATGTTTGTGTGTGTATCTGTTTATCTGCCTGTATGTCTGTATTTTTTCAGCCCTATTATTTTAGTTTTTGCTTCGGGTTTGGCACTAAGTAGGTATAATTGTAGTTCTTAGTCTTAGCCATGATACCATTTACTCAGAGGATTTATTTAGCCTTCAAAATTCAGTTTACAACAAAAAAAACTTATTTGATATCAATACCAGGAAATCAAAATTTGACTTACATCCATTCATTTTTCTTTCAGTCTATGATTTTGCTTTAACTGGAAACAACTATTGCTTTTTAGTCTTTCGTGCCAATGCCCAAAGAGTCTGAGCTCCAGGAACATGGATTAGTTTGAAAGCTTTCATTACACTCGAGCAACACTGGGCTGTACTGCTAGTAAAAATATATTTTAATCAAAATCTGTACTTTTATTTACAGAATTTTCTTGTAGATATGTTAACACATTACAAGGTTCAGTCTCTTATATATATTTTTTTAAACAATAAGGTTTGGGGGCCACTCAAAGTAGAGAGTTACATTAAGGGGCAGTTTATAGGGATAGCAAAGGAAAATAGTGTTTGACTCTAGACTTGATTGTAGTGATCAAGAAAAAATCCTCTTGATTGATATATGCAAATTGTTCTGAGATTGAAAAAAAATGATCTGTTTGCTCTAATAACAAAATATCATGATTTTCTTAAAAGTTTTATTGCTTTATAAACATAAATCATTTATCTAGCCTTTTAAGAAATTCCAAGCTAAAAGGTTTTTGGCATTAAACTTGAATTTAGCAGAAATTAACTTTCTTCTTGGAACAGCATTGAATGTCCGCTCATTTTCTCTCAGATTTGTTTTTAGCATCCCATAAATTCTTCTACTTCTCCATTCCTCATATTTCTTAGCACATGTGGTTTTCCATGTGCTGACCTTACAGAATCACCTACAAGAAAATTGTTTTCAATCAGTAAAAAAAAAAAATACATACTCTAAAGTTGATAAGCATTGAAAACTGATAAAATAGTCATAAAAAATTCTTTTTTTTTTGTTTTTTTATTTTTTTAGTATTTTTACTATCACATAATATCCCAAGTTATCTAACTCATTAGCATCATGAGAGCACTACGTGTACTGCAGACATTACAGCAGTGGTGTGGCTAGGGCAAGATAGCTTGACAGAGCTCATCTCTTTTGATTTGTTTTGAATTTATAGTTTTTTTTTTTTTCAAAACTGGTTTCCATCTCAAGACCAGAAACCCAGTCTTCCCTGCTATTTAACTTAAATGTGGATTCATGCCTTTTTCAAAAGTATTAGCATGAAGTGAAACAGAATTAATTGAAATTTGAATTCTGCTTGCTGATTTTACTTTAACCATTACACTATCTGTACATCATCTCTTCATCAAAACTTTTACTGTACCTTCAATCAAATTCCACAATATAATTTGATAGAGACTAATATCTGTTTTCTAAAACCCACTGATGTTGCATGATTAATAAGCATTACCAAATTCTTTCATAAATAGCCAAATGCTACAATTAAAGACTCCATTCCATTCTTCGGCTTTACAATTTAAAGCAGTGTCACTGGTTTTATGATTAAGTAATAAATTTAGTTCTACTATAGGTCTGTGATAAACTACCAAATTTTCAGTTCATTTTTCTAGTAAACAAACCCTTTCTCTTTTAAATTTTTTTTTTTAATTTTAAAACTGTTACATGATACAGAAAAGAAGAATTATTCAAATGGAGTACATCAAATTTCTACCAAGTAGCACGGGGCTTGGATGGGAGATGAGAATAATAGTCATTTCTAATGTCTAACACTGTCTTCTAACATCTCCCCCTCTCTATTATGAGACTAGAAAATTGTTTTTATGATTTCATCTAGCCAGATTGTTAATCAAAATTAGGTACTTCCACAAAATTACTGAAAAAACAGCATAGTATGAAGAAAAAAGTCCCCAAACTTAATAAAAACAAACCTTTTCCATCAAAATGTCTGATATTATTAAGACAAAAGATCAGAGTATTTTTAATTATTTTTTTAATTCTTTTTAATACATTCAAAATTTTGGTAAAAAATCTTGATCAAAGAGCCAAATCCTTACATAAGTTTACAATGGAAAACATAAAATTACATGACTCACTTTTTTTTCTGGTGACAAACATTAATTTGGAAATTCTTGCAAAAAACAATTGTCAGATTTTAATGAAACTTTCTGGACTTATTCACAAATGAATGAAATTATTTTTGAAATATTTTTTTTTACATCTGTCAATGTCTCCTCCATGTAAATTCATGAAATTTCAAAAAATTAAATTCTGTAGGCAAAATTTGTTTTATTAGTTCAACACAGAACTCATTGAGGAATGTAAATCATATATTATTTTTTTTAAACTGTTTAGCCCCTTTCTGAGATTATGATCCAAATAGTAAAATAAAAAATGCAATAAAACTATGACATTATTGAATTAGATAAGCTTTTAATTGCTTTAATAAATAATATAGATTTCAGGCATTATAGTCTGAAGAAAAACATTTTTTTCAATTAATAATGAAATTTTTAAAGAATTGTTTTCATTTTTGTTTTTTTTAATTATAATAAATTATAAACTTTCAAAAATATTTTTAAAATATTTCCAAGATTTGTAGACATTAGGCTGGTAGTTGATTAAGTGAAGACTATATTTACTAATTGAAAAGTTTAATACCATCGTATTTTTCAAATAATTTTCAATTTTTTTTTTGTGTGTTTTTTTTCTATGTGTACATTAAAAGATCATGTGCTTCAGGGTTTCTTCCCTTTACTGAAAAGAAATTTGTACAGTTATGTCACTTGTGATTGCCATACACTTATCTTGCATCTGGTGATCTGTCAACACATTTCAAATATGGCAGACAGGTAAAAAAGTTCGACTCTATGATTAAGAAATAGTTTTATTCTAAATTTCATACTATAAATAAGTAATACTTGTGTAAATCAGATTAATTTAACTTTAAATTTGCTAATTTTTCAAAAATAATGTGTCACAGATGTATATTTTATTTTTGTAAGATTTTTAAAACTGAAGATTAATTTTTGTTTATGATCACTCAAAAATTTCATTTTTGTTTGTCGATCGCTCAAAAATGGCTGAAAAATTGAAAGATTAAAAAAACTCCAAAAATTTAGGTTCCAATCAATATAATTTCTTTTTGAAATACACCAGAGTATTTTGCTGACTGGAAATAGTAAATTTAATCAATTAGCTTTCAATTGAAACTAAAATAAAAGTTCCAAGAAAACTTATTTTTAAAAATTCAATTTAAAAGTTAGTTATCAAAAATGAGTGGCGGTACCTAAAAATAGTTTTGTCCCATCAGATAATTCATACAAAGGTAGTCATCCTGTGTCTTTCCCCCCTTCTCCACAAACACACAAATCTGTTCTCCTGTATTCAAAGACAACAGTTATCAATGTTAAAGATTCAAGAAGTAAACACTTCAGAAAAAATTTCATTTCATACAAGTATAATTTCCCCAAGCATTTTTCAAAGAATTTTGAACCATATTCCTACTCAAAGAAAGTATGGCAAATGGTTATATTTTAAATGCAGATTTCCATGCATTCATCACTTTAGGGACATCACCCCTTCAGTATTTCCCTTCCAGGACCCCTCAGGTAAAAGAGATTCACTCTTGCCCTTTCCCTTGGAAGAAATACAACCTGGGGGTATGGCATCCTGGAGCTCAGTATATATTCTGAAATTCCCAGATATGGGTATTTATCCACAGGCTCACTCAAACAGAATATGACATGCGCCTGAGTTTAAAATGGGGATCCAATGTCATTCTCTCACATGTGACGTGGCTCCAAAAAATAGTCCAGTTACCTTGGCACTTCCCCTTTTGACAATGTCTCAGACATTAGGTAATGATGCTGGTCTTCACTGAAGGAAGAGGTACTATCTAGGGAAAATAGTTAATATATGCATTAGATATGACACAACATATTTTTTGATGTTGCATTACCTCAATTCAAATATTGCCCAATTTCAGCAACCTTCATCTCAGTGGTGTCAATATTTTAATGACCCTCTATCTTTTAATACAAAAAAGAGGTACTGCTGCATTAGTGGAATCCCTTGTGGCCAGCCATCTTATTTATTAATTATAAGGAGAACACACCACGCATTAATCCTGGCCAAAATGATGAGAATAAGGAGCAATTTACTAAATCTAATTTAGATGTGGCACAAGGCTGAGAGGAGCACCCAGTTAAGATCTGACTCACTACTCAGTCATAATTGATCTAGTCGGACCATCTTCGTAACCATTACACCGTGACAAAGTGCCTATGAGCTAACCATTAACCAATGAGCATTTACTGAGGTAAGTGGAGCTATGATTCTCCTCATTTTAGATGGAAGAAGTTGCTCAGCTCTGGGGATTCCAACTCTGTAGCATCACCTCCCTCAGCACACTAAAGAGGTTGGATCAGTGTAATACCAATGACAGTGATTGTGGGGCTGAGCAAAAATCAATTTGTATTCTTTGCTCATATGCATAAGTATGCCTAGGGTGCTCCTCACATTAAAACGACCTTATGTCATTATATCAAGCCTCATTGGGGAGGCTGGATAAATACATGCATGAAAAAAAGTATGACAAAAATAAACTCTGCTCAGTCAGCAAAGGAAGAGTTCATTTTAAGAAAAGTGAGGTCAGAAGATTCCATGATATAATTTTGCATAAGGTAATCCTCAGTTTACTATATGCCATGAAATGATTGGTCTGTGAAAGATATTGTCTTCCCATTAAGATGGGTTTTAAAAGCTATTGTAGCTTTTGATATTCTTCGTGGCAGGGTCAGGCTCTTGTCTACTTATCCCCAGATGAGACTCTGCCCTTCAGCATAGTCTTGTCGCAGTTCCTCCCCACTTGAAGGCAGAGAGTCTGACAAGGTAGAGCTCTTTCAGAACTCTAACAATTACTTTGTTGATACGAGAAAACAAAATTGCCAAAATATTCTACCTTCATGTAAATCCATCCATTTTGGATTTTTAAAAATATTTTGTGTCTTGTACATGAATAAATATGGTTTGTGTATCTTTATCATAACAAAATGGAATAATAGTAATAACTTGTTTAATGATAAATTTTAATATTAAAAATGTATAACCGTGTTTTAGCTATAGAGAACTATTTTTGCATTTCATCAGCTTGTCTAACCCTGACTTCCAGGAGAGCGACTCCTTGCACCTTCTTGGACTCAAGTCTCTCGCCGACATTATTATAATGAATCAATTGTTAGGCCTGTTGCTATGAAAGTAAGTTCCCTATGCCAGACGAGACAAATTTTCTCAACAGAATCCACATTGCATACTATTCTTCCATGTATTGAATATAGCTGCCATATCTGGTCTGGTGCTCCTGCTATATATCTCAAGATTCTCAACAAAATCCAAAGAAAGGCCTGTAATGTTATTGGTCATGACCTGGCACCACAAATTCAGTCACTTTCCTACCACTCTAACATGGCTTCCCTGTGTCTTTTTTTAAATATTTTCATGGCAGTTGTTCTAATGGACTTTCCTCCTTGATGCGTTGACTGTATGAATTTAAACATTCTACTAGATTAGCAATAAGGTCTCACCATTTTACTGTTGAAATAGCGAAATGTAACTGTTCTATTTTAATCGTTATCTTCTGTCTTCCTGAATCCTGTTCTTTTATTATTCTTTTTTCTTTAAAGTTTTCTCATTTTCTTTCACCTCCAGTCGCCCCTTGCATCTTAGTGGCATTTTTGCCTTGTTTGGGATGAAATGATTAAAAAAAGCAGTTGTAATTTTAAAATCAAATTTAAAAGTATGAGCTTAGAAAAAAAATACATAAAAATGTGAAAGTTAAACAAAAAGACAATGTTCTTAAATTTGGTACATATTCACATATTGAACATTTCAAGATAAAAGTTTGAGTAATTTAATTTTAGCTGTTCCTAAATTGCAAAAAAAGTTTATGTGTAAATTAGCTTATCTTCTATTATTTTTTATTCCTTTGTTGAATAACTGGGATTTAAAAAAAAAAAATCTATGATCTAAAAAAAAAAGAAAATTCAAGTGTATAGGTTATGCTAGGTTTTAATTTTCAGTGCTAAAGTTATACAATAAAAATAAAACAGCTTGTGTGTGTGTGTGTGTGTGAGAGAGAGAGAGAGAGAGAGAGAGAGAGAGAGAGAGAGAGAGATTAAACATGGTAGTTAATTCAAGCCTTGCTTAGCACTCCATAAATCTGGCATTGTCAAAATTGGCCTCATTCAACTGATATATAAACTTGCTGTTCAATATGTATGCTATTGTAACATTGACTCAGTCTGGCTGCAATTATAGAAAAAATCAACACTAAACGGATTTTATGATGTAGGAAAAGGCGTGAAACTTTTCTCTTTTTGTTTTTTAATGGTGATGATTATCTGTCTGAGGAATCCTGTTTTTCTAGATTTTTGAATTTAAAACATTATGGGCAAAAGCCCATTAATTTACCATTTTGCTATTTTTCTTCCTTTTTATCACAAATGAAAATCTATGAAATCACTTAAGATTATTAAAAAAAAAATGAAATTGTTTCTAATAAAATTTGTTGTTGATTTGTTTTCTTTCATAGTTGAACTTCATCCACTATCGCTTTGAACTGACTATTAAATTTCTTTTTTTATAATCGTGTTGCCCCAAGCAAGGAATTTTACTGCCACTGTTGTGCAGGGGGTTACATAGGAGGAAAAGTTTGCAAAAGTGTGACAGGTTACAAGGTGTGTCAGGAAGAGGGTAAGATAATAGTGA
The DNA here is from genome assembly GCA_037127315.1 of Ascarosepion bandense. Classification (NCBI taxonomy): domain Eukaryota; kingdom Metazoa; phylum Mollusca; class Cephalopoda; order Sepiida; family Sepiidae; genus Ascarosepion; species Ascarosepion bandense. The sequence continues at coordinate 810,868 of JBBBDQ010000171.1, forward strand.
GAATACTGACGAGAGTGGAGTGGACAAAAAGGAGCATGAGAGAGAGGATGCAAGTTAGTGAGATAGAAGATTATTGACTTTACATTTGAATTCTTGAAGATTGTAGCTGCCGGGAAAGCAAATAAATGGATGGGAATTCCACAGGCAGGAAGTGCGAGAAAAGAAGCTGATTGAGTAGAATTTGTGTTTACAATTTATTGGTTTCACAGTAAAAGGGTGGGACCTAGTTGCTAATTTTGTGGCTCAAGTAAGTTCATATATAGGAGGTACCAGTGAGCTAAGTTCATCTGAGCAGAAGTTGTGAAAGTATTGTAGAAGAGACACAGGGAAGCCACATTGTGCCAATGAGAAAGTGACTGTATCCGAGCTGCCAAGTCGGAATTGATCACATTACAGATTCTCCATTGGATTTTGTCACGGACCCTGAGGTGGATTGCAGGAGCACCCGACTAAATATGGCAGCAGTATTCAAAGCATGAGCAGATGGTAGATTTATATATGTGCAGGATTGTTTCAGACGGGAAGAACTTCCTGGCCCTGCACAGAGAATCGACCTTCTTAGCAGCGGATTTAGCAATGGATTCTATATAGTCATTCCACTTGAGGTCTATTGTGAGAGTTAACTCGAAGAGGCGCAGTGTTTTACTTTCAAGGAGACTAGCTTGATCTATGCTAATGGGGGGTAGGAGCGATTGTCTGTGGTGGTTAATAGTAGCTTCGTTTTGGAAGCATTAAAATTCACAAATGATATGCTTTACCTGAAATGGCTTCAAGCACAAGGGTATGTTTCATTCAGAAACTCATATTACTTGTAAGGTACTTTTATGTTTATTATGCTAACGGTTCACTCAATACAAGGTTCAAGAGTCACTTATTGTAGAGGGTCACTGAATATAAAAGGAGATAGAAAGAAGTGAAGATGAATAATTGACCCTTGACTTGAAGAGGTTAAGATTGTAGCATTTAGGGGAAACATCCATTAGTTCTTGGGAAGATGACGTCGGGCTAGAACTTTCTTCTTACAATTACAATATGGGGGAAATATGGGTGATTTGACTGTGAGCACAGAATGGAACCTTAAGGCTATAAAGGACTGAGATGGTGAAACTAAAGTATGGAGTTCATTTGAACAAGAAGTTCAGGCAAGAAGCTTGCAACATTGCATCTGTAGAAAAGAAGTTGTACAGTGAAAATGAGTCATCTAGTCTAAATCTAAAGTTATTTATAAATGGAACTTTGTATGTGTGTTTGTTACCTATAGACTCCGAAACGGCTGAACCAATTTTTTTGAAAATTTACACAGTTGTACTATAAGCATCTGTGAGTGTTCTTAGCTAGGTTTTGTGTCGAGGTACTCCCAATAAAAATCAATAATCGAAAAAATCGGGTTATAGAAGGAGTGGTCCAATTTTACTGTATTAAGCATGCTAGAGGGAATCAGTACAAGATGCCAACCATTTTCCCCAACATCTTTTGCAATGGTTCATGTATATGAATTCTGCTTGTGGGGTGAAGTTGAATGCCAATAGATGTTCAAAGCATGGAGGCTTGTTAAGAGTGCAACTGTTCAATGTGACAAGAGGAAGATCAGGGTCCAGTTGGGGATGATAAAATGATATCAGTTTGGTTTTACAGATATTGAAAGTTAAAAGCCAGGTTTTACCCTGTTGAGCTGTTTGAGCTAGGTCAGCAAAGAGATCAGCTGTAAGATTTTGTATAACGATTTTTGGAAATGCTTGCATAAACTGTGCTATTGCAGCATGTCTATTAATGAACTGAGAATCTTTTGAGGCATGATGTCTTTAAGTTGATAATATCATGTTAATTACACTATTTACTGTTTTCCTCATCTTTATTGTAATATTCACAACGTTTCATCCATTGTACACTCCAGCCTTCTTCAGGTAATACACATTTGAATTTTGAACCAAACCCTTTATTTAGTCCATGGGGGTAGATTGTTCTAATTCCACATGTCATGCCTCTTCTGTATATCTCTATTTCAGTTAATCATCTTTAGTAACTCAACTCTCCAAGTTTTTGTTCCTTCTCATGTGGCCAGGTATTGAACTCACAACTCTTTGGGTCAAGTCAATGTTTGGATTACTTCAACCAATGTTTTTATCGACTGGGTCATGTGTCCTTAGACTAAATAAAGGGTTTAGTTTGAAATTCCAATGTATATCCCCTGAACAAGGTGTTTACTGTGGCTGAAATGTGAATGACAAAAAAGACGAGGATAACAGTCCAAATGAAGTAAATAGTGCAAATTGTTACAATACCTCATCTCAGAAATATAGAAAAACTAGCAGTATAGCCCGGCGTTGATCGGGTGTAATGAAAGTTTTAAAACTAATCCATGGTCCTGAAGCTCAGACTCTTTGGACGTTGGCACAAAAGACTAAAAAGCAATAGTTGTTTCCAGTTAAAGCGAAATCATAGACTGAAAGAAAAATGAATGGATGTAAGTCAAATTTTGATTTCCTGGTATCAATATCAAATAAGTTTTTTTGTCATAAACTGAATTTTGAAGGCTAAATAAGTCCTCTGAGTAAATGGTATCATGGCTGAGACTAAGAACTACAATTATACCAAACCCGAAGCAAAAACTAAAATAAAAGGGCTGAAAAAAATACAGACATACAGGCAGATAAACAGATACACACAAACATCTTGTCTTTTATATATATATATATTATTGATTTTCTGCACTATTGTAAGAACTGCAACCTTGAAACTTGTGAATATCATTTCTTATGCCTTTGTCTATGAGTGTATCAAATTTGATTAAAATCGGACCACTCCTTCTATAATCCAATTTTTTTGATTGATTTTTGATATTTATCGGGAGTACCTCGACACAAAACCTAGCTAAGATGCTTATAGTACAACTGTGTAAATTTTCAAGAAAATCAGTTTAGCCATTTCAGAGTCCATAGGTAATGGACACACACACACACACACACACACACACACAAAGTTCCATTTATAAATAAGTTTAGGTATTATTTTACTCTTGTGGATTTAGACTTTTTGTTCAACTGGTAGCCCGGTCATTGAATTCCAAATCTTTCCTTATAAGGAAACATTATTATAGTCACATGAGACACAAATTTAAGCAGGCTTTCATTGAATGCAAGTAAAATAAAAATACTGAAAATGTTATGTGCATTATAAAGCAATGGAAGCTGGCTTATATTTGCTGTGGATATTTAAGTTGTAAAATAATGTAATTTCATTTTCCCTGTTCAACACTTGTTAATGTTTGCACAGCTTATTGTATAAGATCAAAGGTAATTTAAAAATTGTTTTTATAGATTTTATAATGTTAGTTTTTCATAGCATTATTCTGAAGGAAACTTTTGGTAACTTGCTGTTTGTGACTTATAATATTTCAGTATCTTTGTGTAAAGTCAATGTACTAAACAAATCCTTCAAATAGTACATAATACTCTTAAAGTAATTCTCTCGAGTAATTCACCCAGAAACAATTTTTTCAATCATGCACAACACTGAAAGGATTCACAGCACATAACAACACTCAGACTTCTGTTTGAGTGTTTTATATACTAAGTATTTATAGTCACATGATTCCAGTAGCACAATTCATTCAATGGTTACGTTTGTTGCCAGGAGATCTGTGTTCACCAACATAAGTTGGTAGTGACACTTTCTTCTTATATAACAATAGGTGTAGCTCGATAGCTAAAGCATTCAAGAATTGAGGTTCTATCTAGTGCCTATTCTGTTGTAAATATTTTGTGCCCTAACAAGAGAATGAAAATCCTTATTTATATCAATTTATTGCTTGTAAAATCTACATAAAGACTTCAAATGTTATTATCGTGGATAATTTGTATTTAAAATAGAGGCTCCATTTTTATTTATTAAACGGTGTATATTATGACTAACAGCCTGAACATTCAAGAAATCCTAATAAAAAAATGTATTCCCTGGCAGAGATCAAAACTGTGTCCCCCTTTGTAGGGGAAACCACTATTTGCTCTTGTATGTGTTTACTGCTTGACCATGAAGAACATCACAAGAAGAGAGATTTTATTTTCTCTTTTTAAAGAAAGCACATACTCTTCACTGATTATTTTCTTAAAAACTTTATATCTGCTCAATTTTGTATCCAAAATGTAAATGAAGCAATTCATAAAGAATTAATGGATTTATTATTTTAAACTTTATTATAGTGGACATTTCATATTTTAAATAGATACCCCATTTTTTAATTATTAAACAGTGTGTATTACATTTATCAGCCAGTGGATGGGAAAAATCTTAGTAAAGAAAATATTAATCTATTAATTCTTTAGAAATAGGGATTGCAAATATAAATATGAATGAGTTCACAAGTTTGTTGCCTGTCATATGGTGTTTTAAAGTCAGGAATATAATTTTATTCATGTGGGTTAGGGTTTTTCAATGTTCGTTTATCCATACTTCAGCTGTTTCAAACACAAATTTAAGCAGGCTTTCATTACACAAGCACATTATTGTGCTGATATTTTTAAAACTCACTTAATAATGGGTAGTAATTAAAATGCATGAAATCAAAAGTTGTGGCATAGATTAAGGAAATCCAAGTATGAGAGAATGCCACCAAAATATATCCTGATTGCATTAATCTTTTTAATGAAACTTGTGATATCCAAGAATAACTTGAAATAACAAAATTCCAGATGAAGATATTGATTATGAATTTTGTTTCTTTAATGCCTTGTCTCTTCATTGATGTAGGAAATCATGGCTCTCCACACATTCCTTTTCTTTATTATTTATGAATTGCCATGCATTTTTAGGAAAGATAGTGGACCAATTCCTTTCTCACAATTTGGAATTCAGAGTGTTCCTCTTTTTTTGGCTGGTTTCTATCCAAATTTTTTGATCCCCAATCTATTTAAACCAGAGGTGAGAGAAGAAATGTATTCACGCCTTTCCCAAGAGCAGTAGTACAAAACTGAATACCTCCATACCAATCCCTATTACACTATCTACACATATAACCATGAATAATATCAAATGGTTGTTATCAACATTTTCAGGTAAATTGTATTTAAAAATCAAAACAGTTTATTACAAATATTAGGTTGTTACAAGAATAATGTCCAATTTCAGAAGTGTAATTTTATTCTTCACTGTAGAAATGTTGAAATTAGTCAAATTCAATCCTTGAGCATTTATACACCTCAGCCATCAATCAACAAGATTATTTATTCCATGTTGATAAAAAGTTATTGGCTGTGATGCAACAAAATCTTTGAAAGCTGATTCCACCTCTGGTTTGGACCTAAAAGTTTTACCATTTAAAAATGTACTTTAAAAAATGAAAATCAGTGGGTAAAATATCAAGAGAATATGGAGGATGTGGTGAACTCTTGTATCCCAAGTCTGTGTGGTTTTGCAACGTCATTCTTGCAACAGGTGACTGCACATTATTGAGGAGCAGAATTGGTCCACGTCGATTCAATAATGGATGTATCAATTTTGCAGGCGTGCATGCATTTACACAAGTTGATTGCAGTAAATCTTTGCATTAATCCTATGACTGGCTTCCAGAAAGCTGCAGTGAATGAAATCAATTGTAGGCCACCAGACAGTCACCATAATCATTTGCTGATACAACTTTGGCTTCGGGAAATGTTTGAGGGACTCATCACGATCAAGCCATTGATCTGATCATTTCTTCTTCTATTTGCCTTGTCCTTTCAGGACGTAGGCGATTATGGTTTTCCACATCTTCCTATCCCTGGTAGCTTTTAGTATGTTTTCTTCTGTTACACCACACAACCCCTGTTCCACCATCTACCTGGTCAGGCCCTTGAAATATGTTATCTGCTGCCTTCCACTGTCTCTTTTTCTTTATATCTGGCCTGTCAGTATCATGTTCTCCAAGCCCTCCTTCCTCATTGCATGTCCCAGGAACTTCAGTTGTCTCTTCCTGATGCTCACTATTAATTTTCTTTCATTGCCATTCTTACCAACACCTCATCATTGCACACATGCTCGATACACTTATCATAAAGAATCCACTTTTCATCACAATTAGCAATTTATAATTGCAAATAGCATACAATCAAATAAAGTTTTTTAAATAAATCATTTTAATAAGTTATTCAGTCATAAATTTCATATTAATTTTCTATAATGTAAAGTTGTTTATAACAATGAATATAAATGATTGTATTATTTTCTTAAAATCCTCTTATCTGAAAGACACTGTTCGAAAATGATTTTAAGAAGTGTTTTCCTCTATATCTTAAATTACTTAATTTATTTCCTTTCAGTCAGTAAATAAATCTGAATTGACTGAGGGAAAACAATATATAAAAGATTAATTTCTTTTCTATTGATATAGACGTATAAACTTGGCAATTTCTAAAGAATGAGTGAAATTTTTTTAATCTAACATTATTATTTCAAATATTTTTAGTGGATACCCATATTTGGGTAGATGCTCTATTTATTTTAAACAGTATCATATTTTGTCTACTGGCCTCTAAACATTATTTTTAGTGGATACCCATATTTGGGTAGATGCTCTATTTATTTTAAACAGTATTATATTTTGTCTACTGGCCTCTAAACATTATTTTTAGTGGATACCCATATTTGGGTAGATGCTCTATTTATTTTAAACAGTATTATATTTTGTCTACTGGCCTCTAAACATTATTTTTAGTGGATACCCATATTTGGGTAGATGCTCTATTTATTTTAAACAGTATTATATTTTGTCTACTGGCCTCTAAACATTATTTTTAGTGGATACCCATATTTGGGTAGATGCTCTATTTATTTTAAACAGTATCATATTTTGTCTACTGGCCTCTAAACATTATTTTTAGTGGATACCCATATTTGGGTAGATGCTCTATTTATTTTAAACAGTATCATATTTTGTCTACTGGCCTCTAAACATTATTTTTAGTGGATACCCATATTTGGGTAGATGCTCTATTTATTTTAAACAGTATTATATTTTGTCTACTGGCCTCTAAACATTATTTTTAGTGGATACCCATATTTGGGTAGATGCTCTATTTATTTTAAACAGTATTATATTTTGTCTACTGGCCTCTAAACATTATTTTTAGTGGATACCCATATTTGGGTAGATGCTCTATTTATTTTAAACAGTATTTATTTTCAGTATTTACATTATTCAGACTATAGTCCTCATTTTTGCCATTTGTACAATGTTTCAGCTGTTGTATGCTCTACCCTTCTTCAGGTGCTAGGAATTTTGAACTGAACCCTTTATTACAATCATTGGGGTATATCATCCTCATTCCTTCATTTCAATACCAGTCTACAGCAGCGGTGAACAAGTAACTTGTAAAGTTAGAGGGAAATAACTCATGACTTCCAATTGAGGCTTTACTCACAGAATGAGTATGATATACCCCAGTGATTGTAATAAAGGGTTTGGTTTGAAATTCCTTACACTTGAAGAAAGCTGGAGTGTGCAATGGCTGAAATAGCGTACAAATGGCAACAAAGATAAGGACAATAGTCCAAATAATATAAATACTGTAAATACTAACTCAGAAATATAGACACGTATTTATTTTGCCTATTTTTTATTAAGTTCAGACAAAAGACATCTTTTTTTATTTCATTTTTGACTTTCAATACATTAAAAAGTTGGCAAAATTATTAACTTGGCAGATTGCTACTTGTTACATATAGCAAGATAAATGCCTTTGGAATCAAGATTTCTACAGGTGTTAATGACCTGTGTGTGTGTCTGCAGACTCATTGGGGAGGGAAGAAGGCAGCATCATAAACCTGGTGATTCTTCTAGACAACTATTCTGTTTTTGTACTCACTGCAGAAAAAATCCTTTTTGTCTTGCCAATTTTTGTTGAACCTGCCACAAACACAGAGCCTACTCCTGAATCCTCATCTATGAACCATGATTATATACATTTGAAATAATAATGTTCAGTATTTACCAAAGACCAACTCAGAGTTATGTAATTTTTTAATCGCTCATTTGGACTCACAAAAGAATGATTATATGTATGTCTGTGTGTGTGTATATATATATATATATATATATATATATATATATATATATAATATTAATGTGGAAAAGTTTGTCACTTAACTAAGTAGAACTATGCTGATTTTGAAGTTTTATGAAGGCACCATTGTCCTCACTCCTTGGGGCTTTTTTTCTTCATCTGCTCTCTCGTATATACACCACAAGGAAGACAGACAAAGTGACTGAAGAAAAGAAACCTGATTTAAAACACTTAAGTAGACTAATGATGTGGGTTACTTCACAAACAAGACCACATATAAACTATGAAATGTGTTATGAACAATACAAAGATGCATGCAACTTTTAGAATGCTACAAGAGGCAAACAAAATACTTTCTAAATTGAAAGCTAAGAAATTTGCTCAAAATGTTCCTAATTTCCTAAAAAAAAACAAAAAACAACAACCCCCCCCCCCCCAAAAAAAAAAACAATGAGTCTTAGCATATTCAGATACTTCAATACCACCCTGGAAGATGGATCTTCTCAGGATGGTATTGTTTTTATCCAAGGTGAGAAGCATGAAGTAGCACTAATTAGTTGGCAAATTAAAAAGTTGGACAGTAAAAAAAGAATCCATTGACATTTGAATCCTTGACATTATGTTTGACTCCAGTTCTTTCTACATCACCCCATATATCTATTTCTTTTCCTTTCTTTCTACCTTTGCAACTGTCTTCACACCTCAGTTTTCCATCCTTCTCATGCCCTTTCTCTGACACCCCCTGTAACTGGTTCATCTTTCTCTTTACTCTCCTCCTATCTAATCTCCTTCTCTTATGTAGCCCCCTGCGCATCAGTGGCATTACTGCCTTACTTGAGGTGAAATGATTAAAAAAAAAAAAGAAAGTGAGACAGCAGATGCAGGATTCTTTGTCTTTGTTGCAAGAAACTTTTGGTATAGCTGTATTGTTCCCAATCAGTCAGTTAAGTGCCATACGTGATACATGCTTGGGTGATCATGTCTCGAAAGAGACATGACTGACTGGGCAGAAGATTATCCCGCAGTAGGTTGCCATTGCTTTTTGCGGTAGACTGGTTGCCGACCAAGGCTATAGAACCCAATCTATCCTGTTATTTAACCCATAACTGGAAGGAAGAGACGGATTAATACCTTTCCCAAGGGTATTTGCACATAAGTGAATGCAATGAATTTGGCTGGAATTTGAACTCGGCTCCCCGATTTCTCATTCCAAGCCAATATCCACTGGACCACAACGCACATCCCCATACAATGCTATATAAACAATAGACTTCTGACTAGTGCTTTGGGAACTATAAACATTATCAATAGCAGAAGATTAAGAGTGGAGTTTTTTTTTTTTAATTATATCATCCCGGGCAAGGCGGTAAGGCCACTGGTGTGCAGGGGGCTATGTGAGAATGAAAAGATTGGAAAAGAGAAAGCCAGAAACTACATCCTAAACAGGAAACAAGGGATGAGCCTCCACACCTGTTCAACAGACATGGGCGGAGTGCGAACCAGGCGATAGATAAATCTATCCACTCCAATTGAAAAAAAAAAATAAACGAAAAGGAAAAGTGAAAAGATTGGAAAAGAGAAAGTCGGAAACCACATCCTAAACAGGGAACAAGGGATGAGCCTCTACACCTGTTCAATAGACGTGGGTGGAGTGTGAACCGGGGAATAGTTCAGTCTATCTACTCCAATTGAAAAAAAAAACAATAAGCAAAAAGGAAAAGTGAAAAGATTGGAAAAGAGAAAACCGGAAGTAAAGCTGTTTTGGGTGGATGGGAAATTACAAGTGGCAGATTCCTTGAGAAAAAGAGGCTTTTACACTTAAACTGTTAGAACTACTTGGTACATCTCAACTTTGAAGAAAAGTGTACTAAATAAAGAAAGCTGCAATGTAAATTAGCAGTTATTTCCCTTGAACTTTTTCTCTAAAAGCAACTCTTCAGTAAGGACACAGTGCTTAGGCAGTCTATTGTCTAAGCAAGTTAAAAAATGAGACTAATAGCAAAAATGATTGTATTGATCCCAGAAAATCTATTTTTATTTTCTTTATTTATACCTTTGGGATATTGTATTGATCACAGAAAATAGATTTTCTCTGATCAATACAATCATTCTTGTTGTGAGTCCCAATGAGCGACTGAAAAATTACATAACTATGGGTCGGTTTTTGGTAAATACTGAACATTATTATTTCAAATGTATATAATCATGGCTTATAGATGAGGATTCAGGAGTAGGTTCTGTGTTTGTGGCAGGATCAACAAAAATTGGCCAGACAAACAGGATTTTTCTGCAGTGAGTACAAAAGCAAAATTGTTTGTTCAAAGAACCACCAACTTTATGTTAGTGCTTTTTCCCCTTCCCCACGAGTCTGCACACACACACTCACACACACACACACACGTCTTCAACTTCTGTAGAAATCTAAACAAATTGTGATTCCAAAGATATTTTTCTTGCTATATGTAACATGTAGCAATCTGCCAAGTTAATAATTTTGCCAAATTTTTAATGTATTAAAAGTCAGATCATTTCAGAGAAATGCAAAAAGGAAGAATCTTTCATCTGAATTTAATTAAAAGTAGAAGACAAAATTCTTACTCAAAGTTTTTTTTTTTAAATATTTCTCCTTAAGCAAGGTGATAAATCCCCTAAGATACAAAGGATTACTGGGAGAGGAAGATAAGAAAACTAATGAAGAGAAAGGACAATAAAAGAACATGGTTTCAGGAAAACCGAAGATGGCAATTGATGTTGCATTTAAATTTTTGAAGATTGTAGATGGCAGGGAGTCAAGAAACTCCAGAGTTGCACAGGCAAGAAGTATGAGAAAAGAAATTATTATAACAGAACTTAAGTTTACATTAACCTATTTAAATAGTAAATAGATAAAATTGAGTACATTGATTCTGAATTCATACTCAGAATTATCCTTGCACATCAGAGTTTTGAGAGATACACATACCATACTTTTTAAAATTATTTTACCACCAAGCAAGGTAATAAAATCTACTAGGATACAAGGTGTTACTGAAAATGGACACTTAAAACAATAAAAGGACAGGCTTGAAGGAGATGGATGACAAATTGTTTTTTATAATTGTATCACCCCAAGCAAGACATTTTACTGCCACTGTTATGCAGGGGGTTACATAGGAGGAAAGTTATGAAAAAGAGTGACAGGTTACAGGGGATGTCAGTGGGTAAGAGAAGGATGAGAATACTGATGAGAGTGGAGTGGGCAAAGAAAGCAGCATGAGAGAAAAGATGCAAGTTAGTGCGATAGAAGATGACTATTGACTTTACATTTGAATTCTTGAAGATTGTAGCTGTTGGGAAAGCAAGTAAATGGAAATTAATTCCACAGGCGGGAAGTGCGAGAAAAGAAGCTGGTGGAGTAGAATTTGTATTTACATGTTATTGGTTTCACAGTAAAAGGGTGGGACTTAGTTGCTAATGGCTTGAGTAAATTCATATATAGGGGCACCAGTGAGCTAAGTTCGTCAGAGCAGAAGCCGTGAAAGTATTTGTTGCGTTTATATTTTTGAAGATCAGAGTTGAACAGAAAGTTAGAAGCCAGAAGAGAGTTTCACAAGTGTGAGAGAAGAAACTGTTAGGATAAAACTTGTGGTTACATCTATCAATCTTAACAGTAGAATGGTGAGAACTAGTTGATAATGTACTTAAATTTGCAACGTCTTGGTAACAAATAGGAAAGTTCATCAAAACAATTACTATAAATTTATAGAAAAGTCACAGGGAAGTTATGTTATGATGGTAGAAAAGTGATTGAAGTTGAGATGCAAGGTCAGGCCCAATAATGTTGCAGATTCTTCTTTTGATATTATCAAGAATATCTAGATATATAGTAAAAGAGCCAGACCAGATCTGGCAGCAATATTTGATGCTTGGACAAATGGTAGACTTGTAAAGGTGTAAAATAGATTCTGATATGAAAAACTGTCTAGAATGGCATCATCAACTAAATATCCTGGCAGCAGACTAAGCAAGTGATTGAATATAATTATTCCAGAAGAAGGTGTAGCTCAAAGTAAATATCTTAATTATAATGATTATGTTAAAATATATTAATAGCATACTAGCATAGTGCCCATAAAAAATGACAGGTTTACTTATATCTGGATCAGCATTTTTTTGAAGGGTTAATGTATCTGTGTCTTTTGCCAAGGATTAAAGAGACAGTGGATAAAAGTGTTGGTTGAATCCAGTGACTTGACCCAAAGAGTTGCGATTTCAATACCTGGCTACAGCAGCGGTGAACAAAATCTTAGAAAGTTGAGTTAAAGAGAGATAACTGAGACATCAGGAAGTGGTATCACTCATGGAATGAGAACATGTTGTAATGTCATAGTCATGCACATGTTAAAGCATGAAAAATATATAAATATAAATATATATTTTGGATTTACAACAACTACATTAACAAGACATCTTACATTACACATGTCTGACCATTCCTCCATTTCTAGACATCTGCAACAATGTTCCTGTCTAAATTCACAATATAAAAAAATAATGATTGATAATACCAAGAAAACAACAAAAGCAAACTACAGATCATCGAGGAAATATTCATTAAAAAATTTAAGTCGTCAGTTAATGGAATCAGCTATGAATACTGTAGTTTAAAAATGTTTATAAAAACATGTTTTATGCTTTAACACATGCATGACCATGGCATTATAATATTAAAAAATTCCATTTTGGATGATTTTCATGTTCTAATGAATGCTAAGCAATTTGTCAACCATTAAATTTGAAGCAACAAGAAAATTTACAGTAATTTTTAGTAACACAGTTTTGCAGTTATTTTTGATTGAAAGTACTTGGTAGCATTGAGAAATGAATAATAAAATTGACTGTCAAAGTTACAACTCATTTCTTACATCTTTCAATTATAATATGCGAATGATTATTCGTGAGTATGAATGGATTTTATTAAAAATAAGCAGACACAATGTTTGCAATTTATTTAATCTGACATGCCTAAAAGAAAATTTGCTGCTTAAATACACAAATTTTAAATATATATATATATATATATATATATATATATATATAATTTATTTGTTTGAACTTTATTTTTAATAGATACTCATATTTGAGTAGATATTCTGTTTTTAATTAAACAGCATATATATATATATATATATATATATATATATATATATGACTCTACTAGCCTGAATATTTTTGAGAAATTTTGTTAGAAAAATGTATGTCATTTGGCGGGATTCAAACCTGCGACCCTTAACAGCATCAATTTATCTGATGCATCCTGATCACTCGACCACAAATGATTTCACAGTAGATGGAGCCAAATTAAGACTTATAAATATAATTTTCCAATTTTTTATAAATAATCATCTCTGCTCTTAAAGTGTTTTACAATGTAAACGAATGTAAAGATACAATTTTACGTAAGTTCCGGAGATTAATGAAGTAACAATCAATATCAATTAATGAAGTAACAATTTCATTTGTTTGAGCATTATTTTCAATAGATACTCATATTTGAGTAGACATTCTGTTTTTAATTAAACAGTATATATATATATACAGCTCTGTCAACCCGAATAATTTTGAGAAATTTTTGTTTAGAAAATGTGTGTCATTTAGCAGGATTCAAATCTGCGACTTCCTAACAACATAGGGGAAGCCATCAATTGATCTGATTTGTCTGAACTGCTCGACCACATTAGACAAAGCTGAATTATATATACAGTGGAACCTGTCATTGTATGCGACAACCCCAAATGCCATCAAAAACTGGTCGCAAGTGGTTGCTCACTAAATGCTCATAGTCATGAACATATATTCCACTCATCAAAATGTACATATTAGAATTTTACCATGTAATGAGGAAATAAATAAATGAGACCATGAGAAAATGGCCTAACTTTAAAGAAATTTATTCAGCATAATTCATTTTAAAATTTTAAAAACGTATTTATAACAGTCAACAAGAGACCAAAATATTTATTCACAAAAAATATTTAAGTGGACTTAAAAAAAAAGTATATGATTTTAGTTTTTTCTTAGAAGTGAGTGATAGCAAAAGAAAATCTGATAATACATGAAAAAAAAAAAACATACAAAAAACTGACAGCATCTGGGTAGGGGTAGAGAGATAGAGATAGATACACCCAGATAGAAATAGAGTAGATAGATACACAAAAAATAAAGGAAAGAAAGAAATAGACATTTGAGAAAGGGATATAATTGTGATTTTTCCAATCCAATTGTTGTTGCCATCCATTTACTCAAAGTAACTAAGTATGTTTATGTGCTGTTTTTCTCTCAGTCTGCCCTGTAAGTATCAGATTTTCCAAACATCTTTCCTCATTATGCACTCTAGAAATTATAACTGTCTCTTTTTGATGTTAGGCATAAATATTTTTTGTTTCCATTTTCTCCAAAACCTTGTCGTTGCTCACATGTTCAGTCCATGGTATGCTCAGCATCCTTCTGTAGAACCACAATTCTGTTACTTCAGTTCTCTTCTACATCTTTGAAGAGATTGTCCAGCATTTGCTGCGATACAGGAGAACAGATATCACATAACAGTTTCATACTCATTTCTTTGTTTCTAATGAAATACACCACAGACTTCGGTACTCTTGGTTCCAGAACCCCGCTAGATTATCCATTTTGCCAAACCAACAGAAATCACATTATAACTATTCAATAATTAACCTTTGACCCACTATACATTTCAGATATCTCATCAGCAAAATCGGCTGTTAAAAAACAATTAAATAATTGCATGCCACACAATGCCACATATGGCTGTCCATTGAATTAGCCTGACAACTGTCTGAAATTAAAATGCTTTCTCTTAATTTTGTCTGTATTAAGGACTATAGTGGGTTATCCATTCTTTTCCCGTTTATAATGGAGAGTCTGTTCTAGTGAAGGGTAGTTGTATATTGTTGCAGATTAATGAAATCTGGCCTCGTTGTAGATAGCCCACTATAAGTCATTAAAAGATTATAATTCAAGAAAAGCAAATTGAATTGAAAAATAACATTTTATATATACACATATCAATTAAGGTTTTTACAATTAAAGTAATACTTGAAGTATAGATCCAACGAATGTTAAAATGGTCATGGCAATAAAATGCTGAAAAGAGAATTAATGCTTAGGAATGTGGGAGTGTTGTAAGTAAGGAATGTCTTTGATGTATTTGCTCCTTAGATCAGTAAGTAGTTTTGAGACAGCGAAAGATAAGAGGAGAGGGAAGGGAGGCTAGGATAGTAAGCCACTTGACTTCAGTCAAGGGGGATACTGATTATACTCCTCTTTCTCGAGTCAGTCCTTGTGTGTCACCGTTGGTCTGTCTGGCAATGCTTTCTGTATCGACTTTTTATTTCGACTTTTTGGATTGCAGGTGATCATTTGGGAATTCATATCCGTATTTGATTCTGGGCTTCCCATTGGCTGATAAATAAAATTTGCATAGGCTCGCGAACTGGAAATTTAATATTTAATTAATTTTTATTTTTCAACTGGAACATCTGCATGAACCCGAATGCGCACCGACGAGTTTTGGTCATTTGCTTTTTGATTGTGAGGGTGCAAACATCCAGTCCCTTGCTTTTGCTCAGTCGGTATCACCACAGGACTATGTATTTGTTTTTAACACAAATATACTATATGAAGTACTAATATAATATTTTCTTGGAACATAAATGTACTGTTTACTAATATACTATTTGCCTTGAACAAAAAGAGAATATTTATTCTTCTTCTATGTGCCGTGTCTCTTCAAGATGTAGGCGATCATGGTCCTCCACATCTCCCTACCCCTTGTAGCGCCCTTTCTCTTTTTACCCCTCCCAAACTCTGCCCTGCCATCCATTTGCTCAAGCTCATCAAGTATGTTATGCACTGCTTTCTTCTGTCTCTTTTTGCCTCTATCTGTCCTGTGAGTATCAGATTCTCCAAGCCCTCATTCCTCATTACATGTCCCAGAAAGTTCAGCTGTCTTTCCTTGGTGTTAAATATCAGTTTCATTTTTTGTTTCCAAAAACCTTGTTGTTGCTAATATGTTCGGCCCATGTTACTATAATATTTACTTTGAAAATAGATATTTTGTGCATGTATCTTTAAAAATATGTAGCAAAAACCAAATGCAGACTGGGCAGCCAATTACTACTGATAATGTTACCTGCTTCCCTGTTAGTCAAAGAGACAATGTTTAGTGTGTTGTCTCTGCAGAATGACAGAACATGGCCACCCTGCTAAAACAGAGCCAGTGTGAACCCTTGAACATCTGAAAGAATCTACCAGTTTTTCCATGAGATAGTTGTAGAAGTCAAATAACTTACCTTTCAACATGGCTGTCTCCTTTTGTCTCCCTGCAAGAAGGCGTCTATTCAAAAAGTGTGGATATTGTGCTCAATATTTATGGAGCTCAATATACACACTGAAATTGTCAGCCAATCAATACTTATAGAATGGACTTGCTTGTAACAGAATGGAATCTCCCAGGTTATTATTTAAACCACCTACCAATTTGCCCTGGGGTTTTTGCTCAGTCAAACCTAACTTCTATTCTAGTTGATTACTGGCTGGTTGTTCTAGAAGACTTTTACATGGCACTGTAGGCAGGATCGAATGATTGGCAAGAGCTGCTTGTTGAAATTGGCATTCCAGCTGATTTTGCCAGGACTTAGGCTGAAATGTTTGTGAGAGAAAGCATTACCAAGAATAGCCTCGCTATGATAGACTAAGACATCCTCAAAGAGCTAGGTATCACGACCATGGGGCATGCACTGGCTATCTTAAAACTAGCAAAAGAGCAGCCTTTGACATTAGATAGCTACACAAAGGCGCCTGCAGTTAAACTACCCCAGCTCTATTCGGATATGACATCTCAGCAATTCTGAAAGTTCAGGATTGACTGGGAGGTATTTGTACAAATGACAAATATACCCCTTACACAAACCAACATCCAATTATATAATTGTGCCAATGAGACGGTCCAAACATCTATTATAAACACATACCCCAAGTTTTTCTCCAAGAAACCAAATAGACTCCTGAACATGTTGGAGGCGTTAGTCACAAAAAAATCGAACCCCATGGTTCATAGATTGTCTTTTGCCTCCATTTCTCAAAGCCAAGGGGAATCAGTCCAGCAATTTGTCATCCACCTCAGAAGAATGGCACAAGATTGTGATTTTACATGTCCAGTACCCGCCAGAACCAGTACCCGCCAACAAGCATGTTCTGCATGGGATCAAACATGTAACTCGTGTGGAATTCAAGGTCATTTTTCAAATGTTTGTTGATCCAAATCAAAGGTCTACCCTCTTGAAGTGAGAGACCTTCAAGATGATGCCAATATGGACAGTTTAATTGCACACGTACAATTTGACCAGAAAAAAGGCTCGTATGTGTCCCCTAACAAAAATAGTGCTGTGGAGATAAAAGCAACCCTACTCCCATTTTCTCCCGAGCCAGACCTCAGAAATCCTGAAGACATTCCAGGAAATCAAAGCACTCGATTGAGGATATTCCCAGACAGTGGGGTCATTATCTACCTGGGAGGACCTAAGCACCTACATTGCATGGGTCTCAAGGAAAGTAACTTGATCCCATCTAAAAAAGTTATTCGTGCAGTGGGGGGCTCAACCCTTATAAGGCATGGATGGCTTTCTGTTCAGTTCAGTGTTGGAGGAATGTCAACAAAACAAGCTCTCTATATATGCAATAATATCAATAAACTATATTTCAGCAAGGCCGCCTGTATTGACGTAGGCATATTATCTCCTCACTTCCCCCAACCTATGCCTATTACAGCCACAAGCAAAGAGAATTTGATGCCTACTGAGTATAGTGCAGCTGTCTGCTTTCGTAATAAGAAGCAAAAGCAATCCACAGACTTCAAACTACCAATTCGCCCTAATGAACCTCCCTTCCCAACAAATGAAGAAAATGTGGAAAACCTAAAAAAGTGGTTACTAGCTGAATTTGCTGATTCAACGTTCAAGACTGATGGACAATTCCCAGCCATGTCTGGTAAACCTGCACATATCCATTTAAAGGAGGGTGCAGTCCCTAAAGCTAAGCACAGACCTATACCTGTTCCTTACCATCTTAAAGAACCGGTAAGGCAAGCCCTAATGCAAGACATAGAAAGAGGTATATTAAAACAAGTGCCTGTTGGTACTCCTACAGATTGGTGCAGCACAATGGTGATTACAACAAAAAAGGATGGTCGACTGAGACGAACCATTGACTATCAACATCTCAATTCGCAATGCAAATGGGAAACGCACCACACTGCTTCACCTTTCCAGCTAGCATTGCAGGTGCCGCCCAATACCAAGTAAACAGTGCTGGATGCTGTCGATGGATGCCACTCTATTCTATTAGATGAGGAATCTCAACCACTTACAACTTTTATAACAGAATGGGGAAGGTTTATGTACCTTAGGATGGCTACTTGGTGTCTGGTGATGCATACACCCGCAGATACGATGAGGTCATAAAGGACATTGCTAGAAAAGTCAAGTTGGTTGATGATACTTTGCTGTACGACACAAACATCAAAGAGGCATTCTATCATACCTTTGATTTTCTAATGAGATGCGCACAAAATGGGATTGTACTCAACAAAGACAAATTCCAATTTTGTAAAGACACAGTTCAGTTTGGGGGACTGCAGATAACTTCATCAGGAGTATCCCCTTCTGAATCTGTGCTTAATGCCATCCTAAATTTCCCTGTTCCTAAAACTATCACGGATGCAAGATCTTGGTTTGGTCTGGTAAACCAACTTGCCTGGCATATTCCTTAAGCCCCATTATGCTACCCTTTTGAGAGCTTGTCAAAAAGAATTCAAAATTCACCTCGGACCAGACCCTGGAAAGAATCTTTCAGGAATCAAAGCAAGTTATTGTTCAGCAAGTAAGGCAAGGTGTCTCAACATTTGACATCAACATAGTTACCTGCTTAGCTCCTGACTGGAGTAAAGATGGTATGGGATTTTTACTTCTTCAAAAGCACTTGATAATGCCCCAGTCTGTTGTCCTGAAGGCTGGCACCTTGTGTTTGCTGGAAGCAGATTTTGTATGGATGCCGAACACAGATATGCACCTATAGAAGGAGAAGCATCAGCTATCAGCTGGACACTTGAAAAGTGCCGGATGTTTATACTGGGTTGCCCAAACGTTATAGTGGTGACCGACCACGAACCACTCAAAGGACTTTTTGGTGATAGAGATCTCAACAAAATCCACAACCCATGCCTATTCCGGCTCAAGGAGAAAAGCTTGAGATATCGTTTTACGATGCAACACTGCCCTGGAAAATGGCATAGGGCCTCTGATGCTATTTCCCTCAATCCAGTCACTACAATACAGAGCCTGCTTGATACATTCCCAATAGAACCCACTCCTACAGACGTCAACGAATCAGATGAGACTTGTGCAGCAATGACATCTACAGCCCTCACATCCATATCTCAATTAGAGAGTAACCCTGCCATAACTCCCCCTGACCACATTTGCCATGCGGGTCAGAAAGACACACAATACACCCTGTTATGCAGGACCATAGACAAAGGTTTTCCGAACAGTCGTCAAGCAACACCGCCTACAATCCGAGAATATTGGGAAGTTCGTAATCGTCTCAGCAATGACAATGGCCTAATTCTCCTGGACAAGAGAGTAGTTATACCAACTTTCCAACGCAGGAACATACTAAGGTGTTTACATTCGGCTCATCAAGGAGTAGTGGGCATGAAAGCACGTTCTAATGAGTCAGTGTACTGGCCTGGAATGAATGCCTCAATTCAAAATTATAGAAATAGTTGCATTACCTGTTCAAGAAATGCCCCAAATCTACTACGTGAACCAATCCACATGACACCTTCACCAGAGTGGCCTTTTCAACAAATAGTGATGGACTTGTTTTATGTTGGGTCTTTCACATATCTTGCTTGTGCAGACAGACTCACCGGATGGCTCATTTTGTACTGCATCAAGCCGGGACAAGCTTCTGCGTCTAGGTTGATATCCATCTGCAGGAAAGTATTCCAAACATATGGTGCACCTGAGGAACTCAGTACTGATGGTGGACTTCCATTTTCAGCTTACTCATTAAGACAGTTTCTAGAAACCTGGGATGTTAAACAAAGGATTTCTTCTGTGGCCTATCCCCAATATAATGGGCTAGCAGAGTTAGCAGTCAAGACTGCGAAAAGACTCATAAAGTACTGCACAGGACATCAAGGTTCCTTGGACAATGATATGGTAGCACGAGCGATCTTGCAGTACAGAAACACCCCTATCCAAGGCATTGGCTTGTCACCAGCACAACTCCTGCTTCATAGACGTCTTCGGGATTTTATACCATCACACCCACATTTGTATCAGCCACACTCTGAGTGGATAGCTGCAGCCCAAAGGTGTGAAAAGGCATTATCTAAACACAATGCAGGCCTTGTTGACGGGTACAATCGTACTGCACATAACTTATCCCCACTTCATGAGGGCGACACAGTTTCAATTCAAAATCCAAATAGCCATCGATGGGACATAAGTGGGCGAATAGTAGAAACACTACCCAACCGCCAATATAGGATTAGAGTTGCAGGATCAGGTAGGATAACCCTGCGGAACCATAGATTTCTGAGAAAACTTGAGGCACCTACAGTCAAGACCCCTATCCCAAGTCCTTGGCCTGTGTCCCCTGGGGCGACAGACACAGATATATGTAGGCCACATCAACCTGATGAGAAATCTGGAAATGGCAGCATCACTTTGCAAAGTGACCTGACATCCCAAAGCCCTATTCAGTCACAGTTATCACAAACTAGGATCCCAAGGGGTCTATCCCAACTACTCCCATATAATCGACCAGGCGATAAGGAACTGATTCGCCCCCCCACCCCAGCGGCCACTATGCTCCCGCAGTGGGGAGAGGAGGGAGATGTAGAAGTCAAATAACTTACCTTTCAACATGGCTGTCTCCTTTTTGTCTCCCTGCAGGAAGGTGTCTATTCAAAAGTGTGGATATTGTGCTCAATATTTATGGAGCTCAATATTGTAGCGGCCTAACTACTTTTTTTTATTTGTTATGTAATAATGTTAGCTTCTCAATTCAATGTGTACCAAAAAGTGAACAAACAAGACGTGAGTAGACAAAATTTTAATTATAACAATAATCGGTTAAAGGGAGAGAACTTATTTATACCCTTTTAATAATTAACTGGAGATGTATGAAACACTTTTTTGTATGTGTTTAAGAAAATAATTTAAACAGTTCAAAGATGATGAGTTGGTAAAATAGTTTGTAATTTGTTCCAGTTTCAAGTGATGAGTTGGAAAATAGTCTGTATGTCCAAATAATTGAAATAGCACAAAATCATGAGTTGGAAGAATAGACTGTATTTCCAAATAATTGAAATAGTTCAAAATGATGAGTTGGAAGAATAAACAGCAAGCAAGGTGTGTGTGAAAGAATGTTAAAAAATACTTGCGTTTAAGTCGATAAGTTGAAGTAATATAATTATTTACCAGGAGAAAAATATTGGATGCAAAAGGTTGTTATTACACAGTTTGAATATTTAATTTAGTTTCTCAGGCAGGTAAAAATGAATCCGGCTTATTTTCTTTTTTACAAGGAGGCGAAAATATATATGCCTTAAAAGAAAAGTGGTTTTCTTTTTAACGAGTAGGCGAAAATATATATGCCTTAAAAGAAAAGTGAGCCGGAAACAATAGGTCTGGTAGCTTCAAAATCTTCCTTCCAACTGGAGCTTCAAGAGCGGGAAGATTCCCGCTTTTTCGAAAGAGAGGCAAAATGCTGCTGCTGATGCAGAACGAACCAATGAAAAGTTTGGTTACAAAAAGAAGATGGTTTGATTTATTTTACAATTTTCCTTCTCGAACTTTTTATAAAATATAGTGATACGAGGGTATCGTAGAGAGCTCGACAATATACACACTGAAATTGTCAGCCAATCAATACTTATAGAATGGACTTGCTTGTAACAGAATGGAATCTCCCAGGTTATTATTTAAACCACCTACCAATTTGCCCTGGGGTTTTTTGCTCAGTCAAACCCAACTTCTATTTTAGTTGATTACTGGCTGGTTGTTCTAGAAGACTTTTACAGTGAACTAAGTTCTGTACATGTGGTGTTCTCATGTTAGTTAGGCAGATGATTCTGTTGCGGGTAGTCGAATACAGAATTTATATAGTAGCGTGTTTGTTCGTATGCCACACAACAATATAAATTAAATTGAAGAAAACATAAGACAAAATGTCATGCAAAAAATGACCACAGGAGAGTGATTAAAAATTCAACAGTAAAAGAATTTTATGTAAATAATAAAACGTACATGCATGGCCGAAT
This sequence comes from Ascarosepion bandense, assembly GCA_037127315.1. NCBI lineage: Eukaryota > Metazoa > Mollusca > Cephalopoda > Sepiida > Sepiidae > Ascarosepion > Ascarosepion bandense. The sequence goes on from JBBBDQ010000171.1 coordinate 833,296, forward strand.
AATTTCTTGTTGATAATCACAAGTGAAAAAATGTCTGAAAGATTGTTCATGCAGAGTATAGTTCAACAAAAGTCAATATTTGGGATTTGGTAGGAAATACAGTAACTATTGCTGCAAGAAAAAGTTATCGAAATATGTGTGTATGTGTGTGTGTGTGTGTGTGTGTGTGTGTGTGTGTGCGCGTTGTTTAGTTACATAAAAATAGTTTGTTGAGAGTTATTGGCCTTTACCTGTTGGATTTAAATGTAAACAATAACTTCGTTCATGAAGTGAAGGAATATTCACTCTTTCAAGTTCATTGCAGGAAGAATCTAAACATGGTTGATTGTTGAGTAAGTGTTATTTTTACGCGGTCAGTTGATGAGTCAGCGATTAGACATGCATGGAGGTTATTGGCATCTCTCAGAGTTCGCAAGCTGACTGACTCAAATTGTGTTACACTGCCACTTATATATGTTTGGAATTCTGGAATTTGGCTCCAAAGACGGTGGCGCAAAAGAAGAAATCCATTTCAGTTTTAGAGTGTCTCAACCAATGAAAAGGTAAATTTGTAAGTTTGAAGTAATGATTGGCTAAAAGGCTCTTTGTATGAAGAGTCTATTTTTTTGAGAAAGGGTAAAGAAAGGTTTATATGGAATAACCCTCAATGCCTTTATTTGTGAACTGCTAAAGTTTTAGGCTCCACAAAAGCAGGCACATTTTTTGAGAAGTGGCAGACTGACAACACGCCATGTTGACTGCATATTGTTTGTCATGTGTTACAGGATAATCTCAGCTCGTGTTACCCGTGTTTGTGTTTGTGTTTCTAGTGTCTCAGCTGCATAAGTTCTGTACATGTGGTGTTCTCATGTGAAACTCTTGTTTCTGACTTGCCTGTCATGATCCTGTGTTCAGCTTCTTTAGTGTATGATTTCAGAGCTACTGATTTTTTAGTCTCTCTTCATTGACAGATAACCAACCAATGAAATCCTACAGTGTTTGAAAAATCCTGGGTGCAAATTTGGAATTAGTGCATTTAATTTCATACAAAGCATCTGCTTTCACCAGCAATGAACAAGAGTTTGCATACTATGCTCAGAACATTGCTTTCATAAACATCACTATTGCTGAAATGCATTACCCAACACCTGTGTTCACATCCTTTGTTTCATCTCTGTAAGTATTCAGCAAGCATCAATGAATGTAAAGTACATGCTTTTCTTTTTTGGGTGATGGCGGAATTCAGTGTTACAATTCTGATTTGTATGCACTTTCATGTCAGATGCCATTTTGCCATTTCTATAACAAGGTAAAAAAAGAATATTATGGGTTATTGACAGGAAGGTTCAGCCACTACTGTTTTATCACCAACATTTACCACTTGATATCAGGAGTCAGTAGAATAAAATAGAAGGCATTATTTTTGGAGCAGACCTTGTCAAATTCTTAGTTTGGGTTATCAAAATATTTCTGCAATTTCAACTTTTAGATCTATGAAAAAAGTATGATGTCACCAATGCTATCAAAATTAGGATTCAGTAAAAAAAACAAATAAATCATACTTTTTCATTTACTGAAATCATTACAGCAAATTCTGGTGGTGATGGGACACAAGCCATTATAATAGTGTAATAGCTTGCACAGTTGTAAATCTACCATTCATCTGTTCATTGAATATTGCAGCCACATCTATCTGGTGCTCATGATATTTATTTTTTTCAATATCTTTAACTAAATCCAAAGAAGAATCTGCAAAAATTATCAGTTCTGACCTGGTATCTCGATTTCAGTCACATTCCCACTTTTTTTTTAAAAGAGTAAACTTTACTCTGTACAAGGCCTGAGAGACACTTAAGGTAGAGGGTTATGTTAAGGAGTAGTTTATATAGCTGGGAGTGGAAGATAATGGTTAACTCTAGACTTGAACATGTTAAGATAGTGTTATAACCTCATTGGTTATTGTTGTGAACTAAAAGGTTACTAATGTGTTGTGGTATTACACGGTTGTATTGTCTTGGGTCTTGGTATATTACTTCAGTTACTTGTGGATTTGCAGTAATAGTTGTTACTATGAGGTGATATTCTGCTATCTTGTTATTGCAGGATAGTTATTCATGTATTTAGTAAATAGTACTGTATTAAGAGGTTCCTCCTGATAACACATAGCATCTGCTCTTTGGAGTCCTCTTGAGTCATCTACTCAAGGAATAAATTATTATATCACACTGTGAACACTGAACTCTGCTACTTGGCTGTAACTAGTATGACTACTACTGTTACTCATAATCTGTCTGATCTACTAAATTTACTTGGTTGATCCCCTCAGTTGATTCACCCAGACTTCTGTCTGATGCTTAATATAGGTTATTATCATGGTCATGTGATTCCCAGGGGAATAATTCATTCTTATACTCTTATTTGGCAATCAGTGCACAACCACATGTGTTGGTGTTGACATTTCTTTCTACATGACAGATAGTATGAATTGGGAAAACCTCCCCTTGGGAGTTTGTTCCACAGAGCAGTGGTTCATATGAAGAAGCTGACTGAGTAGAATTTACTTCTTGCTGATGAAATATGAACAGAATGTGGGTGGTTTGTTACAATGTAAGGGGCATGGTGGGTCCTAGTCATGAAGCTAGACCAAGTGGAACTACTGGCTGTAATTATTGGGCCACCCCAGTTTTTTAAAAGAAATTAGCAGTAATGGTGCAAAGGAATAGTAAATTTCAATTTGTTAACACACTGACTACATTAAGTGTGGCGGGAAAAATCATTTTTTTAAAACTAACTTCAGTTTTTCCAGTTTCTAAAAGGAAAGATTTTACGTCTGGTTCTTTTGCATTTTTATTTTAATTCTTTTTAGGATAAAAGCTTACAAATCATGCTGAAAACACTGGTTAATTACAAAAATAATAGAATAATGAGTAGTTTCAAAATAACTTGTTTAATAGAAAATAGGAAAAATTAAATATAACTTTTTTTAAATACATTTCTTTTGCACCTAGTTTTAAATGATCAATGTTTATTAGCAATTTACTTGGCTTTTTACCCTGTAGTTGAATTTCAGTGAGGTTTTTAGGAAAGTCACCCCTGCCCTAATACTTTTGCACATTACCAGTAGTGTGCAAAAGTGTTAGGACAGGGATGATTTTAAACTTTATTTTGATGCCTCATAAAAGATAAAATAGTTCTTGTCCTAATACTTTTGCACAGTACTGTATGTGTTAATGAACAAAACCCAAAGGTGCTGAATTATTTGAGAAAATAGACAAAGAAGAGAGTGAAACAAAATGATATATTCATTTTTATTTTATCAGGAATATTTTTGTGTAAAGAAAATTTCAAGTATCATTCCTGAAAGAAAATGCAAATTCAAGTATAGTTCTTAAGAATCTCTCTCGAGAATGAAGGCAAAGTTAAATGTACTCTGTTAGTTATGATGTGTATATTGCACAGAGCGATAATTTTAGCATCCTATCCCTATCTTCGCTCAAAGGAAAAGGGAATTAGCCTTTTTGAATTCACAGCACAACATGCTCCCAGTATTTTTTTATTATGCATACTCAAAAGCTGAAAAGGGGTAACTGCTGCTGCTAAGATTATCAACACATGCATGCGTAGCAAAAAGGTTTAATATTTGCTACAGCTTAGAGACAAGGATTAAAGGCTACAAATTTAACGCTCTGTTTCTTGTATGGATAATACATTTTTTTTAATGCCATGTCTCTTCAAGACATAGGCAATCATGACTTTCTATAGATTTTTCTTGTCTGTTCATTGTCATGCATTTTTGAGAAAGATAGTGAAGTGGTATCCTGTTGCCTTCTCTATGGTTTAAAATTCAAGATAACTGATTATTCCCCTTTCAACTTGGAAGTCCTTAACAAGATTTTATTTATAAAACCGGAAATAGTCATAGATATAAATAAAAATCTGGCATAAAATTACTTAGTTGGACTTTTATAATTTGTTGACATTTTTAAGCTGGTGTATATCAGAATTAAAATTTTTATTTATTTGATTTAATTTTGCTCTTTTGGAGGGCATTTTCAGCATCACCTTTGTGCTAGCAAAAAAAAAAAAAAAAAAAAAAAGAAATAGAATGATAAAAAATATTGTTTGAAAAATGAAAAATGCATTTTTATCCTAAGTAAATCAGAAAATATTGATTGATTCAATCCATGAGTTGATTTATTTTTCTGCAACAAATATTTTAAATTATACTTTAACAGTGAAAAACAAAAGCACGAGATTATTTTCTGGATAGCCAATGTAGATTTTACAAATTAAAATAAACATGGTATGTTATCTCCCTTGATGTTATGAAAGTTCGAATATCGCTTTTTTTTTTTTTTGGCAATATATTTTCATAGTTTTGCTTTTACCACATAACTTTTATTTGAAATTTTAAAATATTATTTTATAATTTCTTTCTTTTCTTTTCATTATTTTTAAAGAATATCTACGTAGTCGTTGTTTTTTTAATAATGTCTTCGACTTTCGTCACGTTTACGAACTGGTTATTTCCCTTCAAAGTAGCTTCAAACTTGATTTTTCCTTCTCGTCACTTCGATATAAACAATAGTATGAGGAGATGCAACATGCGGCCAGAGAAATTTTATGAACACACCAGAGAAAATATTGTGCTACAAACAATGAAGCTGGAGGCTAGTCAGAAAAGATTGGAAACCAACAAGCAGTGAACTGAGGCAGCCTAGTGTTTGAGAGTGATCTCCCTTAGATCTGAAGTTCATCTTCCTTATCACCCGATCGAAAATAAAAGTCACGGTAAATTTTATTGCTTTCATAAATTTGTCTATTTTTACATGAAAACAAGTGATTAAAATTCATTTTTTAAAATGTGCTTCTACTTTTTGTTTACTTTGAAGGAATTCAAAAGTAGTAAAATAAATTTAATACGATGACGAATTAAAAAATTCAATATATTCACAAAATGTAGGTTTTGAAATGAATTAACGCCCCATTCAAAGTTATTAGATTTTTGTCGTGGTTAAAACTGTTTGAATGTATAAATATAATTTTAATTCTAACAATTGAAAAGAATTTAAAAGTAATCACTTTTTTTTTCTGAAGAGATATATTTTTTAATGTCATATAGTAAGTTCAGGACGTAGGGGATCAGGACTCTCCAAAGGTTCCATTTTCTTTTGTCTTTCGAAGTGCTATGACTTCTTAAGCAAAATAATGGAATGTTGCTTTCTCTATGGTTTAAAATTCAAAGTTGTCTTTCTCTTTTTGTCAAGGCGATTTTTACAGTCTGTATATTGCCATGACAAAGAAAATAAATCTTTAGTGATCCATGACAGACTGTATCATAAAGGAAAAGAATGTGAGAGTTCTGAAAAAAATCAGTCTAACTGAATGTTATTAGCAAAACAAAATCTATATGTAATAACAAATTAAACACTTTTCATGGTTAAGAAATTTCTAGTAGATTTTTATGATTAACTCATGGAACAGCCAAAATTTGCCTGATGTCTAAGATTTAAAAAAAGAAAAGAAAGTTGCTGAAGTTCTAAAATAATTTCATACTCAATTTGTGGATAAGTTGTTGCCATTAAAGTTCATAGCCTGTTTTGGTTACCTTTATTTTTCCCCTAACAAACAGCATTGCATGATGAAAAAAGGCCCCAAACTTAATAAAAACAAAGTTTTATCGTCAAAATGTTTTGTTTTGTTTTTATTAAGAGGAAAACGTAAAATATTTTATTATTATTTTATTTTTTAATCTATTCTCACATGTTTGAAATTTGCTTAATATTTTTTTTTTACATCAGTGGGTTACATAATATTTTATTATTAATGTTTTGGTGCCTTTTTTATTCAAGTGAAAAATAAATTGATTTGGCAATTTTTGTGAAAATCAAATAATCAGATTTTAATAAAAATTTCAGGACTCATTCACAAATTATTTTTTATTTTATTTACTTTTTTTTTTACAGCAGTTATATCCCAACTACTTATTTTAATAAAATTTTTGGAAATTACTTGATGAAAAAAAATTATATTTAAAAAAAGCAGGACTCTTTGGAGAATGTAAATCATTTTTTTTTCTTAAACTACTTATTTCCTAAAAAATACAATAAAGATATGACATTACTGTTTAATTAGAAAAGCTTTTGATTGCTTTTATGAAGAAGATTTTTAAGGACACTATTGTCTTAAGAAAAAATTTTTTACGATGAATTTTTAAAGTACAGTTTTCATTATTTTTTTAATGTTAAATACAGTAATTTATAATATATCAATTGTTTAAAATTCTGAATTAATATTATTTTATCTGATATTGTTATTAAGTGAAAAGTATCTTTACAAATTAAAAATGGAAAAGCTTAATGAAAATAATATCACACTAAGATTTTTAAAATAAATTTTTTTTAGTGTCAAAATTTCCATCTTTCTAAGTATGGTTATTCATAAATGACATTATTATTATTAAAAGATCATGTGTGTTAAGGGTTATCCTACCATTTTCTGAAAGAAAACAAGCTTTTTTTAGGCTTTGTGCATTACTTTTTTATTTCATTATTCATTTCTGTGTTTCATCATGTTTATGTCTCAACAGGCTTTGCAAATCATCCTCTGAAAATTTCAAAGTTCTTTTTAGTTTTTTAATTCCTATTTCACTAAATATTTTTATGTCAATTCTGGTCAACCATACTTAGCTTTTCAACACATTAGACTGTCACTAATTGATTAACATGTCAGAAACATAAGACCTCTGTGATTAAGAAATGCTTGTATATGTTTCATGTTATAAGCAATTAATACTTGTTTCAAATCAGATTAATTTTAAATTTGCTAATTTTCTTAAAATAACATGTCAAAGATGTATATTTTTTGCAAGATTTTTAAAATAGAGAATTAAATTTTGTTTACAAATGTGTCAATGTATCAAAATGACCAATTTTGATGGTTTAAATGAAAATACACAAAAAACTTGATATTACAATCAATATCATTTTCTATTTTTCTTACTGGAAATAGTAAATTTAGTTATTTAACTTTCAATTAAGGCTAAAATGAAAACTTTTTCATTTATTAAAATTCATTTTAAGACTTAGGTATTGAAAATTAGTGGAGGTAGCAAGTTTAAAGTTTAGTTACTGACTGAATTTTTTAAAATAGGTATAACTATGGTAAATTTAAAAACTTTGTTTCTGATGAAAAACATTAATTTGGAAATTCTTGCAAAAATCTAATAATTGACAGATTTTAATAAATCTTTTAGGACTTATTCACAAATGAATTTATTTATGAAATTATTATTTTTATAAAATCTTGGTATATATATATATATATATATATATATATATATATATATATATATATATATATATATATATAACATCTGTTATCTCACAACCCAATCCAAACTTAATTTCTGGAAATTAAATTCTGTCTGCAAAGTTTATTTTACTAGTTAAATACAGGACTTCTTGCAGAATGTAAATCATCTATTTTTTTAAACAGTTGCTAGTTTCTTGAAACTCTGTTCCAAATAGTAAAATAAAAACTGCCATAAAACTTTGTCATTATTTAATTAAATAAGCTGTTAGTTGGTTTTATAAATACGATGTATTAAGGACATTATCTGAAGAAAAAAGTTTTGTGATGAATAATTAATTCTTACAAAATTTTCATTTTTTTCTTTTTTAAATTATAATAATTTATAGTTTTAAAAGTTCTTTAAAACTTTGCATTAAGTTATTAAGTGAAGACCATATTTACTAAGTGAAAATTCAAATCATACCCAAAGATTTTTAAAATAATTAAATGTCTTTTTTCATGTGTATAAAACATGTCTATTTTGAAAGTATGAGTGACCATACATGACCTTATCCAAAAATAAGTTTGATGATTATAGTAAATTTAAAGTCAACATTCCTAAAATTAGATTATGGAGACTATTTCCACCATTTTTAAGATTACTGAGTAATTCAAAATATATATATAAAAAAAGCATTCATGCATCATTTTCTTGGATTATGTTTTAACAGATAGTCTGTAGGACAGCAATAAACATGTAAATATCTTATCTGTGCATTACAAGTGTTTGTTAGGTGTTGAAAGATGTCTAAATCACTACTACACTTCATTTTAAAATTTGTTTTTTTGCATTTTTTTAACTTAAAGTAAATAATATTTGTTTCAAATTAGATTAATTATACTTTAAATCAGCCATTATTTCTCAAATAAAGTTTTAGAAAAGTATATTTTAGCTTTGGAAGATTTTTTAATAAAGAAAATTACATTGTGATGTATGATGGCTAAAAAGGATGCTAATCAGCTATTTTAAAACAAATAAAAAATCGATTTTAATCAATATATCTGTTTAAGCAAAAAACTCTGTGGTGTATTTTTTAATGTAAATAGTAAATTTAATCCTTTAGCTTTTAGTTAAAGCTAAAATGAAAACTTCAAAAAAGCTTTTTCAATTATCAAAATTCATTTTAAAACATAAGTTTTACAAATTATTGCAGAAAAGCAGGAGTACCTACCATAAACTTATAATACTGATAACTGAAATTCATCATAGTTTTCCATAAGTCGATGAACAAATGCAAACCAGGCTACAATTTCTACCTAACACCCTTTAATTAAATAAAGAACAAACACTAGATAGATTTAAAATCGTTTTTATTTTAATGCTTATTCCGTAAAGCTTTTATATTGACATAGAATTTCTTTCTATTACATTAAAATATAAAAAAAAAAAAACTTTGATTTTTCTTTTTCTTTTAACCTTAAGACAATCTTTATTTGATAAAGGAAAATTTTTTAAAGTTTTACATTTGTTGCTATGTTAAAGTAAATTGTGTACATTTCATTATCGAATTTAAAGACTAAAATTCCTTCTACTGATTTGAAGACTTTTCTTTACAATAGAAAAAAATTGAATGGTTTTAACTTTCATGTTTTTTTTGTTTAATTATTCTGTAGTAGTAAAGTCAGAATTTGACATTTTTGTTGTATAGAAAAGGAGACAAATTTTAAATAATTGCTGAAAAAATGTTATGGTATACAGGAAATTTAGCTGAATGTTTGAAATTTTTTATTTTGGTTAACTTGTATCTGGTAATATTATTTTCCCTCACACAAAAATTATTCAAAAGAACATTTGAAGATCCCAAGACAATAATTTTTCTTAATTTTCCAATACTGTGGCCCTGAACACAAGATTCCACATGAAAAAGATGATCACTATTTGCTAAAATATGAAGAAAATAATTTTTTATCAGTTTACCAATAACTATATAATTATAGAGGACAACATTTGTAGCAGTATCTCTAGGATATAGCAAAGAACCTCTATTAATTCTCTGAAAATAACTGTTTATTTCAGGTATTTTGTCCTCATTATTAGTTCCAAATCTTAAATTCTTGCAACTGTTGCATTTAATTTTTTTAAAAACTGTATAACTGCCATAACCTGCCATGTATAATATAACAGGAATGACTTCTATGCATTCATTAACATCCTCATCTGTTACATCTATGTTAAAATTATAAATATGAAAATTTTGCTGCCCTGTCATTTCATCTCAGTTAGTTTTTAAATTCTTCAAATCAATATGTGGCATTAAGTGGCAAGCTCAATTTTAAAACTGACATTCTGATTTTTTTCAACACTCACACAATTCACATATAGAGATGTATGGAATCCCCACTAAGTTGCTGGTACTGGCCAGATCTATTCTCAAGGTGATCTGTTTGAAATTTACCAAGTAATACATGCATCATTTTCAATTCTATTGTGCAATATTTGGTCAGTTCTAGAATTGTATAAGTAGTATGATGCAAATCTGCAAAGGTTTCATTTGTTAGCTTCCTATTATTTCCAAGAATGTTATTATTGCATTGCAAAATATATCGTTGTCATTATTTACCTCAAGTGGATTAGCATATTTATTTTTAAGCTGCCAACATTTTATATGGTGATTTTTACATTCAGTATTGTCCATATTTAAAATACATTTGTGTTCTTCAAATTTAACCCTTTGTTGCAATATTGGTTACAATTGTAACCTTTCTCTAACCTGTATTGCATATTGGTTACAATTGTAACCAATATGCAACAAAAGGTTAAACAATCATTTATGTTTCTCTAAGGTTAACAAACCCTGAATAGTTCATTGGTTAAAATTTTGCAAACTAATGAAACATTCTGCTTTTAAAGACCAGTGCAAGAAAGAGCCTTTGAAGTTAATTTATAGTAATATTTTAAAATTGGCTGAGATTCCAGGACATGAAACTTCTGTAAAGTACAAAATGAGGCACTTTGTATATTAACTAAATCAATATTTTCATTATGGCAAAATTTTGATAACATCATGCATTGTATTTTTTTTTTTACTAAGCCAGTTTTAGGTGAATTTCATATACAAGTAAAGGTACTGTAATGTCTTTTTCCTCTAGTAACTTAAACTTATTTTTAATCTACATAAGAAAATTGTTATGTTGCTCAATTATAGGATTCATATAGTTTGATAAGGTTAGTCTTTTTGTGTATCTTAATCTATAGGGGAGCAATTATGCAACAATGAAAGGAAAAAAAAATCATCATTTCTGTTAAATAACCAAACTTACAGACTCCTTAATTTTAGTTGTTCATATTTATATTTAACTGCATAAAAATATCTAAATGACTCACCTTGCACTCACAGCATAAAAAACATTATCAAATATAATACAGCAATCCCACTTTTAGAGGTTTGATTTGGCATTCTTCTGTGTCCATTTTATTTTCATGTTTTTAATAACTTCTAAAGTATTTGTATCACATGATCAGAAATCTCATACTGCCCTAGAATATTCATTTCCACATCCTCACAGAAAGCATGTATTGCAAAATCAGGTTCAGTTATAACAGACTGATTCATTTTTGAATATGGAGACTTGATGATGCGACATAAGAAGAGTTTTTTGCTGTTTCACTATATTCCATTAATTTCTATAGAGAAAATTTAATTTTTTCTTTATATCATTAATGCTGTGAAATTTTTTCTACTATTTTTATTCCAAGTCATCAGCAATACTTTGATCCAAAGTTCTTTTAAGGGCAGAATTTTTTAGTTGATTTTTCTCCTGGACTCTTGTGACTCTCTCGAGAGGGTTAGTGAAGATAAATATGAGGGACATTTTGATAAAATTCAAGGGATTACACCTACATGAAGACATGCTTTCATAAGTCTAACAGTAATTGTAGTACCAGTTTCCTTATTAAATGCAGATGTTTCTTATCTTATGTCTTCAGGTCAAAAATGTAGCTCACATATTGAAAAGGGTTTATTAAAAGGAAAATTACAACCTATTTTAAAACTCTTGTCAAGATCTAAGGCAGTTAAAAATAGAAACAAGAAAAACAATAACATAAGAGAAAGTTTGATGAAATAATGAGTTTTGTGGGTTGTCGGAAATTTACAGATGTAACGGGTCTCCTGATTGGCTGATTTAACCCGAACCTCGTTTTGAACTTTAGGCGGGCTTTACCAGAGGTTTTATGTTTTTTTTACACGATGGTTTTGTTCTCTCCTTTTTTCAGCTAGCACGAACAGTATCGGACGTATTTGTGCCGCTCCGGATTTTTGTTGCAGCAGGGCCTAAATTGGCGCCCACTTGTCTCGCTATATCGAGACCATCTTACCAATTCATTGTAATCTTTTAGGCTAATGCCACAACTTTGTAACAGAGAAAATCTCTTGTTACCCTTCTTACCTTAAAAAGGATACCCTATGGGCAAAGCCTTGCCTTCCTAGAGAAAAATTCTCTCAGCACTATCATCTTATACCAAGATAAGAAACTGTGAAAGAAGCTGACCCAGAAGAAAGTTCCTGTACGTCGCGGATCGCAGTTCCTTGTGTCTTTTCATCCCACTCCTAGACGGAGGATACTATACCAAGCTAAGCAGAGAAAAGAGACTATACCAAGCTACACTGTAGCAGCAAAATTCAGCATATTTTTGCAAGACAAATAAATTGTTTTTCCTATACCAGGTATGTCTTGTTATGTTTGATAATTTCCTTTCACTGCTTAAGCGCTAAGCTATGTGAATATATTTCTCACAGGGTGTTCTAAAATTCAGTAACCAAATTCAAAACCATAGTCTAAAAATTGTTTTGTTGAATTTTTCCTGCGTGTTTTAATATTTCTAAATGACTAAGAGAAATATGAGGTGAAATCATATTTTTAAACTTAAGCAAATTTTAAGTTTACACATGAATATTTATGGACATTTTATGCAAATATTTTTTTTAAAAATAAAAAAAGAATCAAACGTTTGTTTTTAACTGCTTATTTCAAATTATTGTATAAATTTCCTTAAGTATTTGTATTGAATATTTTTTTAAAAAAAGTGAGTTTAATTTCATCCACAGAATTTAGTCTTTTAATGGTGAAGGCCGCCTCATTACTTTGTTTTAATGTGTCATGAATTGTAAAGTCATGAAATTAATTTAATCATTAAGTTTTAATGCATTTTTTAAAAATAATATAAAAGAAAATACTCACTTTACTATTTTGGTACAAAATTTTCCTTGGATAGCATGTACCAAAATCCTGTCTTGGAAACGAAAATGCATTCACTTTTGGTTCATTTTTATACTTTCTTTTGCATTTTGGGACAAAGAATTTTTGTAAATTCAGTGAAAATATTTACAAAAGAAATAAAAAAATCAAGCCTGGTCAAAAAAACACAAACAGTAAAATCTAATGAAATTATTTCTAATTTATACGACATATAGTGACGTCATCACATAACACAGCTCATCGAACAGGCAAATCTAGGGGGAATAACTCTAATTACAAAATATTTTATTAGTTTTCTTATTTACTGTTTGTCTCCCTTGAATAATTGTTTTTTTTTTTTTTGTTTTTTTTCGCACGTTGTGGTGCAGTGGATATCGACTCGGAAGGTATTAATCCGTCTCTTCCCTCCAGTTATGGGTTAAATAGCAGGACGGATTGGGTTCTATAGCCTTGACTGGCAACCAGTCTACCGCAGAAAGCAATGGCAACCTACTGCGGGATAATCTTCTGCCCAGTCAGTCATGTATTTTTCGAGACATGATTGCCCAAGCGTGTATCACGTATGACACTTAACTGACTGACTTCTGTTCTGTGCAGAACTTAATTATTAATTTATCATTCATTCCAGGTCTTATTTAGGTATTGGAATTATTTGTTGGTGTTAAAATTATATGAACAAATCTTCAGATATCTATAATGAATTAACTTTTTGTTATCTAATTTTAAGCATTTTAAAAATATTTTTTTTAAAAGACGATAGACAACGTTGAGGTTTTAGATTAACAAAATAGTTTATATTCATATTTCCACATTAGAACCAGTAACATAATTTAAAATCTAATGAAAGGTTATTGGATTAAAAGTTTAATTAACTACAATTACATAAATTATTAAGGAGACTTTCTTTGTTACCAATTTCTTGATAATGTAATTCTAAACCAATTGTTGATTTTAAAATTGGAAAGTAAGATAAATAAAATAATGAATATCGCTAACGAATATTCCACTTTTAAGATAGATCAAATTTAAATTCAATTACTAAGATGACTGCACAAGTTAACTTAGAACATATCTGGTTGGATTATGTTTAAAGTATTAACCGGGACATTTTTACTCCTGAATAACTTTTTTTTATTGTTTCCATACGGATCAAATGGAAGAAAATTATTGAAAACTGCAAAATATATTGTAAATTTAACAGTATGATTAAAAGTGACGTCACCAGAAATGCTGAAATTGAATGTAGTGTGTTTTTTTTTTTTAGTATAGAATACCTGGTGGTGTTGCTCTATGTCAACCGAAGGGAGATAATCGCCTTTTGTACCTTTACGTCGCCATATTGCTCAATCTGTATCCGTCTCTATAATTAAAGTCTATTATTAAATTTGACTGTAATTAATAACACACTTTTAGCTGATCTATCTAGAAACGGTTAATACAGGTTCTTTTGAAATTTCATTTGCATCACTTAAAGTACCTTCACTGATTTTCGATAATTAACTTTTAAAGTTAATTTTTAAAAATAATGCTTTCTTGTTAGTTTTAATTGAAAGCTAAATGATTAATTTACTATTTCTAGTAAGCAAAATACTCTGGTATATTTCAAACAGAAATTATATTGATTAGAATGTAAGCTTTTTCAATTTTTTTTAATCTTTCAATTTTTGGTATATTTTTGAGCAATAAATTTTTTTTAAAAGTTAATTTTCGGTTTTAAAGCCTTTGCAAAACTAAAACATGCATCTGTGACATATAATTGAAAAACTACCAAATTTATTGTTAAATTAATCTGATTTACACAAGTATTACTTATTTATAGCATGAAATTTAGAATAAAACTATTTTTAAACACAGTTGAACTTTCTAACCTTTCCACCGTATTTGAAATGCGTTGACAGATGCGAGATAAGTGTATGGCAATCACAACTGACATAATTGTATAATTTTTTTCCTGTAAGGAGAAGGAACCCTGGAATATATGACCTTTTAACATACACATACAAATTACCATACAAAAAACTTAAAATACATAAAAACAATTATTTAAAAAATACGAAGGCACGACTATTTGTATTAAACTTTTCAATTTTTTATCAGTAAATATGATCTTCACTTAGTAAGTTAATAAACTAGCGACAAGAAATCTTTGAAGTATTTTAAAAATATGTTTGAAACTTTATAAATTATTATAATTAAAAATAAATGGAAATTTAGTCAGGGTGGGGTGGGGGTAACAGATGTGAAATTTTTTTTTTGCCAAGACTTTTTAAAAATAATAATTTCATTCATTTGTGAATAAGTAATGAAAGTTTCATTAAAATCCGTCAATTATTTGATTTTTGCAAGAATTTCCAAATTAACGTGTTTGTCAACGGAAATATCTGCGTTATGTAATATTGCTTTTTTCCATTGTCAACTTTCGTAACGATTTAGTTACCCGCTAACTAAAATCAAAACGAGATTTTTTTTACCTAGATTTCGAACGTGTTAGAAGGGATTAAAAAATTCTAAAAAAATAATTTAAAAAATACTTATATCTTTCCCATTAATAGTAACATAAACATTTTGAGTTCGCTTTTAAGTTTGGGGCCTTTTTTTATTCATACTAGGCTGTAAGATAAAAAAAATGAAAGACTGGTCCGGATCTTCATTAATAGTAGGAAAATTGTAAATGATATTTGACTTACGTTTCTTGCTTTTTCTCACAATTCTGACAATTTATAGTTTCTGCAATAATTAGGCATTCAGAAATAATCTTCCAGATACATTTGAACCCACATTTCCTAAGTTTAGAACCTGTCTGCCTGGAATAACACTTTATTTTGAAAGCAAACTATCAAATGGAGTTGTCAGATTGGCAGCAAACTAAACTATATTTGAAGCCCGGCTTGACTAAAGTTTGAATTGATTTCTTTTTCAAGAGTAGCCCTAGTTAGTCTAGCTTATTTTGAAAAATAGCAAGCAACAAAAGTCAAATTCTAGTAACACGACAGTAATCATTTGAAAATTAGTCATCAGCCGAATTCTTCTTAGAGGAAGCATTATCATTATTAAATTTGACTAAATTCTTCAGGTTTGATACATGTTGCTTGCTGTGTGATAAAAAGCAACAAAAAATTAAATTAAAATAAGTCAGATATTAAAAAGGATAAATGCTTCATCTTAGAAATTTGAACTACTTGCTAAAATGTTACTCTTAGGTCATATGAAAATCACAAATGCAATGAAAGTTAACTTTTTTTTTTTTTTTAAACTTAGTGACTTCCAGAACTAATTTTCATTTTAAAGATTAAAAAGTCTCTATTTATAAACATACTTTCTCTACTGAGAAAAATATGTTTTATAAGAAAAACCTTTCCCACTAAAACACTTCTTTTCAGTAGTCTGTTACATCACTTGTTCTGATTGGACCCCTCTGTCACTTCATTGACCAATCAGGCGGCTCGACTCTTACTTGAGAGTCGTCTCATTTTCCCGCCGAAGAGACCACGGCATTTTGGCTTGTTGATCAACAATTAGCGATCCGAATGGATGTATTTTCTTTCGTTTGCTTTGGGAGCTGTTAAGGTAACGTAAAAGTCTTTTAATCACCTAAGTCATGTGAACGTAGCCTGCTTAAACTACCAGTTTCGACTCATGTTGAAACTCAATATGTTGCAATTGGAACATTTCTCTCTGGATCCTTGATTCTTCTTTCAGCTTTATTATTCAACAATAATCACTTATGTGATTAGTTATATTTTCAAATGTTTAATATAGAATCTAATTTTGCATTATTTAATCGACAGAATTTTGCAATGCCATAGAGTAATAGTTATTAATACTGTGTCCGAGTTTTGCAATAGTGTAGATGTAAAAATTTATTTAGCAATATTTGATGTGTGAAGTTTAGCTTGCAGTATTTATGTAGCATTGCCATAGTATTATATTTGAAAGCTGATTGGTTTAATTCTCAACTTAGTAAACTTTCAACTCGACGTATTTTTTCGCGTGGCATCAAAACTCGAGAATTAAAATAACTGTTGCTGAACTTTTATAACTGACTTTTCGTCAACGCAGAGATAATCCTTATCAACTTCATACTTTTTCGGCCTTTTTAAACATTTCACAAATTTGTATATTTTGTATATAAATGTATTTGAATTATTGTTAATTGAAATCTGTATTCTTGCCGTTATTTCACTTTTCCAAGCTCTGCCAGTGTGTTCTTTTTTTATTGTTTGTGGAAATTGAACACCAACAGCCTTCGTAACTGAATCCTTTTACTTAAAACATCTACCGTTTCACAACATAACTTTCATGGTAAATGTTAGTTTTAGGTACCGACGACTTTTCCACCTTCAAATTTTATTTATCCAAAATGGGATTATTTCTGTGCAAATGTATATGCTGAACTCAAATCAACAATTATTTATTGAAGAAATTTACCTTTTTTTGCTTTGAAAGTCCATAAAAAACGAACTATATATCGTACTTTTTCTCTGCCGTAACTCTCACGAAGTCATGTTATTCACTGCAGAATTTTTTGTCGAATTTTGGCTGATTTTCTTCCTTTACTGAAACTTCCGGTGATGTACTTCCTGTAGCAAGTGTAGAAATACAATAGCGCATTACTTTAATTTCCGGAAGTACATCGCCGGAAGTATCAGTAAATTAAAAAAATACACAAAATTTGCCAAAATTCGTTCAAATGCGCAGTCCGTCATTCTGCAGTTTGTTAATTACATGACTTCGTGAGAATTACGGGAGAGAAAAAGTGCAAGATATAGTTCGTTTTTTTTTTTTTATGGACATTTAGATAAAAAAAAGGTAAGTTTCTTCAATAACTAACAGTTGATTTGAGTTCGGCATATACATTTGCACAGAGATAATGTTATTTTGGATAAATTTGAAAGGGAAAAGCGACGGGACTTACAACAACAATTTACCACTTTCATTTAATTAAAGAAATTATTAACCCAAGTTGTTCAACTAAGTGAACTTTTATTGAATTTTCAAAAATGGGTGCTCAACTAAATCAGCTTTCATAAAAAAAGAAAAAAAAAGGTCAAACTTTAAACCGAATATTACTTTATTAATATTCTTATCGAAATATAATCCTTTCAAGATTAATAACTTTACAGAATTAAAAAGTAAAAAACGATAATAGATACCAGAAATAGTAAGAAATTAATATAACTATGATGTTACAGCAATTAAAAGAATCCATTGCTAAAGGGAAAGGCGCTTTCCAACAAGAAATCTCTACAATAAGAGAAAGACAAAAAGAAACCAGCGAATTAAACGAAAATATATGCGCTCTATTTATTTTTATCGTATCACCCCGAGCAAGGCGGTAATGCCACTGATGTGCAGGGGGCTACATAAGAGTAACAATATTAAGTAGAAGAGAGTGAAGAGGAAGACGAACCAGTTGGAAAGGAGTAAGAGAAGGATGGGAATACAGGTGTGATGACAGTTGCAAAGGTGGAGAGAAAGGAAAGGATATACGGGGCGGTGAAAGAACTAGTCAAGTGGTTAAGAGATGAGTATTGACATTGCATTTAAATTCCGGGACGTTGTAGCCGTCAGGAAAGCAAGAATATGGAAGCGAGTTCCACAGGCGGGAAGTGCGAGAGAAGAAGCTGCAGGAGTAGAATTGTCGTCTGCATTTGGTTAATCTAACTGTGAATGGGTGGTACCCAGTTGCCAATCTGGTTGCACGAGTAAACACCTGTTGCAGAGGCACCAGTGACTTAAGTTCGTTGGAACAGAAGCCATGGAAGTATTTATGGAACAGACAAAGGGAGGCCACATCTCGTCGGTGGGGAAGTGGCTGTAGTCGAGCCGTGTGTCAAGATGGATGTAAATCTTTAGAGGGGTGTTGATCCGTCATCGAAAAATGAAGTCCAATTTCGATTGGCTATATTCGACTGTTTATATAGTATAAACAGTCGAATTGCTGAATTTGATAATTTAGTCGTGGACGAGGAACATTTTGGTAAAGAAACTGCAGTATTGTACATTCTTTAGTGGAATGAATCCTTCTAAATTTGAATTCAAAACTTTTCTGGCGCAATTTGAGAATTGTGACTAGCCATCGTACAAA
Source organism: Ascarosepion bandense (assembly GCA_037127315.1). NCBI lineage: Eukaryota > Metazoa > Mollusca > Cephalopoda > Sepiida > Sepiidae > Ascarosepion > Ascarosepion bandense. Next base: position 851,915 of record JBBBDQ010000171.1, read on the forward strand.
AGTTGTAAAATCCTAAATAAAAATTAGCACTATAAGGGCTAACAGACTATGAGTTGCAAATTGTCTTACAGTGTGATACAATTTGCAATTTTCGTTTTTTAACGATAGGTGTGATTATCACACCTACCGTGAGAAGATGAAAAATAATTATATAGCAATCGATTTACTAAACAAAGTATTTTGGGATGTAAATTTCATTATAAGTGATATTTTCAAGCAAATTCTAGGTAGGATTCTGGATACATGTTGATCAGATACATCGTGTCTGAAAAACTACCAAACTGATATAAAAAGAGAAATTTGCCACAGAATAGAAAATAATTATCCTACCTTGAACCAGGTTTTCGAAACTTACAACGATGTCATTGGCGAATTAAAAATAAGAAGCCAGATTACAAATTCAAACAGAGAAAGTGCAACCCTTCAATCAAAATTTAAAAAAAAAAACAATGAAAATTGTCTTTGTGATTCGAGCCATCGCACAATGAATAAATAAACATTACATTTTTGTAACACATGAGGCTAGTTAGACTTAATACTAGACGCAGATGACACGCACCGGATAAATACCCGGATTACTAAACAAATTAAAATTGACTTGAAAAATATGTTCGTCTAAAACATACATCAATCCTTTGTGCAAAGTCTTATTGAAGAAGAACTCTTCTTTTTTCTCACATGTTGGCTTTAATCGGAAGAATGACGTCACTCTCATGTGACCAATTTATTAGCTCTACATCAAAAATGGAGAAAATACTTAGCCAATTCTCTGCTGGACATCGGAAGCCAGTGTCGGATTTCTCCATTGCTTAATAAATCCGACTTTATGCACACCTTTACGTTTTCAGGACTCAATGCAAAGAAGTTTTACATTTTTGAATTGGCCAATAATAAATCATTTTTTATTGGATAATCGATTTTTTGTCATATGCGGACGTCGTCTAGAACAAATTGGATGCACAGAAGAAGGAAATTACTGGAAAGTAATTGAAAATCACCTGAAGCGAGCTGAATATATAATGCTTCTCATGCCAATAACATTTCCACCGAGCTTCTCAACGGCATATGACGCCATTCAGCTTATTTTGATGTATTCCTTTCAAGTTTATATTTCGAGTATATATATATATATATATATATATATATATATTGTTTATATTTAAATTGGTATCATCAGGAGAGAATGTGCACCATTTCGGGGCCTTCTTCTCAGGAAGAAAATTTGTCTAGAACAAATTGGTTGCACAGTGATATATTGAATAATTAGAGAACAGGAAAAACTCGATCTTTGGTCGCGAAAATGTTCATATATGCGTGATTTTTTTTGCCTTTTTCTTTAGAGGGCTTTCGAGCACCTAGCTGGGACTTAGATTCCGGCGATATGTATTTCTTGCCTTCTCACTTTCCGATAAAAATAGATTTTCTTTTGTTTTTCATGAAGGATGAAAACAAGTTAATCGTTATAACACTTTAATATTAGTTTGGGTTCAATGCAAGCCCATTCATTAATATTGTAAGGAACTACTCAATCAGCTTCTTTTCTCGCACTTCCCGCCTGTGGAATTCCCTTCCGCTGACTTGCTTCCCCGACAGCTACAATCTTCAAGAATTCAAATGTGAAATCAATAGTCATCTCCTGTCTCACTAACTTGCATCCTCTCTCTCTCGTGCTCCTTTCTCCGTTCACCCAACTCTCATCAGTATTCTCATCATTCTCTTACCCTCTTCCTGACACCCTCTTTAACCTGTCACTCTTTCTCGTAATATTTCTCCTATGTAACCCCCCTGCACAACAGTGGTAGTAAAATGCCTTGCTTGGGGCGACACGATTATAATTAAAATAAAAAAACAAAAACAAAACAAACCTCGATTATGTTTTCTAATCAAATTAGCCTTATACCAAACATAACCGAACTTCCCACAATCAGAAGGTGGAGAGTGGTTAAAAAGCATCAAAGAAATAAAAATATCTCTTTTATGTATAAAAAAACATATTGTTAAGCAACAATTGTTATTTATAAAAATTGTAATTGGATGTTAAAGTTCATTGGAAGGTTTTTAGGTACCCCACAAAATCGCTGAGAACTGCATAGTATGAATGAAAAAGGCCTCAAACTTAATAAAAACGAACTTTTTCCATCAAAATGTTTGATATTATTATTATTATTAATAAAAAAGATATAAGTATTTTAAAATTATTTTTAAAAATAATTTTTAATCCCTTGTAACACGTTCCAAATTTTGGTAAAAAATCTTCTTTCGATTTTAGTTCGCTGATAAGCAAATCGTTACGAGAGTTTACAATGGAAAACGTAATATTACATAACGCAGATTTTTTTTTTTAGGTGACAGATTAATTTGAAAATTCTTGCAAAAATTAAATAATTGTCGGATTTTAATGAAACTTTCAGGACGTATTCACAAATGAATGGAATTACTTTTGAAATTATTATTGAAAAAAAATCTTAGTAAAAATTTTTATTACATCTGTTTTCCCCCACCACGTAAATTCATGAAATTTAAAATAAATTTTGTTGCGAAAATTGATTTTATTAGTTAAACGCAGAACTCATTGGGAATGTAAACCATGTTTTGAAAATTTTGCCTCTATTTCTGAAAATCTGCTCCCAATATAAAGTTAAAGAATGCAATATAAATAGGACATTATTTAATTTAAGTTTTAATTGCTTGAATAAATAATATACATTAAGGACATTATAGTCTGAAGGAAAAACTTTTTTCGATTAATAACGAAATTTTAAAATTGTTTTAATTTTTCTTTTTTAATTATAATAATTTATAAAGTTTCAAAAATATCTTTGAAATACCTGAAAGATTTGTTGGGGTTAGTTTATAAAATTAGTAAGTTAAGATTATATTTAATAATTGAAAATTAATACAAATCGTTGTATCTCCTTATTTTTAAAATATTTCTTTTTGTGTGTGTATTTGAAGTTTTTCTTTTGTATGGTAATTTCTATGTGTACATTAAAACGTCATGTGTTTCATAGTTTCTTTCTTTTTCTGGAAAAAATCGTATAATTATATCACTTGTGATTGCCATACGTTTTTATCTTATCTTGCATCTGTGAAATAAATCTGGCAATACACACGGTGGAAAGGTCAGAAAGTTGAACTCTGTGTTTAAGAAATAGTTTTATTTTAAATTTCATGCTATAAATAAGTAATATTTGTGTAAATCAGATTAATTTAACTTTAATTTGCTAATTTTTCAAAAGTAATGTGTCACAGATACATATTTTATTTTTGCAAGATTTTTAAAACCAATAATTAACTTTGGTTTATAAGAAAATGGCTGAAAAATTGAAAAATTAAACTGCAAAATTTTAGATTCCATTCAATATAATTTCTGTTTGAAAAAATTAGCTTACTGGAAATAGTAAATTTAATCATTTAGCTTTCAATTAAAACTAAAGACTTTTTCATTTTTAAAAATTCAATTTAAAAGTTAGTTATCAAAAGCGAGTACAGGTGTGTATATATATATATATATATATATATATATATATATATATATAAAGGTTAGATTTTCTTGAATTTCTGAGGAAATCTTTTTTTTGAAGAAAGTCTTATGTTTGCACGAATAGTAGTAAGCATCTTGTGTTGATTTCTTTTTTTTTTGTTGCTGCAGACTAGTTGTAAGGGAGAAGAAATGTTAAGACAAAAGAAAAAGTGATTGAGTTGAGAAATTTTCCTCTTGTCTGCTTTTAGAGAGCATGCACAAATGACACTTATTCTTTCTTTCGTTGCATGAGGAAAAGGTGAGAGAGAGTGAGAAAAATGTGTGTCAGACAATCAGCCAACACTTGAGACTATCTAAAGCGGGTAAAACAAAAACAATCCATGTGTTTTGAGAATCCAGAAAAGGATCCAATTTGAATTTCTGGGAGTGTGCTCTGGCTGGTTAATAATTAAGACGCTCTATATTTCTTTTGGTTTTTCATTATTGTCCAATAATAAAGGATTTATTATTGACTAATTTAAGAATGTAAATGTTATTTTGATTGGCTCTGGTGAGTGTATAGGTGTGTGTAAAGTTGGATTTAATAAGCAATCAAAATATGAAGAAATCCAACAATATTGAACTATGTAATCAAATATCATGTTAACCAATTCCTAACAGATGACTACACAGAAATGATCAGAAATAGATTTTATGTAGATAATTTATGAGATTATGCAACTTCAATCTTGATGCCTTAAAATCAATCATGAAGAAAGAAAACACTTTTGTACAGCAGGACTGTAATCATGAAAAACTTATGGGCTACAATTATTACTCTGAAAATAAGATAGGTGTTAAAAACCCCTATTAGCATTGAAAGCTAATACCAAAAAATTAATTTTAGCTCAAATGACATATTTGATCCATTGTTTTTTTTTATTCTTTGGTCACAGTAAATGCCAAACTACTTCTGCCAGTTATGATCCTTGGGCAAGAATTTAAACTACTTTGAGCATATTCATAAGCATCTGATACAACAATTAAAATCATTAATATTATCAGACAGTAACAAATCTGAACATTCAGTGAACATTGTTGAACCTTTATATTCTAATCAATAGACATTAACTGTACGTAGCAAAATATACCCAATTATTAATAGTCATTGTAATAACGTTTAATTTAATATTAATTATTAATAGTCATTGTAAGATGTTTAACTTAAACATCTTCAACTCAAATCATTAACTGTTGAATATCACCTTTATAGGCTATTTCACCTTTCAGGACTTTCTATCAACAGTAATGATTTAATCAATTGGTTAATTTTACTGGTCTATATAATATTTTTGTCAACACTAGGGCACAGGTCTAAAATTGGCAACAGACAATCAATAATTAAAAGTGGTACAATGTAATTATTACCAACACACAATGTACTATTGCATATTTTTTTTTCTCTGTGGGAGAATATAAGAAAAATCTTTTCCACTCACACACCTCTTTTTAATAGTCTGTCATATTACTAGCTCTGATTGGACCCTTTGTTCACTTCATGGATCAAACCAGACAGCGTGACTCTTATTTGAGTCATCTCATTTTCCTGCCAAAGAAACCACAACTTTTTAGCTTCTTGATCAACAGTTAGCGATATGAATAGATGTGTTTTCTTTTGCTCACTGTGGGAGTCGTTAGGGTAATGTAAAAGCTTTTTAACCAGCTAAGTCATATGGATGTAGCCTGCTTAAAACTACCAGTTTCGGCTCATGTTGAAACTCAATATGTACATTAAATATTGCAATTGGAAGATTTCTCTCTTGCTATCATTGATCCTTCTTTCAGCATTATTATTTAACATAAATCACATGAATAATCACTACAGACAGCTTCCATAAAATTTAAAACTTTCATTTAGGAATGTTGCAATAAAATTCTTTCATGTTGCTACTTTTTATTGAAGAATTTTGTCATGTTAAATATCTTGTTATATTTTAGTATTGGATGATATTCAACCCGCCTAAACTTATTTATAAATGGAACTTTGTGTGTGTCTGTTACCTATAGACTCCGAAACGGCTGAACCAATTTTCTGGAAAATTTACACAGTTGTACTATAAGCGCTTGCTAGTGTTCTTAGTTAGGTTTTGTGTCCAGGTACTCCCAATAAATATCGAAAATTGATAATCGAAAAAATCGGGTTATAGAAGGAGTGGTCTGATTTTAATCAAATTTCATACACTCATAGACAAAGACATAAGAAACGATATTCAGAAGTTTCAAGGTTGCAGTTCTTACAATAGTGCAGAAAATTGATAATATATATATATATATATATATATATATATATATATATATAAAGCAAGATCCACAATTTTTATCCAATTCTCACCAAACTTCACACAAATATTCTTTAGGCTGAGTCTGAGCTCCAGGACCCTGGATTAGTTTTAAAGCTTTCATTACACCCGAGCAACGCCGGGCTATACTGCTAGTCTTTACATATTAACTGCTTTTGTTAAAGATACAATACCATAAAATAATGATATTCATTATTTGTGCTTTACTGTCAACCAGTACAGTAATACAACTATTTCACGATTAGAAACTTGGGTAAGTGTTAAAATTCCGATTTGAAAATGACATCACAGCAGGATTATAAAATGTAATTAATTCTTACGAGGATAGGGTAAAAGTCAGTAACTGTCAATAAGGCATACTGGAAGTCTTTTGAAAGTGTAGCATAGGAAGGAGGGAGCTTTGCATGTTTTTCAAGTCTAAGGGAAATAACAATGACATTGACATTAAATCTAAGGGAGATAATTCAAGCAGTTAACGAATTTCAGAGACACTATTTAGTGTTCTTTATACAAGCTATTTATCAGAACGTCCATTCGAAGGGATCGTAGTCTGACAAAACAGAGTTCAAAGTTCCACGCATATATGGGACCAGGAAAAAAAAATTCAGCCCTCTTTGGCACTTTTCCTTTTGGGAACACCCTAGACGCAAGAAATTAACCTTAGCCCACTCCATTATTTTTACCCTTCTCCCCCACTTGAGAGAGATGTGACACAAGGTCTTTTTTAACGTGGGGAACCTGAGCGCGTACACCCCGGTACTGGTCAAACATTACCTATCCACCGTGGTGGATAGGTTCAAAACCGGTCATAACTGGTCTTTACTTGTCTTAGGTGTGCCCAGCCCGAAGGATAGCCCACTCCTGGGGAGACAGGCCTCCTGAGGACTGGATACTTATTTTTATGCTTTGAAACAGTATACTAGATATAATGATAAATTAGTAAATTGGTCTAAGCTATTTACATTGTTTGGTCTATTGTCCTCATCTTTGTTGCTATTTTCACAATGTTTTATCTGTTGTATGCTCCGACTTTTCTCAGGTGATTAAAATTTTGAACTGAACCCTTTATTTCGATCAGTGGGGTAGATTGTGAAGAAGATTGCACCATACAATGACTGAAGCTTTAATATGGCAATAAAGACGTGGACAGCGTTGTTCACAATGTAAATAATGTTAGTAATTAAAGTTGTTCATCTAAGAAACAGACAAAAATTGGTCCAACCCTCATTGGTTACTTTGCAACTGTGAATTTGTGCCTGCTTAAATCAAAGCTTTGTAAATATAAAATCAAAGAGTTCGAAGTATGTTTTCTATTGTGTAGACATTTGTAGTTCAGTTATTAAAATAATTTCTATGAAATCATTACTTCTTACAAAAATGTTTAATTTAAAACAGCTCAAGATTATTTTATTGTCACGTTTGTTTAAACATTTAAGTTGTTCAGTCTTGCTTGGAAAATTTTGTCATTATTTCATAGAGTGACTCAGATAATTTGAATGTCATGATGACACTAAAATGTAAGTATTTTATAATTCTTTCATCAAATAAACTTTTGTGGTCCTCCATTCATGTAAACATTTCCTGGGTATGACAGAAAACGGCATCCGGCAGCAAGGCCTCTGCTTGGAAAGCTATGAGGAGCATGGAATTAACTCTTAATTGCTGTTATTCTCAGGTCCACCCTGACCTGGAGTAGTAGGACCTGTTAGGGTCCCAGCTATGGGCAAATAGTTAACCCCCAAACTGGTGTTAAAACACTATGAAGTATAAAAAATACACTTTTATAGAAATATATACATAAAAAGACTTTTATAGAAAAATATCAATTTTTGAAGGAAAAAAATTATTGCCATAATACATTTTTAAAGAACAAATTATTACCAGCAGTCAATTTTTTAATACAAAACTAGAAGACATCTTCAGTTTTCTAAACAAAAAAAGAAATTTAATCAAAATTTGATGAAAGCAACCTTCTCACTATAACCAAGCATTAAAAAAAATACCTTTAAAACGCTACCTTTTTGGCATTAAATAACCCATAGAGGTTGATATGTTGTTAAACAAAACTCAAACATAACCATTTATGTAAACCGATTGTCAGAATCCTGATGAATAGAGCGATAAGCAGAATCAGGCCAGAGATAGGGCAGGAACAGTGTGGGTTCGTCAAAGACACTGGAACAAGGAATGCCATATTCATGATTAGGATGCTCTCTGAAAGGGCATTACAAATGAAGAAAGACTTGTACCTATGCTTCATTGACTACGCAAAAGCATTCGACAAAATACGACACAAAGAATTGATGGAGATGCTAGGCAGCCTCGACATTTTCGGGAAAGACATAAGAATAATTAAGAATCTCTACTAGCATCAAACGGCCTGCATACGGACAGGTAACAATCTCAGTAGATACATAAAGATAGAAAAAGGCGTAAGACAAGGATGTGTCTTTTCACCAGATTTATTCAACCTATACAGTGAGAATATTTTGAGGACCCTAGATGACACGCCAGGATTTGTTGTTGGAGGCCACAACCTGAGCAACATAAGGTATGCGGACGATACAGTACTGATTGCGGATACGGAAAGGAAACTACAAGACCTCATACAGAAAGTAGCAGTGGAGAGTGACAAAAAAGGACTACAAATAAACTTTAAGAAAACTGAATGCATGGTCATCAGCAAAAGATACAACTCAAAATGCCAAATATGGGTGGGTGATAACAGAATCAAGCAAGTACAAAAATTTAATTGGCATGGCAAGGGATGCGTTCCAGAAGATGAGCAAAATACTAACACACAGGAAAATCTCAATAGAAATGAAGAAAAGAGTGCTAGACTGCTACGTGATGTCAGTTCTTCAATACGGCAGTGAATGCTGGACAATGTCATCGAAAATAAGGACAAAACTGGAAGCGGCCGAAATGTGGTTCTACAGAAGGATGCTGCGGATATCGTAGACTGAGCATGCAAGCAACGATGAGGTGTTGGAAAGAATGGCAACAAAAAGGAAATTGATGCTGAGCATCAGGAAGAGACAACTGAAGTTCCTGGGACATGCAATGAGGAAGGAGAGCCTGGAGAACCTGATAGTGACTGGTCAGATGGAAGAAAAAAGAGACAGAGGAAGGCAGCGGATAACATATTTGCAGGGTCTGATCAGGTGGATGACGGAACGGGGGTTGCCAGGAGCAAACATACGAAGAGCTACAGGGATAGGGAGACGTGGAGAACCATGATCGCCTACGTCCTGAAGGGACAGGGCACATAGAAGAAGAAACATGAAAAAAATGATACCAGCAAACTTTTTTTTTTTTTTTTAAACAAAGTATTTTCAGAATATTATTTTTGGTGTAATTTTTAACAATATTTCAGCCAATCCATTCTATGACTTTCCAAAGATACCTTCTATAATTTTCAAAAGTGTTATTAGCACAAGTTCATTTTTTTGTTATGCTTATTGTTACCAAATTTCAGCAGATTTATACTCTTCTTCAGGTGTACAATTTAGAAGTCAGGGTAGATCTCCTCTGTAATGCATAGAGATAAATAATGGTATAAAATATACTAATTAGCTCAACCCATTCTGGTAACATGCTTAATAAAATTTACTCAATTCCTTGCAACTGTTTTAACACAAGCTATGCTATACATTATATAAAATCTTCAGTCCTTGCTTGGTTATACAAAGAAATTGATAACAGCCAAACTTACACATTTCTCTACTTTATACTCTGTGAAATTTTTTATTTTGCTTTATTTATATTATTACCTTTTAAATAGGATAGATTTCAACATTTTAATACAAGAAAGTTTGGATTATTTGAGAAACCTTTGGAGATTGGTGCACAGTTAAAACATAAAATTGTAACGATCAATATTTCTGTATACTGAGATGAGGTAGTATTTACATTATTTAAACTTTTTTCCTCATCTTTATTGCCATATTCCTCAATGACTCATGATCCAGTGGATAAGTGTTGGATCTAGTGACTTGATCCAAAGAGATGTGAGTTCAATATATGGCTACAAACAACTTAGTGAGTTAACAGGAGATATCTAAAACATCTGAAAGTGGCATGGCTCATGGATTGAGAACAATTTATCCCAGTGATTGAAATAAACGGTTTGGTTTGAAATTCTAAACACCTGAAGAAGGCTGGAGCATACTGAAGGCTGAAATGTTGTGAATATGGCAATAAAGATGAGGACAACAGTCCAAACAATGCAAATAATGTAATAATCAAAGTTGGTAAATCAACTAAATTTGTAAAGATACAAATGAATAAAATTGATAGACAAATGTGATCAAGGCACCAGAAATTAATCAGGAGAGAGGGAGAGGGGAAAAAAATGAATGTTCTCTCAAAATAAGGGAACAAAAACATCTTTGCTTTTGTTGACAGTTGGTTTCTCATTGACAGCCTCAACAATTTTGAGTAAATACTGAGAGTGTACTCTAAGCGCAATGTGAAACCAGTCCTCTTGGTATTGGACAGAACAAGCTTGATTTTCAATCAAGTGCTGGCCACCTGCAGTATAACATGACTGCTAGCTGAGTCCAGCCAACCTTCCTGACCTTTGGTCAATTCCACCCATGTTTTGTTGTTGATTTTTAGATTAGCCAAAGCAGGATTGCTTGTTGTCACTTGATGAGATTGACCCAGACATGCAAGGGATTGGTATATAATGAAAACCACATTTGAGACTGCAACGACATGGTGTAGATTTATATATATTGAATAAATACAAGATTACAAGCAAGTCAAAGTAAGTGACAAAAAAAAGAGATATCATTGAGCTGGTATTTCAGTAGCATAATATTCATGTTCTGTATCCCCACAGGATGATGGTTTATTCAACTTCCAGCTGGTTGAATTTGGACTGACTGTCTCTTGCAATATTTCCCAGGCCCCAACCAATTTCTTTTCACCTTCTTATTCTAAACACAGAGCCCGAATTAACTAATTCTGTTTTCTACCAACTGGGGTGTTGAAGTTAGGCATGGGGTTTTCTATTTATTTTTATGGGGTTTTCTCCTTATATATGACTGTCTTGACAAGTAATTAATATCATTTAAACATTTCAATTTTCAGAGGAAGGTGGAGAAAAACCCACTCTCTGTTATTGTCTGCCTGTTCCTATCAGCTGTCCTGGTAATCAGTAAACAACAAATCCTCAAGGCCGTATTTAGACCTAGGATTACATATTGTCAACTATTTTGGTTAACTCGCTTTGATAAAATCACTTACTTATCCCAACAAAAGCAATTTTGTACTCATTGTTCTCTGAATATGTATATTCCAATTTTTATCACTTCGGCTACTGTTCCCGACAAAAATAATTGTGTTCTACAATTTTAGAGAAATCTCTTCTCATTTTGAAAATCACTTAAAATTAATGCCAGCCATCTGAAAATAGGGTTACAGCAGAATCTAATACCAATTGAGTTACTCCTGTTGAACTTTGCAACTCACCTTGTCTAATAAGGTATTCAGACAATTTGCCAACAAAGTTCAGATAGAACAATTAGGTCTTTTCAAGTTCAACCTCTCAAGTTTTTTTTTTTTTTTATATATGAACATTCTTTTTAAGCTCTTCAGTTATCATCATGGAGTTTGTCAAAACAGAATGAGGAGGCAGAAAGCTTTTTGAGGTGAAAGGTATTATCCTAGTGAAGAGATATATCTATTTTTCATTCTTGTGTGGGTTAGTAAATATTAAGTCAGGTTAACAACATGTAACGGTAAGGCAGAATGGAGGAATGAAATTAATGAACAAATGCTTGTTCCCAAAGAGACTTTTTATATTTTATGACATTCACAAATAATACATATAATATACAAACAAGTGTCCACATGTGAAGAAATATATATTTATTATATCTAACACAAAGCAAAGTATCAGAAGAAACCAAACAAAGGTCTGACATATAACTTCTGTTTGGCCATTGTTATGACTCCAAGTCTGAAGGAGCTGAATCCATTTATATCCCAAAGGGATATGGCAGGCTTCATCTATGTCTCATTGGGATGGCACCATGTGCTTGTGGATTCATCTATGTTCTAATGGGAGGGCAGGAGTTTTTTTATGTTCCAGCAGAACATGGCAGTAGGAAGATTCTGCCTAGGTTAAAGGCCTGGGCAGAAGGGAACAACTTTCTTTCTCAGTTGCTGTTAGCTGAAAGACTGACTAGTGCTTGGTTCACTATCAGGACTGATGTCACAAGTGGTTGTCATGTGACTTTATCTTGACCAATGAGAGATAGATACCTTTTGTATCTTTACAGAGGAACATGCCTATATTGTTGGTAAAACTAGAGAATCTAAAAGTTACTGGAGGTGCCAACAATAAAAACTGCAATGTAAGACTGGCAACAATCAATGATATAATTAGCAGAAACCCTTCATAACACTCATAACCACCAACACCTGGACAGTTTGCTGACAGTTTATAAAGAAAAAAACTGGATGAAAGCTGATGAACTTTGAAAGCCTTAAAGCATCAACCAATTGTCTTGTCTGTGAATTGTCTTTTGGCAAACATTCTGCACATGGTCTAATACATGCTGGTTGATTCTTGTAAGTTAGTTTACCCTGCATAATCAGCATCACACTGACATATAAAATAACAGAACTGCTAAAGAAAGGGAGAACTTTATCCTTCTGAAAAGAAAAAAAACATTTTTGGTGGAGAAAACAACTTGTAATTTAGCCATCCAGTAACACTCGGAAATGTAGGAAAAATGTTTTTTTCCAGTCCAATGGAATTTTAAGTAAATAGGACACTTGTTAGCACCATACATAGGAGAAGAATTGAATTTTTGAAATTTTACATGTTAAAACCAGTGTGAGAACATCTTTAGGATAACCATTATCCAAGAGAATATATTTATCTTGCATAACTTGTTTTCTAACCTTACAAAAGAGTAAATCATTAATACATGTTGCACCAGTGTATTAATTAAACTGACCATTTTACTTCTTGATACAAAAGATTTTCAATCAGTATACAAAACAGTAACTGCTTGCTTACGATAAACATTTCTAAGAAACTCCTTATCAGATCTTTAAACAAGTATATACAAGAAAGATAGGGAACAGTTATTCTCTTTGCACATCGTAAATCTTAAAGAAGGATACAAATGCTCAAGTTGATCAAGTAAAGCAATCGACCCCCCCCCCCCCCACGTTCATCAAAAAACAAGACTGTTGTGGATTCTTGTTTAGAAAACCACACAATATAATAACAAAAACAGATATGAGAGGAAAAATGTAAGTATATTGAATAAAAGATATACAACCTGTACAGGGTTAGTAGATTCAGGAATACTTGTTAGTAGGAGTCAAATATATACAAGAAGTAAGTCCGGGTAATAGTTTATATTCTTGCTGACCAACAAGCGGCAGTTCAACTGCTCTGACAAACACCAACTCTAACAACTACAACAGCCAACTATCGTTCTTTGTAGGAAGGATTATTTGTATACCACGGAAGAGTCTACAGAGTGTGTAAAAAGGAGTGACTTCCCAACAAAGACAAACATATATTTATATCATGCAAGGTTTATACACACCACTTTATACTATATATATATATTATCCTATACCATTTTGTATGTTCCTGATGTAATCAGAATCCCAAGTAGACATCTATGCAAATGGTATCACCATTTACTTCCATCTTAATAAGAAATCTGGCAAGGTTGACATGATTAACCTTTCTGTTGCTCTTGAAAAAAACTTCAAATCTGTGATGGAAGAAGGTAAGAAATAGCTTGTAAATTTTAATGCTTCCAAAATGAATCTGCTCTCTTTTTAACCACCATAGAAAACTTTCTTATCTACTGTCAGTATGGATGACACTAGTCTCATAGAAATCAAGGAAGGTTGGGTCTCTGTCAGGCCAGAAAGCTTTTCTTGTCAGGACCCATCTTGCACATTTATAAATCTACACTTCAACTGCATTGAATATTGTTATCATATCTGGTTGAATGCTACTGCTAATCATTCCAAGGTTTTTGACAAAATCCAAAGGAAAATCTGCAATGTAATAGATCCTGACTTAGCAGCTCGCCTTCAGTCACTTTCTCACTAATGTGATGTGGCTTCTCACTAATGTGATGTGGCTTCTCACTAATGTGATGTGATGTCTTTTCTACAAATATTTTCATGACTTCTGCTCTGATGAGCATTTTTACCTCGTACACTGACCACATTAATTTACTTGTACTACGAGAAGATTGGCATCAGGGTCCCACCTTTTTACCATCAAAATAGTTATATGTAACTGTCACTTCTACTCTAACAGTTTTTCTTGCATTTCCTTTCTATGGAACTCCCTTCCATTTATTTGCCTTATAACTACAATCTTCAAAAGTTTAAATGCAATGCCAATTGTCATCTTTTTTCCTAAGTCCCGTTCACCCCTTATCCTTTCTTCAACATCCCCTCTACCCTGTTTTTTTTTCTTTCACTGTAATCCCTTCGTTCACCAGTGGCAATCCTGCCTTGCTTGGTGTGAAATGGGTATATAAGAAAAAAAATTATCATACACACCACTTCCTATGATATTATCTGTTGTGGAGTCTCCCCTTTTTCCATGATAATGGACTCGACTTGAGTATATATACTCTTGCTATAGTGAGATACGTCTTGTTACCGTTAGTGTCTGACAGATACTGTCGGATATTGAGGTTTCACAGAGATTACAGTGTCAGTAGCTCTGAGCTCCACTCAGACAGACGATTACTACACAGCACTTGTCAACTTTTGACGTAGAAATACTGATTCTACTATGGATTCACTTCAGAGACTTCTGTGTGTACACACACACACACACACACACACACACACACACACACACATATATATATATATATATATATATGATTTCTTACTTATCATACTCCTGGATTACTAACCTGCATTCAAGTTTGTATCTTTACATTTAATATACTTATTTTTCTATCTCAAATATCTGGTTTGTTGTTCATTATTTTGTGCAGTTCCCATTCCCAGAATCCACAACATTATCACTTTCCGGTGATGCTCAATATCTTGTAATTATTACTACTTGTTCAAGAGAGAGATGCTATAGGGATTGTATAGTGGAGACATGGGAGTTTTTTCAAATAGGAGATACAAATGAAATGACAATATTGTACAGTTAACAACAGCAGCAGCAGTTTAATTGCCTTAGCAAGCTAAATAAAAATTAAACAAAAAAGTGAATGATGATATGTGTACTGATGTCCCTAAAAATATTGAGAAACTTACATTTGAGAAAAGTTTTTATTCATTGATTTGGTAGAATTGTCAGCTTGAGGTATTTGTATGCTGTGTTGTTTTCAATGTGTCATGTAGTTCACTGATGGTGAAAGGGCCCACTCAAAAGAAAACAAGACACATCTGATATATAAAGCATCCAATGGCTAAAAGAGAGGAAGTGACTTTACATTGTTTTTGGTAACACTGTCTAGCAGACAATTGAGGGTAATTCCATAATTTACAGTGTTTGAAAAATAAATATTCAACATACACCATCATAACAGTTTTTCATTATTTACCTGCATGCATAATGATATAAAATTAATCTTTATGATACTAAATATAAGCAAGAATTTCAATGAATACATTTATATAAATTTGAACAAAATATATTTAAAAAAGATGGAGCCAAAAAAGAATTCAGTACTTAACATTAATCAGAATTTAACATTTATTTTGATTGATTTAATTTACGCATGTTTTCAACCCTTTGCTGGTTATGTAAAGCCAGAAAATATTTTTATATTGTAAGAATTTAAAAATTTTTTTTTTTCGTAATACAAGTGTTATGAATTAAACAATAGCTGAGTGGAGTAGAGGAAGATTCATACCTAACCAGAATTTGATAAACTAGAAATTATAAAGTAGGGAATTCAATTTTATATTGCAATCAATATATTCATTGATCTTTCACTTTGTGGCCATGGTAAATGCTGGGTTTTTGTCGATTCATTTTCTATGGCTTATCAACCTTTTGCAGATAATTTAAAGCCAGAAAATATTTTGAGATAAGTTTTTTTTTTTTTTTTTTTTTTTTTTTTTATTTTAGATGAGAATGATTTGGTAAAAGAAATAAAGAAATCTTACTAATTAACCCATAGCAGGGGAAAAAGGGGGGATGTGTACCTTTCTCAAGGGTATTTGTATGTAAGTGAATATAACAAACCCAACTGGAATTCTACTCTAATTAACAATTCAGATCCATTATTGATTACACTGCCTGCACATCTAAGCTTACAGCATCTGGTATTCCCAAGAGTTCATTCATTTAGCCACTGTCCAGTCTCAACATTGCTTAAATTTGATTATTGTATGGGAATTGGTCTTTCAACGTGATATGGTTGTAAGCCCAGAATCGAACGAAAAGTAATAACTAGTGGAAAAGACATTGTTCACAATCACCCCCCACCCCCAAGTCACTTACTAAAGTAGCTGTTAGCTTCAGACACTCATCTGATGATTTGGATCACTCTTCTTCAGTTCATTCAAATTAAGCTAATGGCCATGCACATTTTTTTCTTTTTTTAATCATATCACCCTGAGCAAGGCGGTAACACCACTGATGTGCAGGGAGCTATGTAAGAGTGAAAAGATTGGAAAAGAGAAAGCCGGAAACCACATCCTAAACAGGGAACAAGGGATCAGCCTCTTCACCTGTTCAATAGACATAGGTGGAGTGTGACATACATTGTCAATCAACTTCAGGCCAGAGGATTGAGTTAGTGACTTCAATCGGCTAATTTTCTTAGATTTAAACTACTGTTTAGTATATTAAAATTTGGAAATAAAAAACCTCATTAGAAAATATGAGAAAATAAAAAAGAAAATCTGCAAGACTAAGTTGTCTCTATTGTTTAATACGTGTTCAAAATATATATATATATATATCTTGATTGTTTAATTACTTAGTTTCTGGTCATAATAAGATTAGACCAATGCACATTTGTATTAAAAAGTGTTCAATACAATTATATTGTAGAACTTTTAAATATTTTCCATTTGTAAATACAACCATAGATGAAAACGCTATAATTCCTTGTAATTTTAAAAATTGAGTGTTCAAAAAAACACCATTATGTGAAGATTTTTAAAGAAAACAGTAAATGGTAAAATTAATTATTGCAAATTGCCCGAAGACACCACTCATGGTAGAAACCTAGGTCACAAAATAACTCCTTTACAAATGGAAAATCTATATATGAAACTTATATTTTTATTCTTTGTTGGCAATGGTTGTATGGTGGAGGATTTTGCCAGAGAGAATCACGCACATATAAGGGAATTATTGGGAGTCTTTCTCTTCTCTTTTCTGTTCATTCCATTCTCTCAGTGTTCCAATTTTAGCCAGAAAATCTCAAAATTTATATAACTTAAAATTTGCACAAATTTTTGTCTTCTCGGGTTTTCACATAATCGTGTTATCTATCGATCATTTTTCAAGCCAGCTGCTTTTGATGTCAATCATACTTTTGTCAGAAGCTGCTTGTGTTTTCTGCCTTTGATGTCAATCATCTTTCTGTCAGGTTACTGTAATATATTTCATTGCTACTGTAAAGACAATGGTTGACTGACAGAATATTCCATCATCTCAAGAATTTTAGCAACTACTGGGAACATTCTAGAATAGCCTACAGCTCTTTAAATACAATCTTCTTGAAATTTACATTCTCCTGCAATATTGTTTTTTTATTTAATGTAGTTTTTGCTTTACCCATTTTAAATATATCTTTTATAATTTTATTAACAGACACTAAACAGCACAAAGGGACTTCAATCCAAATCATAACTGCGTTTCATGTTCAATGTTATGATTTGAATCAGTTCCTGAGTACTATTTGGTGTTTGTTATTGTTACAGTTCTGTTTTAACTTAAGGCACTGAGCACTTCAGGTTTTTGTTTAGGTAGGTGTCTGTCTTCATTTTTTCTTCTTCTTTGGCAGGATTGTTCTTGGACACTTAACTGATAATCTGGTTTATTCTTCTATAATTTTGTATAGATATATTTATTGAAATTTTTACTCTATTTACTATTATAAAGATGAAACCAAATGTGGTAATTTAGTGAGTAAGTAAAATAATGAGTTGTTTTTTAGTAGTAGTAGGGGTATTGAATATCTATTTTTTCTATTATTTTATAAATAAGGAATTATACTAACCGGAGATGAAATCATCTCCGGTTGGTATTATTACTTATTTCTCCAGATATGGTTTGTCATTTCAGACTTTTTGTTTCAATTTTCAATATGGCTTTCATGTTTTTTTTTTTTTTAATCTTTTTATTTAGTTTCATGCTTATATTCTTTACTTGATAATTTGAAAGATTTTTTTTCTTCCCTAAAATATATAAATGTGACAAAGTGGAAAAAGATTTTGTGATGTTTCGTTCTTTAGACTAAAGTGAGGTTTACGTTGATGCAGCTACACATGCACACAACGAAAAAGCAACACTAAGAATTTTAAATTTGTTTTTTTAAGTTTTGGGTATATTTCTTTTTCTTTGTTTTTTTGTTATTAAATATATTTAAAAGAAATTAAATTTGCTAGAATAAAATAATTCCATACATTATTATTAAAACAGAAATACAAAAACAGTTTTTTATAAATAGCAGGCATATTTGCTTTATTAGAATTTTATGCATACAGTCTCTTGTACCTCAGTTCTCATGTGAGAGAATGAGAAATTGTAAAGCTGAATTTGAATTTCTTGCATTCACTTACATGCAAAATACCCTTGGGAAAGGTATTAATCTGTCTCTTCTCTCTTCATCTATGGGGTAAATTACAGGACAGACTGGGTTCTTGTTGTGTAGTAGTTTTCGCACTGAAGGTTATAATCACTCTCTAAAAACTTCTAAAGAACTTCTCCTGTTAACTCTTATTAATATAGGAGGGAGAGTCCATTATATGAGGAAGAGGTGTGTTTCCTCATAACACTCCACTCGTAAATTTTACTCCGCAAGGGTAAAACATTTTTTTTTTTACGGGCAATATTAATGAAGAAAAAAAAAAACTTTACTTTCTCAGCAAAAGCATAGTATATCTCCTACGTTTTGGATCCACTTATAATTGATCCATTTAATTCCTTTTTCTTTTGGATCGGCGTACTTGTAAAATTGTTGCTCGTGTTGGTAGTTTAAATGTGTCATAAATTATCTCATCTTCATCGCCAATTATGTTGTGGAGTAGTTTTTGCACTGAAGGTTATAATCATGCTTTAAGAACTTCTCCTGTTAACTTCCTGTTAACTCTTATTAATATAGGAGGGAGAGTTCATTATCTGAGAAATAGGTGTGTTTTCCCATAACAGTTCTATAGCCTTGGTTGGTAATCAGTTTACTTCATTTAGAGGATAAAGAGGTTTGTGTAGGGCCAACTCCTCTACCTGCAAAAAAAAAAAATAATAGTTACAGAAGCATTGATGGCAACAGGTTGCCTATGCTTCACTGGGAGTGATCTTTTAAGTTCTTGGAAGAGATAAATGCTTCACAAGTGACCCAAAGCCTGAAATTTATGCTTGAATTGCCCTATTTGCAAATTTCATCTCAAATTTTTGTTAAGTGACATTCTCTTTCTACCTAACCATATGCCCTTGTTGCACACATTGGATCAGATGAATTTATCATCTTTCTGCCTTGTCAGCTTTGATGCAATCAATAGCATCAGCTTTTCATTCATTTTGTGAATGGTTTAAATTGTATCTAATTTATTTTTGTTCTTTTTGCAGTTTTCATATCACAATAAAACACATGACACTATTATGTCATTTCACTATTTTAACATCTGCTGGGTTGTCACATGCTTGAAAATGCCTGTACAATTAAAATGCCTTAAAATTATCAACAGTTGAAGTTAGGGATAGCTGCAGTGAGCATTTCTTTTGATATAGGGTAGCACTGCTGATCATTTTCAGTAGATCAAGCCATTTTCTGATATAAACACTGCAGATTTGCTCTTTTCTTTTTTTTTTTTCCAACTCTAGAAAGTGCTATTTTATATGTTAGCAATGGTCTTGGTTTTAAACTGAATTGCAAGCAGATCTTTTATTCACCAGGCAACTTTATTTTGTCTTAATCCTTCTTTAGCTTACTCTGTGATCTTGTAGTGAATAAACCAAGATCTAGATTTAAAATTCAAATGCTACTCTGACTCATTGATTTTGTTAGAAAAAAAAAAAACTCGAATTTACAAACTTCACTTAGCACACACGCAAAAGCGAATCAAAAACAAAACTCGTGAAATTTCACACCTTGATGCGAAATGTTTTTTGCCCAATAGAAAACTAGGAAACATCTAAAAACAAAATTCAAATCTTCAATTATCAGAAATTTCTTTCACAGTTCTTTTTGCGAGCTGACACAAAGTTTGTCATTGTCCAATGGAAAGGCCCAAATCACATCTGGAAGTGAATTCGCAAATGACCTTTTTGAGCTCCACAAACAGAATAAAAGGCGGGCAAGTTTGCCTATCACCAGAGAGAAGATGACAAGCATATTAATATGACCCTTGACAAACGTCAAGCGGTTGCTATTATTACCTCTATTTTTCTCTCTCACCTCCTTCCTTTTCATTGTTCACTCATCTCTCTTTCTTATACTTGATAACTAAACAGAACCCTTTAAGAATGAATTAATACTCAGACACTCCTATCCAATGATAATGCTCATAAATACATACACACATATGTTCCTACCTGCATCCACACAAGTTACTACTACAAACTCTTGATACCCTTAACCTTGTACTACTATTTCTCTTGGAACGTTTGACTTCTACAAATTCATGTTATTCTATTCTATTAATAAATTTCTATTTAAACATGCAAAAGGTATACTTTTAATTTTCCACAGATCCACCTTCTGATAATTTTCTGATGATTTTGATAAAACCTTAAGTTGTGGAAATTGTCGGCTGTGTTTGTGAATTGGCCTTGTACTAGACATGGCTGATTGTCCTTACAGCTACAGTGGTGATCCCCTCCACCACAATCTCAACCCTTCTACTTCTTTCAGTGACTTTGCCAGAACCTCACCTTCCAAGTTTTTTTTACAGGCTCCTCTGACTGTTGGTATATTTTCTCCTGCTATTGGAAACTTTACTTTTCTTTTGTCCTTTGACAAAGGTCAAACTCTGAGATTTCTTCGCCCTAAATTGTGTCCTTGATCACATGTTATCCATTTGTCCAGCCATGAGAAGATACTCTGCATTACTTTTTGACCATTTACCTGTATAGTTACATCATCCATGAATTCATTTTTTGGGTGATCTTTAATTATTTATTCTGAGCATTCTGCAGAACATAGTAATATCTCCATGACTAGGATAGATCAGATGTTGTATGATGCATCCACTATCAGCCATGCTAACCTTATAACTTATGCCAGTCAGTTATGAACTGATCAGTTACAATAATGTAATCTTTCCTAATGATAGCTGTTATATTCACTGCTATGTGATTTGTCTTTTCTTTTTGTAACCCTCTGTGCATCAGTGGCAGTGGAATGCCTTGCTCAGGGTGAAACAATCATTTCATCTCAAGCAAGACATTCCACTGCCACTATTGCACATGGGGCTACATAGGGGAAGGTAAAGAGAAGGAGTGGTTAGACATAGGGAATGTCAGGAGGAAGGTGATAGATGGGTAAGGATACTGAGGATGAGGGTTGGGCAGATGGGAAGAGTGTTTGATAGAATGGGAGCAAGTTAGTTTGTTAGGAGGTGTCTATTTACCTTACATTTAAACTCCTGGAGATTGTAGCCGTCGGGGAAGCAATCGTGTGGAAGGGAATTCCACAGTCGGGAAGTGTGAGGAAAGAAACTGTTGGAGTAGAAGTTGTGGTTGCATTTTATCGGTTTCACTGTAGAAGGGTGGGATCTAGTTGCTAATCTAGTATCTTGTGCAAATTCGTATCTAGGGGGCACCAGTGGTCTAAGTTCATCGGAGCAGAAGCCGTGAAAATATTTATAGAAGAGACACAGGGAAGTCACGTCGCGCCTGTGGGAGAGAGACTGCAGGTGGTCTGCCAAGTCGGTAATCTATCACGTTACAGCCCCTCCTCTGTACCTTATCGAGAAGCCCGAGGAGAATAGCAGGGGCACCTGACCAGATATGGCAGCAGTATTCAATGCACGGGCGGATGGTAGAAAAATGCAGACAATTGTTTCATCTTCTCTAAAGTTGTATGTCTGATTTACCAATAGGTAATCAAAAGAATGCTGCTGGTAAATAAATTCCAGGAGCTATTCTCACAATATCCAACTTCTAAAAAAAAAATCTAGTTTAGTGTAAAAATGACAGCATATAGTTACCTTGGGAGGATATATATATATATACACACAATTTTATAATCAATTATTCTGATGAGTCGATGTAATCTTCAAAATTTAGAGTAGGAACTAGGTAAGTGAATATTTAAGTGTATTTATTACTTCATCATATATATATATAATTGAAATTTCTGTATTATATATTAGTCATCCACATACAAGCCTGTTTCGCTGAATTACAGCTCATCAGTGTGGCTAGACACATCTACTTTCTTCTGGCCGGGATCGAAACTTGACTGATTTGGTGTCAGTCGGAGTCACTACTCTCTAAGCCATCGGCGCATGGAATCAGAAGGGAAATTTTAAAGTGTTGTATATAAGCAGTGTATACACACGCCAGTCACCGAAAGAACTCAATTCATTTCTGAAGAGTCACGCATATAGCAGAAGTGGAAACTATTTTTAAAATCTTCTTCTGCAGAGAGCTCAATCGTAATGAGAGCATTATATATATATATATATATATATATATATATATATATATATAAAAAATACAGAAATTTCAATTACACACACACAATATGCAGGTATATTAGGTTCTTCAATAAACCTGTAGTCTAATAAAAAGCATTTATTTCAGACAAGTATTTATTTTCAATATAATCAAGTTCTTTGTTGTTGTGCCAAACCGTTAGAGGATTTAAATTAGTTGTTGACATTTTTCAGTCAAAATTTAAATTCAAAATTCAGCTAATTACTCCATGTCAGGCAACAGATTGATTTTTACGCGCACACACACACACACACACACACACACACACACACACACTAGACCAGTTAAAGTTCTTCAATTTTTTTCGTTTTGTTTATTATTTATACAATGATTGTTGATGAAAGTTTGAATATAAGATGTCTGCTCTCTGAATACTTTCATCTTTCATAAGTTATTATTGAATAGTTTTAAAAACCGTCACGATTTGTGATGAGGCAATATTTAAAAAATAAATGAAACTGGCATAGCACAAAAATAAAATTCTTTGATAATGGCTTAGGAAAGCCAGTTACTCAGATATTGGGCACTTTATATTGAAACTTAACATATGTGCTGATAAATGGTCTGAAATATTGTAAAGCTAAAAACTAATCCAAAAATTCTTTGAGGAATATCTTTTTGTTGGTCTTTAACCAAAATTGTATAAATGCTTCCCAAATACACCCAAAATGTATATATGATTTATGACATCTCTCTCATCTCTCTCTCTATATATATATATGTGTGTATCGAGGCAGAAAATAATTTTCTAAACATATACTGTTATAATTAGATATTGGAGGCCATCTACATTAAATCCAAACAACCCACACTTAATAAAATCATGTTTAAATCTGGTCATAACACATTACATTGCATTTGAATACATGGTTTTGTTGTCATTTCGCGCTATTACGCGTTGTGACGTCATAGAACTGCATTGCAAATTTGCGAACTGCGTTTGTTATTTTTGGTAACTATTGCCGTTGCCTAGCGGAGTTTTGTGAACACAAAATCATCACTGATGGCGGATGTTATTGTGTTACCGTCTTAATAACCTCTCTGAAGATGGCTCATGTGAGCCAAAAGCTTAGAAACAACTTAATAAAAAATTATCCAAATGTTGGAGAATTTTTGTCTTTATTTTCAACTGAAATTAAAGCCAAAATATGATGTTTAGAACGACTCATGATTAAACATAATAGACATTCATTGTCTCTTATATTTAACAGTATATGTTTAGAAAAAAAATATATGTATTATATGTATATAATGTTTCATTAAAAATGACAGACAAGATATTATGGTTAAATTTTTTAATGTAATTATAAATGTTTTTTTTTTTTTTTTTTTTTTTTTAGGACATAAATTGTCAATGTTTTGTTTTTCAGCTGTACTTTTAGCTATTATCATGTATAGATTTTTATTTGACGTGTGACTGAATATGTGAAATGCTTGTGTGTGTATAGTCATGTGTTAGTTTTATATTTTGAACTCAGTAAACATATTGTTGCCATGTTCATAGTTGATTAGTTGATATTATTAAGTGTTGGGTTTATTCTTTTTATTAATAATGCTTCCATTACTTTAAGTTTTTTTTTTTTTTTTTTTTTTTTTTTTTTTTTTTTGCATGTGGATGATGTCATGATATTTGTGTTGTCAACAAGTATTTTGTAGATAGTTTGGTAAGTCTCTCTGTGTGTTTAAATGAGATCAATTAAACTCTGGTCTGAGAGGTGTAATGTTAATCTTTTCATTCTTCACTCTTTTCTTTTCTTTTTTTCAATTGGAGTAGATAGACTAAACTACCGCCCGGTTCACGCTCCACCCTCATCTATTGAACAGGTGAAGAGGCTCATCCCTTGTTCCCTGTTTAGGATGTGGTTTCCGGCTTTCTCTTTTCCAATCTTTACACTCTTATGTAGCCCCCTGCACATCAGTGGCGTCACCGCCTTGCTCGGGGTGATATGATTTAAAAAAAAAACCAAAAAAAACCGAGACTATATATAGTACATATTAAAAAAAAAAAGAATTTAATTTTTCTAAAATCCGATGATTATTCAACAAGTGAATTTAGCACCCATTTCAGCAGTGATGTTATTGGTGATGAGATGGTGATTTTGGAAAATTTGAATTTTCTTTTTTTATATGTAATGGTTCTGAAAATAAATTTAATTACATTGAGCCCTCCAGCTGGATCAGTTTTAATATTTAATATTAATGGGATCTTGTTAGGTTTACCTCTAAGCTGTTTCTTTCGGATTATAATTTTGAATAATTTTTGTCCGTTTTATTTAAAAAAAAAAAAAAAGTCCTGTTAAATTCCTTGTTCGTCTTTTGCCTGGTCATTGTCTAGTTGACTGCACCACCCCTCAGCCAAAAGATAAAATAATTCTTTTTCTCTACTGGCGGTAGTACACATGCATTTGTGTTAGGATCAGCTTTGAAATATTCTTAAAAGTA
The DNA here is from genome assembly GCA_037127315.1 of Ascarosepion bandense. Classification (NCBI taxonomy): domain Eukaryota; kingdom Metazoa; phylum Mollusca; class Cephalopoda; order Sepiida; family Sepiidae; genus Ascarosepion; species Ascarosepion bandense. Next base: position 877,047 of record JBBBDQ010000171.1, read on the forward strand.
AGTTATAATTTTGCTTTAATTTTATCTTGTTTTATTTTTTTGTGGATAATTTTAAAATAGTTTCATGGTTATTTGAATGAGTGTTCTTTATCTTTTTTGAAAGAAATTTCTTTGACTGGACTTTTAACTAAGTTAAACTTAGTTAACTCACCACCGTTACCTTTTTTTTTTCTCTTCTCTTTCTTCTTCAATTGGAGTAGATAGTCTAAACTATCACCTGTTTCACACTCCACCCACGTCTATTGAACAGGTGTAGAGGCTCATCCCTTGTTCCCTGTTTAGGATGTGGCTTCTGGCTTTCTCTTTTCCAATCTTTTCACTCTTACATAGCCCCTGGCACATCAGTGGTGTTACCGCCTTGCTCGGGGTGATATGATTAAAAAAAAAAACAAAAAAAAACAACATAACACGCACGCATATCACTCATTCAGTAATGAATTAGAGCACTCTGGCTATTGGGTGTGTATAATGATAATATCCACGCTAAAAAGTCTGCCTTCTTCTACCGAGCGCCCATAGCTCAGAGGTAGAATCGTCAACTGACACCAATTTGATTGGGTTTCAATCCTGGGTTAAAAGCAATCAGTCTAACCATACTGATGAGCTGTGAAACAGATCTGTCTGTGGATGAATTTATAAACCATTGTAACAACTATTACAATATATATATATATATATATATATATATATACACACACACACATATGTTCTGGTAAAACGCACCTATTCTATAGTGAATAGACTCTCCCACCTAATTTAAGTAGGAGTAGTAAGAGGAACGAGGGTCAGTCAATGTTAGACAATAGTAGTTGACAGTTAAATACAAAAGTAGTCAGCAAGCTGGCAAGATTACCCTGCATAATACATATTATATCAAGTTCCTAATGTTTTGTACATCAAACCTATTAGGACCGACTTTAGCACAAACACTAGCCTCTACTGCGAAAATAACTCCACAACAATATATATATATGTTACTGTGGCAGGGGGAAGAGTGTCTTCAGGTTGGCCTTGGTCCCTCAAAAATGAAAATTTAACCTGCAGTTATTTTGTTCTATTCCACTTTGTCTTATTGTGCTTCACAGATATTGCACGTATTAAGAAATTTGTTATTTCAACCATACATCAAATAAGCTGATCAGCACTGCATCAAGTGTTGCATATCCACTTCAATGAAAATAAAGCTTTAACCAAAATGACTTTCTTCTTCACAGGCAAAATGACAGACAGCAACACTGAGATATAATATCTATATATATATATATATATATATATATATATATCTAACTGTACAATATATTTTTCTTTTTCTTCGGTGACATAATTGTAGAAAAAGGGATTCATTGAAGGTAGTTGCACATGCATATAAGGGACAGTTGACTGCTGTGTTTGTCTTCCCTTCTCTCCTGTCTCTGATTTGCACTGAACACTCTGATCTATTAAATAGGCAAGCCTCACTCGACACGTAACACTTCTGTTCTGCATTTTCTTTATATTTTGAGTGCTTATTTCCTTGACCTTGACCACCAGTTCATCAAAACAAAATCCACCCTGCCACTTGGGTTTTTCACTCTCAGATATTTCAAGACAATATTTATTCTATTTCAAATCTTGCTAGCCTTGTGTTGTTCAGTGCAACATACACCTCTGGGCAAAATCATCCACTACGCAGCAGGGAATATGTAACACAAGCACATTTTTGAGGATGGGATCCTGGTGGTTGAGGGTTTTAAGAGTTGGGCTTTGCATTTACTCAAACACACTACTTTGGAGATTTTAGAGAATAGGCCAGGTGGGGATACTTCAATATTTGTTAAAAAAATCAATAACCCACAAGAAAGTACAGTTAAATACAGATCTATGGACCATGGTAGTAAAAGCACAGTGAATAAGTCTAAAATAGAAAGGCTAATTGGCCAACTCTCCTTTTTTTACTAATGCAAAATTTTAATTCACACATCAAAATGTGAAGCTAGTAAAATTATAGAATCTCTACTAGAATCATCTGATCTTTATGTGCTGTGCTCTTTTAGGACATAGATGATCATGGACTTCTACTTGCTCCTATCTCTTGTCACTCTTAACATTTTTTTTTTCTTAGTATCTCTCCCAAACCCTGTTCTGACAGCCACTTGCTCAAGCCCATCAGGTATGTCTCATGCTGCTTTCCCATGTCTATTTCCCTTTATCTGTCCTGTGAATATAAGATTTTTTAAGCCCTCCTTTCTTATGTATCTCAGAAACCTCAGCTGTCTTTTTCTGATGCTAAGTATAAATTTCCTTTTCATCTGTATCCTCTGTAAATTCTTGTCGTTGCACATGTTTGGTCCATGGTATCGTCAGTATCCTTTTGTAGAAGCACAATTCTGTTGCTTTGCATTTTTCCTTCATTCTTAAAGAGATTGTACAGCATTCACAGCCATATAGGAGGGCTATTACCTAACAGTTCAGTATTCTTTTCTTTGTTTCCAATGAATTCTTTCTCTCACAATACTCTACTCAGCCTTTGGAATGCATTCTTGGCCAGTACACCCTCAGATCAGTGTTTCACTTTCTGTCCTCTGTTAGAATGTTTCTCAGGTATTTAATTTTCTATACCTGTTTGATTTCAGTATCCCAAACTTGTAGTTGACATTTTGGACTCTTTTTACTGATGATCATGCATTCAGTTTTCTTGTAGTTTATGTTTAATCCTTTCTTTATAAATTTTTTTTAGCTATCTTCTGTAGGAGGTTGTGTAGTTTTCTTTCTGTGTCTGCTATCAGCACTGTATCATCTGCATTTCTTACATTTTTCAGATTGTGGTCTCCATTGACAAATGCTGGCAGGACTTGCAGTTCTTTCAGAATTGCCTTGCTATGTAAGTTGAATAGATCTTTTGAGAAGACACATCTCTTACAACTTCTGCTGAACTTGTTTCATGCAGGTAGCCTGCTGTCACTACAGGTTCTTGACCAGTCTAATGCCCTTACCAAATATGTCAAGGTTGCCAAGTATCCCCATCAAGTCTTTGTGGAGTGCTTAGTCAAATGCTTTTGTGTAGTCTATAAAACACAGATACATGTTCTTCTGCATTTGTACTAACTTTTCTAATAACAATATGAGCAAAAATATTGCGTTCTTTGTTCCAGTGTCCTTGATGAAACTGCACTGGTCTTGTCTTATCTCTGGCCTTATTCTACTGTGTTTATTGCAGAATTTGGATGATAAGTTTTGTTATGTGATTTAAGCTGATTGTTTAGTGGAGTTCATATTCATTTGCGCATGGCTTCTTAGGCAGTGCTATAAAAATCAATCTGCTTAGGTCTTCTGGAATATCACTGCTGTTGTAGATTTTATTATTTTTGTAATTTTCTCTATGCCAAATTCATCCAGCATTTCTATTACAATGCCATCTGGTCCTTCTGCTTTGTTTTTATTCAATTTGGCCATTGTAGCTTCCATTTTGGTTTTTAGCATTTCCAACCCCTCTCTATTTCTGTGTATTGCTGGTTGCTTTCTCTTGTCGTGGAAGAGATCTCCGACATATTTGTCCCATCATAGAAATATTTTCTTTCTCTAATGTGAGTTTCCCAACCTTGGATTTTTATGCACTTCTTGCTCTGTTCTTTTAGTTTTTTTATGCATGTCTCCTTTATTAGTCATGTTTAGTCTCTCTGTTTCTGAACATTTGTCATTGAGCCATTCTTCTTTAGCCTGTCTGCATGGATCTATCTATCCTTAACAAAATGCACACATACCTACACCCAGGTGCTGGATCAACATTAGCTATCAACTTAACCATATGCTCCTCATAATTTTTTATGGATTTTCAGTGGAAAATTCATGATGACCAATGTGGTAGTGACCATTCATTTATTTTCCGAGATATAAGCAAGCTCATGTCAGAAGCAAGGATTCCAAAATGGCAACTACACAAAGCTAAAATTTAATGAACTCTGCTTATCTCTGTACATTTCTTTCAGGGGAAGACATGTTTGGTGATTAGTATAATATTGAGAGATCATCCACATATAGGGATTTTTCAATTACTGTATTAATGGTTTTAATAATATTATTTATTTTGAGAATAAATAATGTAACTGATAAAATGCTACCTTGAGGTACTCCTGTCTCCTGCTTGTGTGCATCTGATGTTGTGCTTCCATTTCATACTTTGAATGTTTGATTTGATAGGAAGTTTTGGATGAATATAGTAATTCTTCCTTTTATTTTCATCTTGTGCATGTCAGGATACCATACTTCCTTGTGGTGTCATAGGCTTTTTCGATATAAAAAAAATACTGATATCACATGATGAGCTTAAATAAAGCCATTATGAATAAAGGATTCTAACCATACAAGTTGATCATTGGCTCATATAACTTTTATTTGCGCTGGGAATAATAAAATTAAAGTCCTTTTTTTATAATTTTAAAAAAATTTTTTTTTTATTAGTATGATGTGATGTTATAACTGATAGTGGAACTATTTACATTATTCGGACTATTGTCCTCATCCATTTGTGTGATGTTTAGGCTGTAGCCTTGTATTGAACTCAGAACTCTTTGGATCAAGGCAGTGGTGAACAAGCAACTTAGAGAGTTGGATTAGAGGGAGATAACTCATGACTACCAAAAGAAGCTTCGCACAAGGAATGAGAATGATATACCTCAGTGATTGTAATAAAGGGTTCAGTTCGAAATTCCTAGCACCTGAAGAAGGATGGAGTGTACAACAGTCGAAGCATTATACAAATGGCAACAAAGATGAGGACAATAGTCCAAATAATATAAATAGTGTAAATACTACCTCATCTGAGAAATATAGACAAATACTGATAGTTCCACTTCTGGAATGGGATCAGAATTGTCCATTTCCCAGACCAGTAGACAGTTAAGGTTACATAACTGTTGTGGATTCTTATTGAGAAACCACACAAAATAATAAATAACAAAAACTGATATGGAGATAAAAATGTAAGTTTAATTGAAATAAAAATATATAAACTGGAACATGGGTTAGTCAGTTCAGGAATACTAGGAATACTGTTAGTAGGAATCAATATATACAATGTTACTGACCAACTAGCGGCAATACAACAACTCTAATCAACACTGTTGCTCTGTGTATAGGCAGGATTATATGTACACATTAAACGAGTCCATTCTTGTATCCAAAAAGGGGTAATCCCTAACAATAACCCAGTCTATTCTACTATTTAACCCATAACTGGGAAGAGAAATGGATTCATGCGTTTCAGTTTATAAACCTGATATTAATCTCTTGGATTAACTTTTTCTTATTACTCATTGAGTGTTCACCATGCTTTTGACCCTCAACAGCCAAATGGTGAAGCCCAGTCTGTATAGAGAAGATTTTAAGGGTAGATGTCATAAAGCGAACATCCTTTTCTGATGTCTAGGTAAAATACAGCTTTTTGTAACATGAAATTCATGGACTTATGAATAAAAATAGATATTTTTAACATCGATTAAGGTTTGTTCACAGAATATCAACTCCATATGGGTTATTTTATGCTAAAATTTAATTTTCTTGGGAGCATCAGTAATTACATTTACAAAAATGTATTGATGGTATTTTTTCTATGAAGATGTACTTATTTTTTCATAGGGTTTTGACTCCAGTTTGGAGCTTACCCATAGTTGGAACCCTAACAGGTGCTACCATCCTGTGTTAGGGTAGACTTAGGAACAACAGAAATTAAGAAGTGGTTCTATGCTCCTCAAAACCTCGTAATCAGAGGCCTTGCTGCTGGATGTAGTTAATCATCATATCCAGTACAGTTTAACATCAGCAACTATGTTCAGGGCCAGAGAGAAGATATGTAATTTTCTATTTAGTTAAATTAGATATATTTTTCAAATGTCACTTAGAAAAAAACTAAGTTTTTCAGTAATGATTTTTGTTAACAAAACTTAAAGACAAAATTAAAAAAATCATTAACATTTGGGTTGTAATTAGAATAAAGATGTTGCCTTCAGAACCTTCTTGACATTCACGAAAATTATCTTAATTTTTGTATATTTACTTTTACTTCTGACCTACAAGTTTTTTTTTTCTCTTAAGAAACTGCTTTTATCAGTTTCTTTTTCCAAATCAATGTGAAATTGAAGTTGATTGCCAGATTAACTTACTTTCTGCTCTCGTGAATAATAAAAGAAAAAATCATGAATTCTTTTTCCTTTCTTGATAATTCTTTGCTTATCAATTGAAAATTGATAATTTTTTGGCATTATCTTATCCCAATCTGTTCCAAGATTAGCACCATATACAGAATAAGGAAAAATTGCAGGAAAATTCACTTGGGGAGAAAAACAAAAAGAACCAATACTCCAGTAGATTCAGTTTTCTTGACCTTCTTGTCCTAAGTTTTATTATTTTGATCAACAATTGTATATTTGGTTCAGTTTTAATATAAAAATCACCACCAACACTATCTTCTCTGGGGCTTGGTTTCCATTGATGCCAACATTATAAATAATCACTCTCCAATGATATTGTCTCTAGTTGTTAAACTCTGTTGGTTTTTTTATTTTACTATCCACAGCTATGAGAAGAATCCATCCTTTTGTTCCCAGCTAGGGGTTGAATAACAGGACAGACTGGGTCCTATATCCTTGATTGGCAACCAGCTTACTACAGATAAAACATCAGTCTACTGTGGAGGGAAAATTTAGTCAGTCATGAATTGAAAAATATATGATCACCCAAGCATTTATCATGTATAGCACTTAACTGACGGAACATATCACTGGCATGCCATGGCTAACAATCTTTGTACAACTTCAGATGGCTGGGTTTTGAATTTAGAATTACCATTTTACTAGAATGAAAACCTATTTAACCCATAGCTAAGTTAGAAAATAATGGATTCCTATCTTTCCCAGGGGTATTTATGTAAGACGGAATGTAGCAAACTGAAGTAGAATTTGAACTCTGCTCACTCATTACTTATCTTCAGCTGCTTGCTATCACACAGTATGTGTCTCCATAATATAAGAAAAATTATAAGAAGTAGATAATTTTTTTTTTTTTATAATTGTGTCACCCCAAGCAAGGCATTTTACTGCTACTGTTGTGCAGGGGGTTACATAGGAAAGTTATGAGAAAGAGTGACAGGTTACAGAGGGTGTCAGTGGGTAAGAGAAGGATGATGAGAGTGGGGAGTGGACAGAGAAAGGAGCATGAGAGAAAGGATGAAAGTTAATGAGATAGGAGATGACTATTGACTTAACATTTGAATTCTTGAAGATTGTAGCTGTCGGGAAAGCAAGTAAACGGAAGGGAATTCCACATGCGGGAAGTGCAAGAAAAGAAGCTGCTGGAGCAGAACTTGTGTTTACAATTTAGTGGTTTCACAGTAAAAGGGTTGGACCATGACTTTCTTTATAGAAGGCCTGGCAACTCAAACATGACGTCATCAAGCATAGTCCAGCTAAAGGGAGACAATTCATTTAAGGGCTGATACTGATTGTTAAGTTTAAGTGATTAAAATTTTCAAAATTGTATTTGACAAAAGAATGACAAAACAATAAATATATAAAAATGTTTTATTTATTTATAAAATGTTTCTAATTTTCTTTTTTTTTATATTTAAATTTTTTCCCATTATGTTATCATTTTTCTTTTTGCAAAAATTATTTAACAAAGCATTTGTTGAAGTCCACACTAACATTTTTTTCTATTTTTTCTACATTGTGACAATCATCACATGAATTGACATGAAATAATATATCATAATCTGATAAAATATTTAAAGTTATGCACACTGCTAATTGTTGCTGATTTATTGAATAAAGAAAAGAAGTGTCTTTTGTTAGCTTATCTAAAACTACATAATTGTAGAGAACTAAATTCGCTGTTGTATCATTGGGGTGTAGCAGGGAGCCTCTGTTAATACCCTGAATATAACAGTTACTTTCAGGGATTTGTTATGCATTGTCTGTAAGTGCTTCAGTTATTAAATTTTTGCAGCTATTGCATTTTACTATTTTGAAAACTGCATAACAATAACCTGCTAAATATACTATTACAGGAAAAACTTCCTTACATTTAATAATATCATAATCTGAGACATCTATATTATATTTATGTACATCTAACTGATGTACATCTGTGATATCACTCCAGTTAAATTCTTGTAAATCACTCAGATCAATACTTTTGTCATTAAGTGGCAGATTTAATTTGATAACTGACAACATTCTAATTTTTTTCACACTCGAATAATTATCGTATCGATATATTATATTGACCACCTGCAAATTGCCGATACTGGCCAAATCTTAACTCCAGGTGATCTGTCTGGAATTTGCCTGGTAATATATATTTCATATTTAATTCTACAATGCAATAAATAGCCAGTTGCAGAATTGCATATGTAGTATGATGCAAAGCTGTAAATGTTTCCCTTGTTAGCCTCCCACTAATCTCTGGAACATTATTCCAACTCTCCAACCAGTTACAAAAAGTATCAAGAAATATAAAATTTGGATCATTTTCTTGATTAGTTAGTGGGTTTGCATATGTTAAGCCGGCGACCTTTAAATGGGTTTTTGACATTTAATATTGTCCACCAAGTATGAAATATCTTTATATATTCTGCAACTTCTGCAAAGTTTGGTAAGCATTTCTGTTTCCCTAAGGTCAACTGTCCTTGAATGATGTATTAACTAAAAATTTGCATTACTAAATTTACATTTTGCCTTTCTAAATTATTAGGATAAAGGGCCTTTGAAGTTAATCTGTAGAAATATTTAAGAAGTGACTCTGATTCAAGTTTGTGCATTTCCTGTAAAGTAGTAAATGGGGCTTTGAGAAGAGTATCTGATTGATTATCTTCATTATCGTAAAACTTAGGGAATTTCATGCATTTGTTGGCATCTTTTTGGCCAAACCAGTTGTTTCTTATGCACTTTAAAATGTGAACAGAATCAAATATGTAGAAAAGAGGCCTAGACTTAATAAATGGGTGTTGATATACAATTGACAGTTTAGGGGGGTTACAAAATAATGACATGGCTTTCTTATTAATAGCATTATTATCTGTTATAACAGATATTACTTTGAACCAAATAACCTCTAATCCAATTATTACCTGTTTTAATAAGTCAAATAAATTTTGTGCTTTAAGGCATTTAGTAGGCATAATATGCACAACATCCTTGTATTTTGAACAGACACTGCTCAGCATAAAAGCAAAGGCACTTGTTGCAGCCTCATAACTATTGCAGGCTAAGCCAACTACATTCCCACCTTTAAAATCAAAGTATGGCTTTAAATGAATCTCATCGACAAGTAAAGATACTGTCTTATCTTCCTGCGATAATAATTTAAATTTATTCTTTATGTACATCAAAAAATTATTGTCATCTTGTTCAACTACAGGATTCATATAATTTGTTAGTTAATTTTCTGATTGTAGAATAACTGCACAAAATAAGTTTATTACTATCTCTTAATAGTCTGTAACCTTTTGGAGAGCAGTTGTAAAACAAGGAACAAAAAATTAACATTTCTGCTGAATACTCTAACTTATTTTTTGTCATTAGATATAACTGTTCACATATAAATTTTAGGGTTGTAAAATTTTTAAAAGATTGATCTTCAATCAATGACAACAAGGAAATTACTAAATTCAACAAAGCAATCACATTTGGACAGTTGGTTTTGTGTTCCTCAATATTAAGTTTTCTCATATTATTAAGTAAATCTTCAAGAGTGATAATGTCACTTACATGTGTAGGAATTTTATATTCCCCTATAAATTGTATTTGTACATCGCCACAGAAAACATGTATTGTGCAGTCAGTTTCAACCTCAAGAGAGAGATTTACTTTTGGATATGGGGATTTGATAATGTGACATATAAAAAGTGTCCCCTGCTTTCTAATAATACTCCAGTATTGTTGGTCCAGAAATTTTCTTTCAAGTTCGTCGAGGTTTTTAAACCCCCTTTTCTTTTTGGTATTCTGCCTCATCGGCGATACTTTGTGCCAAAGCACTTTCCAATGAGGAGTTTTCCAAATGCATTTTCCTAGAATCTGGTGATTCTCTCATAGAGCTTGTTGAGGTCATGTAGGAGGGACAATTTGGGAATTTAGTTGGGATACCTCCTTCTCGTATGCGTGGATTCTTAGCCTTTTTCCACTTTTTTCATCAAAATGGTAAGTTTCCCATAAAATGTCCTTAGCATTAAAATGCAGTTCACACACCTAAAAAAAAAAGTTAAATGACATAGTAATTGATCCATAATACTCTGATAGGTAAATGAACAGATAAAATGTAAAACAAAAAAATTTAAAACTTTTATGGAAATCAATTCATTTTTTTGTATGTGCAAAGGTTTTCAATGTTGTTCTGCCATAAGGCCATTTACTGAGTATCCATAAAAAAAAAACTTTTACATAGAATAATTTTTTATTAGCAAAAGTCTCACGTGAGAATATTCTTCGATTTTACCTGACACAAGCCCAATGAGCATTCGTCAAAAAATTAAAGCTTTATTTTTATGGATATCCATTCATTTCGTTATTTTTTATGTGCAAAAGTGACTCTCTACAAAATGAAATTATTCAAATCTCATAAAAATTTTAATAGAAAAAGAAAAATTTTTTTTTATAAATTTTAGATAAGTCGGAAATTTTTTTAAAGAAAATAAATTTTTTAATTAGTTTTTACTAGGTCCAAAAAATATTGCTACTTAAATTCATTAAAAGCGATTTCTAAACACGAAAATCATCAACAAAGAGAAAATTCAATTCAAACAACATGTTAAAATTTTAAAAAATCTGGAATTAAATAAGTTTTCTTCACATAAAATTCTGAAATTGATTTTAAAACATAAAAACGTTACAAAATAAGAAATTGTTGACTTACTTTGCTATACTTGCTAACTGAAAAATCTATCTGTTTGATGGCCCGAAGCCATTTGTTACACATTTCTTGATTTGGGGGAAATCTGAACACACTAACTTTTGGCCCTTTAAGATAATTTCCTCAGCAGTTAGGAACAACACAATGAAAAGGCATTTTCTTTTAAGTGGAAAAAAACTGTAAATGAAGCTTATTGGTAAAGTGAAACTTACTAGAGAAGTGAAAAACGTGTTCGTAGAACAAGCCTCTGAAAGTATTATGGCTTCCCAATGGACCACGCTAGCTGACGTCACAACAAAGATGGCAGGTAGCAGGAGGGCCTTCTATAAAGAAGGTCATGGTGTCATGGTGGGACCCAGTTGCCAATCTTGTGGCTCGAGCAAATTCATATATAGGGGGCACCAGTGAGCCAAGTTTATCTGAGCAGAAGCCATGAAAGTATTTGTAGAAGAGACACAGGAAATACATGCAGACATAATGTCTGGTACATTGTTGTCAGGTATGACCATAAGATGTCATTGTAAGACCTTGTTATGCTTTGAACAGATGTGGCTCATTAAAGCAGTGAGGCAATATGTTCAATTGTGCTGGATAGCACACAGCTAACTCGTTCTACCAACACTCGTAAAGAAAATATACAATTTCTAAAATTACCACTTCAGATAAAAACAAATCCTTTTTTAAAGGTGTCAAATTATTTCATTAGCCAAGACTATAGAAGAGGACGAATCATTTGCATGATATAGTCAGTTAAAAAAATAACATAAGTTAAACAGTGAAGAAACATTTGTTCATTCTCCCCCTCCTTTGGGGAAACTGCACAAAGGACACAAACCCGTTTTTGGAATAAGGGGTTTTCTTCTCATTCATCACAACTAGACAAATTTACAAAACCTATGGCACAAATTGGCAGACATGAAAAACACATTGTTATTGTCATTAAGTCTATTTTTGTTACTGCTTGAATGTCTTTTCAGCCTACTAGCTGACTTGCAAACTTTTCCACAAAAGTGACAGGAATTCTCAGTACTTATTGCCATTTTCTATGGTTCAGTACTCTAATGCAGTGGTTCCCGAATGGTGTGGCACACCTCATAGGTGTGGCGGAAAAAGTTAGCAGGTAACACCAGAATAATTGAATGATTAATAAATTTAGAAACAGTTTCAAAAAATTAATATGCCAAAAATAAATACAATTTTAAAATCTAAAATATTATGGACTACTTGTAATTGCATGCATGAGTCCCAGTATAAATATTTAGTAATAATTATTGACCGTTTTTGCATTATATCAAATATTAAGAACTAGCAAGATAGCCTGGCATTGCTCAGGTGTAATGAAAGCTTTAAAACTAATCCATGGTCCTGGAGCTCAGATTCTTTGGATGTTGACATGAAAGACTAAAAAGCAATAGTTGTTTCCAGTTAAAGTGAAACCATAGACTGAAAGAAAAATGAATGGATGTAAGTCAAATTTTGATTTCCTGGTATCAATATCAAATAAATTTTTTTTTTCATAAACTGAATTTTGAAGGCTAAATAAGTCATCTGCGTAAATGGTATCATGGCTGAGACTAAGAACTACTTAGAGCCAAATCTGAAGCAAAAACTAAAATAAAAGGGCTGAAAAAAATACAGACATACAGGCAGATAAACTGACACACACACAAACATCTTGCCTTAATATATATATATATATATATATATATATATATATATATAATCGATTTTCTGCACTATTGTAAGAACTGCAACCTTGAAACTTCTGAATATCGTTTCTTATGACTTTGTCTATGACTTTGTCTATGAGTGTATCAAATTTGATTAAAATCGGACCACTCCTTTTATAACCTGATCTTTTGATTATCGATTTTTGATATTTATCGGAGGTACCGCAACACAAAAACTAGCTTGGATGCATGGGTGATGGATACTCACAGACGCTTATAGTACAACTGTGTAAATTTTCAAGAAAATCGGTTCAGCTGTTTCGGAGTCTATAGGTAACGGGGGACACACACACGCACACACAAAGTTCTATTTATAAATAAGTGTAGACACACAAACATATATATACAAATTAATTTAGAGAAGTTTGTCACTTAGCTAGGCAGTATTATTTCTTTCATTCAGACTTCAGATTTGTGAGGGGATTGTATTTTTTTTTTTTTTTTTTTACTCTTTTTGGTCATTTGCTTTATCTGACAAAACATGTGCTTGCCAAACTAGTCTTTTTACTAGTAAACTACTGAAAAAACAGCAAGATCATTACAATTTAATATACACATAAAACATAAACAAAAAAGCTTTACATAAGAGCAACAGAAACAACCTTCAAAAAAAGATTCAACAATCACAAAACATTACTCAACACAGAAAAATACCAAAACAATACATTATCAAAATACATATAGAATCAGAAAGAAAATAACATTGCCACCAAATTTAAATGGGAAATCAGTACACTACACAGCAGCAAAAGCAGAAACTGAAAATTCTTTTTAGAAGAGAAACTAGCAATAATCAATTATAAAAATCCTTTTTTAATTTTCAAATTTTATTTCAAAATGTATAAAAAAAAAAATTAAACGTGAAATGAAGGGGATATGGACTGAATTGTTTTTAATTGGGGAAAAAATCTCAGTTATTACAAAGTTTATGGTCACATGTTGAAACACCAGTTCTCATAGAATTACTAAAGTTAAGCAATGTCAAGCTTGGTCTGTATCTTGATGGGTGACTGCTTGGGAATACTATGTGCTGTAAGCTTGGATGCATGGGTGATGGATACTGACTCAAAATTCCCCTCTTTTCCCTGCAGCTATGAATTAGTAAGACTTGTATTACTAAATTGTTATGATCTCAAAAAACTTTCTTATAACTTAAAAATATTTTCTGGCTCTAAATAACCTGCAAAGATTGATAAGCCATAGAAAATAAATCAATTGATTATTACAATTTAATAATTTATGGAATATTTCTTCCACAAGTCTCTCACTTAACTAAATATGCATGTTGATTTCTTTTTTTTTCATGTCTATCTCAACTACTCTCTTGTGTTATACCCTGAACAAACTCTGTTTTCTACAACTAAAATACAATACCTTGGAATGATCAAACCATTGAACCTTGTAGATCTCAGGAAAATAGAATTTCCTTCACTTATCTCAACCATGTTTTATCTACATTTGTAACTTATGTTCTTCTTCTTCTATATGCCCTGTCCCTTCAGGACGTAGGCGATCATGGCTCTCCACGTCTCCCTATCCCTTGTGGCTCTTAGTATGTTTGCTCCTGTTGCTCCTGGCAACCCCCGTTCTGTCATCCACCTGATCAGACCCTGCAAATGTTATCCGCTGCCTTCCTCTGTCTCTCCTTCCTTCTATCTGTCCAGTCAGTATCAGGTTCTCCAGGCTCTCCTTCCTCATTGCATGTCCCAGGAACTTCAGTTGTCTCTTCCTGATGCTCAGCATCAATTTCCTTTTTGTTGCCATTCTTTCTAACACCTCGTCGTTGCTTGCATGCTCAGTCCACGATATCCGTAGCATCCTTCTGTAGAACCACATTTTGGCCGCTTCCAGTTTTGTCCTTATTTTCGATGATATTGTCCAGCATTCACAGCCGTATTGAAGAACTGACATCATGTAGCAGTCTAGCACTCTTTTCTTCGTTTCTATTGAGATTTTCCTGTGTGTTAGTATTTTGCTCATCTTCTGGAACGCGTCCTTTGCCATGCCAATTCGCCTTCGGATCTCCATGTCGCACTTTCCATCTTCTGTTAGAACACTTCCTAGGTACTTAAATTCTTGGACTTGTTTGATTCTGTTATCCCCCACCTGTATTTGGCATATTGGGTTGTATCTTTTACTGATGACCATGCACTCAGTTTTCTTAAAGTTTATTCGTAGTCCCTTTTTGTCACTCTCCACTGCTACTTTCTGTATGAGGTCTTGTAGTTTACTTTCCGTGTCCGCAATCAGCACTGTTACTTCCACTATTTTTCACCTTAATCCATTCTTCTTTTGCTTTCTTTATTCTCATCCTTACTTTCTCATTGACTTCTCTGTACTCTTTTGTCCATGTTGTATGCTTAATACTTTTCAGTGCTCTTCACAAATCACACATTTCTGATATTCCTGATCTTTGATTTCTTTGGGCAGAGCATGCCAATGTTTTTGGCTGCTTCATTTGGAGATCAACATTTTAGCATCTTCCCTCAGCATGAGTAATAGTGCAAATTTTCTGCCAATGTTTGCTTAAAATATCTCACTGATGGTGGGATCCTTCAGACAGTCAAAGTTGAAATTGACCCTGGTTACTGCACACCACTGCAAATTAGATAATCTGAAGAAAAAATAGAAATTGATTGCACTCTGTCACTCCAGTGGGTCTAAAACTGACTGTATGATGAAAGAAGGGAAACTAAAGTAGTTGTTTCAATTAATTTGCACAAGGGTGTACGTGACTTTTCAACAATAACCAACACATAGATTGAACTCACAACTGCTAAGGAACCCAATATGCTTTCACCAATGTTTTAATTCCTTACACTTTCTTGCATTGAAATTCTGGAGCTTCAAATCTAATGTCTCTAGACTGGTGGTGAGACTGTGCAAATGTACTGACCCAGGTGACTATTTTGAGTATTCGTCTTTTCATGGTGAGAGGGTACTGTATGGTATGCATTTCTATTCTAGGTTTACTGAGGTTTCTCGAGCCTAATATGTATGGTGATTTTCTTATCCTTCAGCTTTGTTTTGTCTCTGACCGTGGCTTCATTCCCTAAGGGTTGATGACCACCATTTTTGCCCCTCTCTATTTATCATCAACTTCAGGATATACTACCATCCAAAACCTATGTATAACAATCAATATGATTATATTGGTGTAGATAGAATATAATAAAAATAATTTCTTATCTCAAAAATTCCAAGAAAAATTATAAAAAATAATTTTTAACTGATGATTCATTTATATTATATAACATGTTTTTGTAAAAAAATATTTTAATATTTTGATATAATGCTTTATAATCTATTGCAATATAAAAACAATAGGAAAAATATTTTTCAACATAATAGAAAAACTCTTGCCCTATCACAACAAACTATCAAAAATCATCAACAAAAACAGTCAAAATCAGTTACAGCTGCATGGGAAATATGTAGAAAATAACCAAACACAACAAAATACTTGATAAAATCAATGACAACAACACAAACCAAACAAATGCAACTGCCAAAAGGACAACTGTCCACTTAATAATAAATGTCTAACCAACAACATCATATACAAAGCTACCATGGCAACACCAATACAAATGAACAGATTTATGTAGGAGTAGCAGAAACATCATTTAAAGAAAGAGTCAATGACCATAAAGCGTCATTCAATGCAGAAAAATCTAAAAAGAGCAGTCAGAGGAATCAAGCTACCCCATAACTCCAATTCTTTTCACATCTCGCACTATCAAAATATATATGGAAACAAAAAGAAAATAACATTAACACCAAAATTAAATGGAAAATAGTAAAAAGAGTATCACCACACAGCAGTAATAGCAAAAGTTGTAAATTATGCCTAGAAGAGAATATAATCTAGCAATAATCAATTTAAAAATCAGAGTAAAATACTAAGAAAAGAAACGGGATAATGGAAAATTGACAAGCAAACAAATACCTACTTTGCTACAAAAATAACAATAAATAACAACAAAATCAAATGATTTTGTGTGTGTGTGTTATATATATATATATATATATATATATATACACACACGCATGTCAGATTAAATAAATTGCAAGCATTGCTTATTCTTAATAAAATTCATTCATACTAACAGATAATCTTTCTCGTATTATAATTGAAAAATGTAAGTAATGTGTTTTAAGACATTACTAAAGTATTCATAGATGATTCGATCAATTGATGGCTTAAGTTTTTAATGAATATTGCCTCGAGGATCTGTTTTTTGCTTTTGTTATTTTCTTGGTGTAGGATAGTTGTTATTAATCATATTGTGACCGTAGATGGGAATGTTATTGTAGATGTCTAGAAATGGATATTTATAAAAAGAACTTTTTTTTTTTCATGCATGACCATGATATTACGACATGAAAAAATTCCATTGTGGATAATTTTCACGTTTTAATTAATGCTAAGCAATTTGTCTGTCATTACATTTGAAGCAAGAAAAAAATTTACAGTAATTTTTAGCAATACAGTTTTGCAGTTATTTTTTTGTCACCACAACTTACATCACTGAGGATGATCTTGGGAAAAGATTGAAAGTACTTGGGCACATCAAGAAATGGATAATAAAATCATTTATCAAAGTTACAGCACATTTCTTAGATCTTTAAATGGTATTTGAAAGGTTATCTGTGCATATGAACAAATTTTATTAAAAACAAGCAGACAATGCTTGAAATTTATTTAATCTGACATGCTGCCTAAAATACACAAATTTTAAATGTGTGTGTATATATATATATATATATATATATATATATATATATATATATATATATTGTTTAATTACTTAGTTTTTGGTCATAATAAAATTAGACCAGTACACATTTGTATTAAAGTGTTCAATACAATTATATTGTTACAACATTATTTTTGGTACGATGGAGTGAAAGAAATTATTAGTGGTATTATTAATTCTGCAGATTATTTGTGACAATAAGCCTAATAGATGATACAATTGGTTCTTCTCAATCGCAATATGAATGCGGCTAAGAAATTGTGAAAAAAATATATTGAACATTTTTAGAATCTCGGAAACTGACTGGAAAGTGAATTTATGAAAACATTTTGCAGGTGTAAGCGATAGGTCAGATGGGGTCATATTGTTGGCCATTATGTGATAAAGCATCAGCTTTTGCAGCTGCTGAAACTGAAAAATAAACTTTAGCCAGAATATTGTTTCAGACTTGTCACAAACTTTTGATGAGGTCAAGTAAAGTTAAATCCTCAAAATTATTCCTGAGAACAAATTTTAAAGTTGAAAAAAATAAATGACGTAATCAAAATAGAAGATGAAAAGAAATGATGTCATTAAGAAATATTGTTACTCAATTGGTTAAACCAAGGGAATGGTGTAGCTCCACCTCAAAGTGCATAGGTGGGAGTAATTTAATTGCCTAAAGACTTGATTGGCATGAACACCCCATGTCCATCATGCTTCCCCCAAGAGAATTTGGAACAGGCATAAAAATAGGGCCTCAGAGAGCCAAAACTCACTCAGACTCGAGACTTGGAGTGGAGTCGGCATTCAGCTGGACAGACAGAGTTGGAGCTGAGTCTTGGGACCAGTCAAGATGTAACGACAAAGGGAGAGACGGTTCCTAACCAGGAGCCATGACCAAAGAGACAGACAGTTGCCTCTGACAGAGTTCCTGACTAAAGATGTAAATAAATGTAGAGAAGACTGTCGCTAACCGATCAAGAAAACTTAGTCAAATAGTGCATTTCCGATTGTCCTTGCTGAAGATGTAAAGAAACAGAAAGGGCCGAGAAATCTGAGCTAAGGCAGATAAGATGAATTTGCTATCGCTGTCATCCCCCCCCCCCCCACAAACAAAGACCACTCTTCAGCAGTTTCTGTAAAGCTTCGGTGGAATGCTTGAATAAGACATTTTGAATTGTCACAGCTTTATATAGTAATGGGTTAATTTTGTTATTGAATATATGATAAAGCCCTTCAGGAAGAGAACGCCACTCTGGCCTGAAGTGAGTTGAAAAAGATACTCTCTTCAATTTTTTGGCAATTCTTCTAAATCTGGAAGGTGGTGTCTAACTTTTGTCGTATAGTATGTGTATATACATATATATATATATATATATATATATATATAGATAGTGCATGGGCAGGTATTTGAAGGGTATCACAATGCGTTTAGTAAAATAAAGGAAGGTAAAGAAGGTGTTGCGTATTATTTATTTATTATTCATTAATATTTTGAGATCAGAAACTCATCTTCAGAATGATAGGAGAGCTTGATTTGAGCTTCTTTACCTTTTTTCATTTTATTAAACACATTGTGATAGCCTTTAGATACCTATCCATACACCTTATATGCACAATGCTTCAAGCAAATTACAAAAGTCTCCTATATATATAGTCATCTGCAGACAGATCTGTTTCACTGTATCACAACTCATCAGTATGGTTAGACTCCAATTGCTTTTAACCCAGGATTGAAACCTGACCGAAATGGCATCAGTCGGCGATTCTACCTCTGGGCCATGGGCACTTGGTAGAAGAAGGCAGACTTTTTAGCATGTATATTATCATTATACATGCCCAATAGCCAGAGTGCTCTAATTCATTAGTGAATGAGTGATGTGTATGTGCCAGGGTAGCTACTGTTTTTCAAAGTCTCCCTTTCTTCCAGAGTGCTGAATTAGGGTGTGAGAGTGTAAATAGTAAATATATATATATATTTGTTTGCATCTAGTTATATATGTGAATTTTATAACATGACAAGGCATAATATTTATAAAATAATAAATTTTTCTTGCTGAAAAGAATGATTCTTGGTAAGATACAAAAAAAAAAAACACCCTGTAAGAATAAAGCACACCCTTTTCAGGTTTCTTGACTGATTCTCATTCCAATTTCCACTTTTATAAAGGGCCAGGCAGTTGGATAATTTAGAAAATTATTTTTAATTCTGTAATCCACTTGAAATTTCATTTTGACATTTTAGAATACATCTTTTATTATTTCAGGAATAACTTTAATTCCCACAGTAACTCTTCCATGTTCTTTACAATTATCATTAAATTATAAATATATATAAGACGTGAATATAAATACATATCATAATAAAAAAAGAAAATGATAATTGTTTCTCATTTGACATGTATAAATTGAAGACATTTAAATGTCAAGAGAAAGGAAAGTCAGAATTATTATACTGAGGTATGAATTTCCATCTGCAGAATGTACTATTATCAATTATTAGATTGCATAATTTATTTTTTAATTATCTTTAGAAGCAATTTTTTTTTTTTTTATGTAAATTAAAAAAAAAACATATCCCTGTCATTATTCCATATATATGATGATTGCCATCTCATTAATTGGACATCATTAAATTATTAAACAAGTATGGGCTAGAATGTGACTATATATATATATATATATATATATATATATATGAGAAAAAGATAGATCACTCACTCAAGTCCTATAGATACTGATGAGGAATATGGAGCCATAGCTCTCAGTAAATTAGGTGGTGTTACTGTGCTTTCTGTACTAAATAGATTTTTACACAATGGAGATGCTAATCTCATATCAAATGAAATATGGATTCAGAATTGTTGTTGTTCAAGAGGGATTGCCAATCAAGACTGAAGACCACAATCTGCTCTACTATTGAACCCATAGCTGTAAGAATAGATGAATTCATTATTTTTCTAAATGTATTTATGTAAAAATGATTGCATTGAGACTGAACTAAAATTTGAACTAGTTGCTTTCTCATTCTGAACCACAAACCATTACATCATTTTCACATCCAGATAGTTGCAAACAGCATGCTTGGACATAGAAATCAACACTGTATGGCAATTGTATATTTCATGTCTTAAGTGTTTGTCCTGATGATCACTTCAGGTGTGAAACAGACAGCTACCATGTAGTGTTGATTTCTGTTTGGATATTTAGTGAGCAGAGATGAGAACTTTTCAGCAGCTCCATTGTATATATATCACTCAATAAATCCTGGGCCTAATTAATAAAACAACTTTAGGCAAAATTTGACTGTATTTATCAACGTAGCCTCCTTTTATGGTGATACACTGATTGTAATGCTTTTCTAACAATTTGATGCTTTTTTTTGTAGATGATTTGTCTTTGGCCTCAAAATATGCCTCAGTTTCCGATATCACATCTTTATTAGAGCCAAATCTATTTTCCTGAAGCATTCTTTTGAGGTCTGCAAACAGCCAGTGGTTACTTTAGGCCAAATTTTTTTTTTTTTTTTTAATCATCTCAACCCAAGCAAGGCATTCCACTGCCACTATTGCTCATGGGGCTACATAGGGGAAAGTAAAGAGAAGGAGTGGTTAGACATAGGGAATGTCAGGAGGAATGAATGTTAGACATAGGGAATGACAGGAGGAATGGGAGCAGGTTAGTGTGTTAGGAGGTTTCTATTGACCTTACATTTAAACTCCTGGAGATTGTATCCGTCGGGGAAGCAATCATGTGGAAGGGAATTCCACAGTCGGGAAGTGCGAGGAAAGAAACTGTTGGAGTAGAAGTTGTGGTTGTATTTTATCGGTTTCACTGTAAAAGGGTGGGATCTAGTTGCTAATCTAGTATCTTGTGCAAATTCGTATTTAGGGGGCACCAGTGATCTAAGTTCATTGGAGCAGAAGCCGTGAAAGTATTTATAGAAGAGACACAGGGAAGCCATGTCATGCTGGTGGGAGAGAGACTGCAGGCGGTCTGCCAAGTCGGTATCTATCACATTACAGACCCTCCTCTGAACCTTATCGAGAAGCCCGAGGAGAATAGCAGGGGCACCCGACCAGATATGGCAGCAGTATTCGATGCATGGGTGGATGGTAGATTTATATATGTGCAGGATAGATTTAGACTGAAAAAACTTCCGGGCCCTACACAGAGAACCGACTTTCATAGCAGCGGATTTAGCAATGGATTTGATATAGTCATTCCATTTGAGGTCCGCTGAAAGTGTGAGACCAAGGAGGCGTAGTGTTTTACTCTCTGGGAGGCAGGCCTGGTCCATGCTAATAGGAGGTAGGTGAGATTGTCGATGATGGTTAATTGAGAGTAGCTTCATTTTAGAAGCATTAAAATTTACTAGCCATTTCTTACCCCAATCCAATATGGATTAGAGGTCTTTTTCAATCTCGGCTGTGAGGTTAGCTTTGACACTTACACCAGATTTTTGTAGGACGCAAGAGTAAATTGTGGTGTCATCGGCGTACAAACCTACTTGGGCTCTTATGGAATCAGGGAGATCATTAATGTATATCAGGAAGAGTGTAGGACCTAAGATGGAGCCTTGGGGGACACCTGCGTTTGTATGGTAGTTCTGGGAGGCATGTCCATTTAATACCACCTTCATTGTACGGTTGGTTAGAGAGGAATGACTGGATTAGTTCAAACAAATGTCCAGTTATACCATAGCTCCGCAGTTTACATAGAAGGCCAGCATGCCAAACTCTGTCGAATGCCTTAGATATATCCAATGCAAAGGTTCGGGCTTCGCCATTCCTGTTGAGTGCCTGGTATATGTACTCGGTGACTATATGTAGACCTGGTGAAGCGGAAACCATATTGCTTGTCCGAGAGGAGCCTGTGTGCTGTGAGATGCTGAACCACCTCGGTGTTGATAATGGCTTCGAACACTTTGCCAAAGATCGGAAGAAGGCTGATAGGGCGGTAATTTGCAGGGTCAGAGGGTTCTCCAGTGTTTTTAAATATAGGAACTACAGAGGAAGATTTCCAACAGGCAGGAAAGCAGGAAGCAGATAGGCAGAGGTTGTAGAGCTTAGAAAGGACAGAGGAGAGTTCAGGGGCACATTTCTTTAAGACTATGGTTGGGATTCCATCACCACCGCTCGCTTTGTGAGGGTCAAGTTTTAAGATTATCTTAGAGACAAGCGAAGGTGTAATGTGGACATCATTCAGTTGTGCCTCGGTTCTAGGTGAGAAGTCGGGTGTAAAAACTCCAGATGAGTCCAGACTCGAATTGTTTGAGAATCTGCGGGCAAAGCATTCAGCCTTATCTGCTGGGGAGGTGGGGACCTCAAATTTGTTGATTAGCAGGGGTATTGTGGACCTGCTCTTGTTAAGTACTCTTTTACAGAGTCGCCAGTAGTCTTTAGCGCCGAATTTAGAGCATGCTATGCATTGCTTCATTCTGGCAGCAAACAACATCTTAGCTTCGTTAAGTAACCTTTTACACTTATTACGAGCTGAAGTGAAAAGGCACCTGTTTTGGTCCGACGCATAGTTACGATAGTTGGAAGAAATGATTCCGGTGGGCAATGGCAGCCAAGCAAGCGGGTGAGAACCATGGAGACGAATGAGATTTAAGCTGGAATTTCCTAGCAGGGATGAAGGCATCGATGCCAGCCTTAACCCAGGAGGAAACCTCGGATGCACATTCTTTGATGGGAAGACTAAAAACCTTGTTCCAAGGGATGTCACAGAGGAAGTCTCGGAACGAATCCCAGTCTGCTCTTTGATAGCAGTAGGATATTCTACTTGTCTGGGTATCATGGGTCGGGTGGGAGTGGAGTGAAATATTGACGGACACTACAGTGTGGTCAGAGTTTCCGAGTGGGCAGGTAGTGTAAGAGTCTGGGATGGAAGTGAAGCAGAGGTCTAGAAGTGAGTCCCTTCCATTAGGGTTGTCGGAGAAATGCGTGGGGAAGTCCACTACTTGCGTAAGGGATTGGATGATTGAAAAGTTCATGGTGTGGACACCAGCAGGGTCGGTGACAGTGTTCTTCAGCCACTTGGTGTGGTGGGCGTTAAAGTCACCAAACATGAATACATGGGCAGAGGGATGGGAAGAAATGGCTTTGTCGATATTGTCAGAAATGATGTCAAGTAACGAACAGTCAGGGGAGGAAGGAGAGCGGTAGAGAAAGAAGAGATAGCTAATCGAGCTGAGAAGTGAGAGTCAGAAGCACATGAAAGAATGATCTGGGGATTCAAAAGATGACACCCTAGCTAAGGGAAGGTGTTCGCTGACATAGACACCAAGCCCATGCATATGAACATTGGAGTCCTTCCTGAAGAGGGGAAGGTAGCCAGAAACGTAGAACTCAGATGAGGGGATAGAAGGGTTAAGATTAGTTTCACATAGGGCTAATATATCAGGTGAGTTATTATGGAGGAATGAATCTACGCTGAGGAAGTTGGTGCGGATGCCACATATGTTAGTGAAAGAGATGCAGACAGGTTTGGGCATTTTCAAATGAGCTGGTTTAGTTTTGCTATTATGTTTGCTTTTTTCCATAGTGATTCAGTTAAGGAGAGGTCTTAGAATAGAATCAGTCGGTCAATCATTTGCAACTTGTGAAGGATGAAGACTGGTGCAGCCTACAACATAATGTGGTCTCGGGGTTGCCCACCAAACATTCATGCAGGGACGCCCGTCTATGCGCGATATGGCACTACAAGAACCCCGGTATTATTCAACTGTTGAAAAGAGCAGCCTCTCAAGATGCTATGCAAGAGTTCAGGCTCCTAACTACCAGTCGGAAGCAGCAACCAAGAAACTGCCAACCCGGTACCCTCAGAATGTAAAGACGTTGCCACCATACTTCGTAACTGCAAAGAGCTTCCAGCTGAACTAACACTAAGACTGGAGAAGGGGGATGAACCGGGAACCCCTTCCTAAACAAGAAACAAGGCGATCATCTCTAAACTCATCCAAAAGAAGCGGGTGGAGTGTGAGACCGGGCGATAATAGGAACTATCTACTCCAATTAAGATTTAGAGAATAGGGTGGATGCAGAAGCAATTCAAAGTGCAATTCATCTAGTTTTATTATTGTTGCGATTGACTTGTGATATGGTATGTTGTCTTGGTAAAAGATCACATTTTTCTTCTTTCACCTGCTGCTGTTCACTCAGTTGATTGCTGATTTAACTTCAAAGTGAAGTGGTGGATCCATGTTTCATCTATTGTCACATATTTATGCAAAAATTCTTTCTTGTTGCATTTAAACAATTGCAAACAATGCTCTAAATTGTCGACACATTGTTGTTTTTGATCGACTGTAAGCAAACATGTAATCCACTTTGAACATAACTTTCTCATTGACAAATGTTCATGCAAAATGGTGAATACACTGCCTTCTGATATGTTCAACTCCTCTATCTCATGCAACTTCAATTTATGATTGGCCAAAATGAGTTTGTGGATTTTTTGGTGTTTTCTGGGACAATTGCCGATTTTGGGCAACCTGAACATTCATTTGTGTCTATGATCGCATTTAAAATCAGCATACCAACTCTTAACCATTGTTTCTGATGGAACAGAGTCCAAATAACACTTAACAAACCATTGCTTTGCTTGAACAGTATTTTTTCCCATCAAGTTACAGTTATTTAAGTGAAGCAATGCTTTATCAACACATGAAATTCAAATTTTTCCGTTGTTTTGAAAATTTGCAACAGTAGCTTCACTTAAATAGCTGTAATTTGTAAACTAATAATCCAATTAGACCCAAATTCTGCCATATGCTATTTTAAGGTTAGTACTTTATAAAAGTCATGTGGATTTTTTATTAGTGGCACCATCTATATGTCAGACCTGGGACATATTGAGTGATGTGTTGTGTGGTGGTAATCTCTCTCTTCCTTTTCTCACTTTCTCAGCCACATCAAAAGATCAGCATACTGTCCCTGTGATGAATCCAAATTTTCAGGATGTGTAGGTGAAAAAGGTATTTCCGGTCATTAATCTTTCTTTATCAGCTTGTCTCCTGCTGATTGTTTTAAGGTGATTTCTTGATCAACCAGGCCACACAGATGGCTGAACTTTTCTTCATCACTTGTATCCAAAGAAATCCAAAATAATGTTAGCTATAACATATGTCACAGAAATTGAAATTAACAAAGCTGTCCCCAAAGTGCTTCAAGGACACATTGTCTCTTCCTTATCAGCAGGAAGTGGAGAAGGATGGGTAATCTTAGTTTTGCTCAGTCTTACTGAATTCAGTTTAGTTAAATTTGGGTTCAATTCTCCTTAAAACTGTTTACTAATTTGAAGCATGCTTTTTCAACACATTTCATTTTTAATTTTCAACTTTTCAATCCACTTTCTTGTAAATTTCAACAATTATCAACCAGTTAGAAGTTGCTTTACTCTTCCTTTTTTTAATTTTTAAATCTTAAATTTTATTTTTATTTATTTTTTTATTAACTTCCTGAGGTCTCTGTGTTACAGGGTAATCAAAATATTTTGTATTGCTAATGATGGAGGACATGTGGAAACTTAAATAAAATTTTAATAAAACCTTAAAAAAATAAAGATTTCCTTCTTTCTATCCCTTTTTACAAATTATTTCTATCACAAGTACAAATAAAGTTATAAATTTTTAAAAGTGTACATGAACTTTAGGGACACTATATATATATATACACACACACACACACACACACACACAATGATCTTACATTTTCTTTTTGTGATTTACCTTTTAGCCAGTTTATTCTCGAGCCTTATGTAGGTGATATTCTCCTTAGTATGAAATCTGATGAAAGGCAGTTTTGCTCATAATAAATGAGTTAATAAAACATACATTAGTATAATAATTTTTATGTTTGGATGAACATTTCTCTCATCTAAACTTTACTGGTTTTTCATTGCAACTAAACCAGACTGTTTGTCTGTGGCAGCAAATAAAGAAAAAAAGCAGAGATCATCCGAAATATAAAAAAAAGATTTCTCTAGGCATTATTTCCTTCCATACTGCTTATTCACTCTCACAGATGGGGAGTCTACATAAGTTGTGATGAAAAACAACTAAAATGGAGAGGAAAGAAATATTAAAAAATTAACAAGGGTTGACAATGCTTCATTTCATGAAAAACTAAATAAAACTAAGATAAGGCAAATTAAAATAGGATCAACCATACAAAGTTCGTATTTATTCAGTTTTTGTTCAATTAATTTTGACTGTCTTAGTTATTAGCATGAACTGGGTATTTTCAGTGTGGTAGATAAGATTTTGTTGGTTACTTATTGACATTGTTTTAGAATGCTGGGATTCAAATTAATCCAGAGTGATGTGTTAAGCAGTTACTCTGATCGAGACATCACTGGAAAGGATGTATCAGATAATTATGTTTACTATTATATTTTTTGTATACACATTAAATATTTTGTACACACTTTCTGGTACCATGTTGAAAGATATTCTATTTAATGTGGGTCTTTTTCTTTTATAAAAAAAAATCTTTCAGTATTTTGTCTTTCCTTGCAGTGAGTGCTGTATAAAATGTTGGTATTGTCCAGTAATAGTTTTTTCTCATGTTAATAGTTGTATTTTGGTTCTTTATAATGTGATAATTGAAATGTGCATGCTTTTTATTTTTTATGTTCACAAAGCTCGAGAGCCACTCAAAGCATTAAGGAATGAGGTAGTTGTGTGAGTAGAGAAAATAAGAATCGCAGTTGATGAGGATATATAGGAAAGAGAACAATTAACCATAGAGTTTAAGATTGGAGTTATCTGAAAAGCATTCACTTGGATATCTGTTTTACAAAGTAACAATTCTTGAGAAGAAACTTCCTTCTTACTGGTGGAATATGAACGGAGATGGAGATGGGGTTGTTTCAGTGGATGTGATATGTCAGGTCCTAACTGTGCTAAGTCAAAAATGCTGGTCAAACCCTGTCTGACCAGCATTTGTTCAAATTGCAGATCAAGTCAGATTTTTTTTTTTTTTTGCAGAAACTGTTACTAAGGTCCACTCAGAATAGGTTCAGTCTGATGCACAGGAGAGGTTTATGGATGCTGTACAAACACAAATGTGCCTAATCTGCTGTCTGTAACAAAAATTCACTAGCCACCCTTGTACTCAGAAAATAGCTCCATTTTTATATATATATATATAGATATATTTTGTCATCCATATACAAGCCTGTTTCACTGTATCACAGCTAATCAGTGTGGCTAGATATCCACTTGCTTCTGGCCAGGATTGAAGCTCGACCGATTTGGGGTCAGTTGGAGTCACTAACCCCTAAGCCACAGGTGTATGGAATCAGAGAAGGGAAATTTTAGTGTGTTGTATATAAACAGTGGATAAACACAGCAATCACCAATTCATTGCTTAAGAGTAATGCATAAATTGCAGAAGTGGTAACTGGTTTTTAAAATTTTCTTCTCTAGAGACCTCAATCATAATGATATTGTGTGTGTGTGTGTGTGTGTGTGTGTATATATATATATATAGTCATCCGCTGACAATCCTATTTTGCTGTATCACGGCTCATTTGCATGCTTAATCAGATTGCTTCTAGCCAGGATTGAAACCTGACTGAACTGACATCAGTTGTCGATTCTACCCTTAAGCTATGGGCCCTGAGTTAAGGAAGGTAGATTATATATAATAGTATATATTCATAAGATTTAACATTGGTAAGCATTTTTTTGCTTGATCTATGAAATCTGGGCTTCAAGCACTTTACTGAGTAGGTAACTTTGCTTTCAAGCCTTTTTTTCTTTCTTTTTTTCAGTTTTAATTAGAGACTGTATCTGGATAAGAATTTCAGGTTTTAATAAGTTGTCTGTTAGTTCCACCAATTGTTTTTGTTATATATATGGCGTTAAAGACAAAAATTTTAAAATCAGACATGCCAAATATTAATGGCCAATCTTAAAATTTTTGTCTTCAACGCCATAATAGAATTTTGTATCACCAAATATATATATATATATATATATACATATTCACATATACCCTTCCTAACATTTTATCATTGCTATTAAGTAAATTTATCAAGCATCAGATATATCTAAAGTAAAAAAAGAAATTAAAATTCTTACCTCATTCTGTTTTTCACCCGACCAAGCAACTTCAAAAATGTAATTTCTTGTAAGATGACAGATCTGCAGCTTCTCAAAAGTTTAATTTATTTGGAAGAAAATGAAACAAAAAATCAAAAACCTATCAAATGAATTTAAAATGAAACGACTTGAATTTTTTTTTTTTTTCTTAGAACAAAGAGAATAAGTAGGTCAGCAGACGACAATGATTAAGTCTTTGTATATGAAATTTGTACTGATAAAAATATATTGACTTGTCAGAGGCTATGGTTGACTTGGTAGAATTCTAATGAGACAACAAACAAATATCAGCAAAACTACAATTAAAAACAATAAAATTTTGACCAACAGATTATATTTAAATAAATTTCTTAGTTTCAGTCTCATTAAAGATGATGAGTTTTCTGTAATTTAAAAAATTGTTTGTGTAATTCATGCACTAATTACAATTCCAAAATTGGGAATATTTTTTTTTGACATATGATTATTATCTGAAGTTCCTTTTTGATTTATACACATCTTAATTCTTCTATGTGCCATGTCTCTTCAGGACGTAAGCAATCATGGCCTTCCACATCTCCCTATCCCTGGTAGCTCTTAGCACGCTTTCTCTTGTTACCCCACCCATACCCTGGTCTGCCATCCACCAGCTCAGGTCCTTCAAATATGTTATCGGCTGCTTTCCCCTGTCTCGCTTTTCCTTTATCTGATCTGTGAGTATAAGATACACTAAACTTGTACAGCGAGAATATTTTGAGGACCCTGGATGACACGCTAGGATTTTTAATTGGAGGCCACAACTTGAACAACATAAGGTATGCAGATGATACAGTGCAGATTGTGGACACGGAAAGGAAACAAGACCTCCTACAGAAGGTAGCGACGGAGAGCGACAAAAAAGGACTACAAATAAACTTTCAGAAAACCAAATGCATGGTCATCAGCAAAAGGTGCAACCCAAAATGCCAAATACAGGTGGGGGATACCAGAATCAACCAGGTACAAAAATTTAAATAACTAGGAAGTATTCTAACAGGAGATGGAAAGTGCAACACAGAGATCTGAAGGTGAATTGGCATGGCAAAGGACGCATTCCAGAACTAACACATAGGAAAATTTCACTAGAAACAAAGAAAAGAGTGCTGAATTGCTATGTGATGTCAGTTCTTCAATATGGCAGTGAATGCTGGACAATATCATCAAAAATGAGGACAAAACTTGAAGCAGCGGAAATGTGGTTCTTCAGAAGTATGCTGCAGATATCGTGGACTGAGCATGCAAGCAACAATGAGATGTTGGAAAGAATGGCAACAAAAAGAAAATTAATACTGAGCATCAGAAAGAGAAAACTGAAGTTCCTGAGACATGCAATGAGGAAGGAGAGCCTGGAGAACCTGATACTGACTGGCCAGATAGAAGGAAAAAGAGACAGAGGAAGGCAGCGGATAACATATTTGCAGGGCCTGATCAGGTGGATGATGGAATGGGGGTTGACAGGAGTAACAGGAACAAACATACTAAGAGCCACAAGGGATAGGGAGATGTAGAGAACCATGATCGCCTACGTCCTGAAGGGACAGAGCACATAGAAGAAGCCTTTCTTCCTCTTCACATGTCCCAGGAACTTCAGCTGTCTTTTCCTGATGCCTTTTTGTTTCATCCTTTCTAAAACACTTTATTTTTATATTTTGATCACTTTCATTAATATTTTTCTTACTTTCTAAGGTTATCTGACCCATGAAAACAACTTGAGAATTTTAGTATAGAATTTATATGGGAAATACTATGGACTGAACATGCAATGAATAAAGTAATTCTAAGAAGAATAAGAACTAAATAGAAACTGCTGCTAACTACCAAAGTGAAAATTTTGGAACATAACAAAGAAAGAGAGCTAGAAGAATGTAATACTCACAAGGCACATTGAGAACAAGAGAAGAAAAAAAAACAGAATAACTGAATAAACACATATTTGTGTAATTTCTGCCTTCATTTCGTCAGGCTCTAACTCTACACCACAGACTGAATAAATGATGAAAACTTTTTTTTTACTTATTTTATTTCATGAGAAACAATATTTATTTAGTACAATAGTACTAGCACCATTTTTTCAAGGAAAAGAGACAAGTAGAATGTATAGTTGGTCAACTTCCCATCACTATGTGCTGGCTTGTCTTGCTAATGAATCTGGGTGTCTTTACATTTTTTATTCTTTTAGTAATACTGTCTCCCTGTATTTTTGGTCTTAAATCAAAGAATCCATTAATTTCAGATTTCCATACTCATGGATTTTAACCCCCAATATAACCTGAGTAGTAGTGTGGCACTACTCAGCTCTTGTTGTTAACCAGTTTAGTCCAGCCTATGCATTATCTAACACAAGTTTTAGCAAAAAACATGGAGCAACAAGTTCTTCAAAGAGAAATATGATTCATAGAATAGTGCTGTCATATCTGATCAGGTGCCCTTGTTGTTCATTTCAGGGTTCTCAACAAGCTCCAAAGGAGAATCTGCAATGTGAGTGGTCCAAACCTGGCAGCTCAACTCCAGCCACTTTCTCACTGGTGGGATGTGGCTTCCCTCTGTCTCTTCTACAAATATTTTCATGGTTTCTGCTCCAACAAATGTATGTCATGGGTGCCCCCTCCACAAGAATTTACTCGAACAACCAGACTGGCAACAAGGTCCAACCCTTTTACAGTTAAACCTACCAAATGCAGCCAACAATTTTTCTCTAGTGGCTTCTTTTTTTGCACTTCCCGCCTGTGGAACTCCCTTCCATATACTTGCTTTCCTGACAGCTACAACCTCCAGGAATTTAAATATCAATTCCCGTCTCTTATCTACTTGACTCCCTTGTCCTTTCTACATCACTTTGTGTATCTTGTTCTTTTCCTTTCTCTCGACCTTTGCAACTATCTTCACACCTGTGTTCCCATCCTTCTCTTGCCCTTTCTCTGACACTTCCTGTGACTGGTTCTTTCTCTTCACTCTCCTCCTGCCTAAACTTTTACTCTCTTATGTAGCCCCCTGCACATCAGTGGTGGTACCTCCTTGCTTGGGATGAAATGATTAAAAAATAAAATAACATAAAGGAGAAAATATTCTTAATAATAACATAACAATAAGCTATGGAAGCACAGGGGGAGGAAGAGATGGATAATTGTCCTTATCAATGAGTGCACTCTCTATTTTTATTTAGGTGCCAATAAAGAAAGTCAAAAGATGTCTGCAAAAATGTCAAATATGCATTATATTTCTTGTGACTACTGGTAACGTATGCTGATCGTAATTACTGCTGCGAGGTCCTTATAATTTAGACTAGTTAAAGAAAATGTTCGTTTAATTCATGCTATGTATATTTTATTACATATATTTTCTTTCAGAGTGACTATATTTTGAATTTTTTTTTCTCTTTTTGTCTGTAGCTACCATAAAAATAGGATTCTATAGAATTTAAAATGAACTTTTTTTCTCTCCCCGTCTTAAGTCTAAAAAAAAAAAAAAAAAGTTAGTGTCCTTTCTCTCCTACCAATCCCCCCCCCCCCCAAAAAAAACCTCACACGTGTTCCTACCAGCACCGTATCAGTATGAATTTGATAGAAGAACCAAAGAAAGTCAAAAGATGTCTGCAAAAATGTCGAATATGCATTATATTTCTTGTGACTACTGGTAACGTATGCTGATTGTAATTACTGCTGCGAGGTTCTTATAATTTAGACTAGTTTGTATCTGTTTTCTTTTAACCATTTACTTTTGTTTTATAAAAATATGCTAAATTTTTTGGTTGTCTGAACGCCATTTCGACTTTAGCTAAGTTTAAACTTAGTATTTGTTTTGTTTTTTTTTTGTTTTTTTTTGTTTTTTACATCAATTATATGTATATTTAATTGGGACGTTAGCATCCCAGTAGGTCAAAAAAATATAAACCTACAAAGGGCGGAAGAACTCTCAAAGAGTCAACGGCCAGCTAACTAGAGGTGATGTCTCAATAAACCATCGTGGAGAAGGCAATGGGATACCACTCCACTATCTACCCCCGCTCAATCATGGATAGAGCCATGATCGCCTACGTCCTGAAGGGACAGGGCACATAGAAGAAGAATCCTATTCAGTAAACTTCTGAGTATTCTGAAGCAAATGTTTCATTTAACTTGTGATTATGGCCACATCATGATGAAATACTGATACCCTTACAATAACTGAAGTCAAGCAATGTCGAGCCTGATCAGTATCTACATGGATGACTGCTTTGATGTGCAGGTGGTGTAGTGGGGAATGGTTCATAATTGTTAATTGGAGAGCTGGGTTCCAATTCCAGTTGGGCTCATTATATTCACTTACATGCAAATACCTTTGGGAATCTACCACTTCTTCCCCTGGCTATTGGCTAATTAGTAATAATTGTATCATTAAAATGTTATCTCAAATAAACATTCTTACACTCTAAAAACATTTTCTGGCTTTTAAATAACCTGCAAAGTGTTGATAAGCTGCATAATACAAATTAATCATTTCACTCCACCCACAATTGTAGATTTTTTTTTCATATTCTACTACAGATGCTAGATGAAGGATTGATGACATATCAGAAAACTCACTAATTTTAACAAGAAATTACTTAAAAAAAACAAAAAAAAACAAAAAACCTAAGTCATATGAAAATTTATCTGGAAGGATGTGAACTACTAGTACTTTGTAGTGAATAGGAAATAACTCCCTTCACTCATGCCCTTCAAAGTTTTTGTGAATTATGTGAAATTGTTTTAGGACCAATGAAAACTGTGCCTTCACAGAAATTAGCTATTCAACCAAGAAGGAAAGAAAGTAGCATACCTACGCAAAACAGTAGAACATGTCCTGGAAGAGATAGTGAAAAAGCAAACCTTGTGATGATCTAGAGAAAATAGGAAGTTGTGGAGAACCGTAATCATGAATATTGTGTAGGGGCATGGCACATTGCAGAAGTAAGCAAAATCAGATTAGATGTTCTAGGAGACTTATGAATACTATTAAATATGATTGAAGGCCTCAAAGCAGAAATATTAAAATCTAAATATTGCTATTATAACTGCTAATATATAATTAAATGCTGTATTTTTTTATTTAACTTTTAAGCAAATTTACCCCAAGCAAGGCAATAATGCCACTAAGATTCAAGGGGTTACTGGGAGTGAAAGAGAATGAAAAGATTTTAGAAAGAAACAAAAACCCAGTCCTGAGCAAGAAACAAAAGATAAACCTCTATTCAATATTTGTCTATATTTCTGAGATGTGGTGCTGTAATTATTTACATTGTTCAACCTGTTCTCATCTTTGTCATATTTATGATGTTTCATTCATTGTATCTTCTGATCTTCTTCAGGTGGTTAGAATTTCAAACTATATCCTTTTATTTTGTTCACAGGAATAGATTGTTCTAGTTGCATGAGTCATGCTTCTTTCAGATGTTTTACTATCAATTATCTCCCTTTAACTCAACTCTGTTTTTTTTTCACTTCTGCTGTAGCTAGGTATTGAACTCATAACTCTTTGGGTCAAGTCACTGGATCCAACTCATGAGCTTATTTCCATTGTGCCATGTATCTTCAAGAAATTTAATTTTCTGAAAAAATGTTTTAAGAATCTTTTTTTTTTTTTTTTTTTTTTTTTTGATAAATTTCAACCAACGGTAACTGTTTGGTCAGTGAATCCTGTACAGAAATTGTTAATTTCACAATTACCATTAGTGTGCTGGTCTGCATTGTTGATCCATTTGTCATCAGTAGTTACTAATCTGGCCAGATACTAAGTATAGTTTCTAGTATAGTGGAACATCAAGGTTTTGTTGCCAATTCAAGTTAGTTCAACCTGACTAAACAAAGATTGGAAGAAATATATTTAGAGATTCCAAGACTGAACAGAGACTGAATCTGCATGAATCCAGCATCTGACAGGAAGCAACAAAATCTGATGTGACTGCATAATATTGCTGGAATACTTAGAAGTATTGATGGCAAAGTCCCAAAGCCATGATTCATTCAAGGTTATCAGCTGATAAACGTTTTGGTGGTAACACTAAACCCACTTTCATAGTAGTGAATGGATGAACTTTTTTCTTATACCTTCCTACTAAATTTCAGAAGATAGCTATGGCAGAGTGATTTACCTAAATTTTTCTGTCAAACGTTGTGGCATGCCAGCAAGAAGACATTTTGCCAAATATTTATCTAAGATGGGACAAAGTGCCAGGAGAAATGGTTTTATGCCTTTTGTAAGGGAATTAGTTCAAAGTAAACTTAAGCAACCACACACAAATTGCAAACAGTCTACTGGTTCTATTATATGCATGCATGCATGCATGCACACACACACACACACACAGATAGAGATAACTGATGAAGAAAAGTTCAAAGGTCTTGTTGTAGGCAGACTTTAATTTTTGTGTGCAATCTGTGCAAGCATCAGATTTATCTGCCAAACAAACTTTTCTTTATTGGTTAACTATTGTTAAGATTTCTTATTGAGCACTTTTTTTTACCAATATCCATTTGCCTTTAAAAATGTAATTTTATGTTTTGTCAGGCACTATCAATTTTTCTTAGTATATAGATGAACATACCATAGGGATATAGGGATCCACACTGCATGGTGACTGTCAGTTTCATGCTTCTATATGAACTTCAGTCTCTTTGATATTGAGTACTCTTTGTCTATAAATATAGCAACTTTTAACATACACATACATAAATATAATTGCATACTGCAACTAAAAAGCTATTAAGTTTTGGTGTTCATCAGGTAGGGAAATGTGATTAATTTACTTGGTCATATACACATTGATAAGATTTAAACAAAATTAAAATAAAAAATGCTATCATATTAGATGTTTATAGTGGAGTGGGAGGTTATGTTTTAAAAGAATTGTGTGTGAAGACACATGGATATTGGGATAAATTGTAACAGTATAAACCAGACATGATTTATTAAAAAAGAATGGTATAAGATAGTAGCTAATGTATTATTTTTAGAATTGAAGAGTTGAAAAAAATAATAAAAAAAGCAATAAAAATATAAAATATTCATCTTTAAAGAGTTTTGTTAATATAAAATAAAAAAAAAACTATTTTAAAGAAAATAGATGTGATATATTGAAGTTAGATTTAAAAAACAGAAGTACTAGATAATAGGTGACTAGTAGTGAAAGTAAATATACACAACGAAATAATAGTTGATAAAGTTTAGTTTTAAAGTAAATATAAATAATTAAAAGGGATAGGTTTATAAATTAAAGCAAATAGTAAAAACATTGAGATAGTTATCTCAAGGACAGTAGACAATGATTGACATTGCATTTCAATTTTTGAAGATTTAAAATTGGCTGAAAAGCATGTATTCAGGTTCTGTTCTTGTTTGTTAATTTACAAATTCTATGAATTAGGTGCTTCATCTGATTTTTCAATAATCTCTAATTTCTGAAGAAACATGAAAGCATTTCTTTTACTTTTTCTTCCAACTTAAGTTTCTTCTGCATGAGACATTATGGGTTGAGAAATTTCAAGTTACTAACAATTACATGCAAAGAAAAGAAAAAATATTATTTGTACAACATCTAAATGGCAATGCTGAGAATTTCAGATATGAGGACTTCCACTGAATATATATTAGGATCATGAATAAGTTTTCACTGTTTTCCAAAAGATGGCATTCCCAGAACTGCATGCATGTAGTTTCAGATGGTAACACATCTACAAGGAAGTACTGTAAGCTTGAAATTCAGTGTATATCATTTTTCCCAAGTGTAAGCAATTTTGTTTTTCTTAGCGTTAAACATGTTAGATTTTGTGTGAAAGAAAATATGTATTTGCAGGGAATTTTTCTGCACTACTTTATTCAAAAGATATCTGCATCTGAAACACAGAAATTTTGTTGAGACTTATGGCAACCATGCTCTGCTGGAAACATGCAGATATTGGTTTAGATACTTCAAAAATATTGATTTTGATGCTGGAGATAAAGAGCATTACTTCATAAAGACCTGTGTCAGGTGCCAACTGAGCTTGCAGAATTATTAGGAGCTGATTACACAATAGTTTTGAAATGTTTGAAAGCATAAGGAATATTCTAAAAGCAAGGGCATTGGGTGACATATCAGTTTAACCTGAGAGATGTCGAATGGTGTCTTGTCACAGATTAACAGATGCTTCAATGGCAAAGAAGGAAAGAATTTTTTTTTTTTTTACCAGCTCGGAATGAGAAACCGGGGAGCTGAGTTCGAATTCCAGTTGAATCCATTGTATTCACTTACGCACAAATACCCTTGGGAAAGGTATTAATCTGTCTCTTCCTTCCAGTTATGGGTTAAATAACAGGACAGATTGGGTTCTATAGCCTTGGTCGGCAACCAGTCTACTGCAGAAAGCAATGGCAACCTACTGCGGGATAATTTTCTCCCCAGTCAGTCATGTCTCTTTCGAGACATGATCGCCCAAGCGTGTATCACATATGGTACTTAACTGACTGATTGTGACTGGAGATGAAAAGTGAATATACTACAATAACCCTAAGCATAAATAACCATAGAGTAAGCCTGACCATGCATTAACATAAGTGGCAAAGCCATATATCCATGGTTCAAAGCTTCAGCTCTGCATTTGGTGGGATCAACTGGATGTAGTCTATTATGAGCTGCTCAAACCAACTGAAACCATCATGGTTGATTGCTATCAACAACAGATGCATTTCCGCCAAGCATTGCAAAAAAAAAAAATGGCCATTATATGAGTACAGACGTAACAAAGTGATTTTGCAACATAATGCTAGTCCACATGTTGCAAAATTGGTGAAAACATAGTTGAAAACTTTTAAATGCAAAGTGTGTTGTGTTTTTGCTTGACATTTATCTATACAATTAAATATATAGTTGTAATTACTTTCCCAGACCAAAACTAACTACTAAATAAAATGCAGACATGAAAACAGATTTTTACTACATTACTTAAAAATCAAAATTTAAAAATGAACAAGAATAAACAAAAATAAATAAAAGAAATGGAAATAAGTAAACTAAATTAACTGAATTAATGGATTTATAAATAAAGTAAATAGCAAATCACAAATGCATTACATAAGAACAACAACGACCAACAATAAAATAATAGTCAATCAAAATGTTAACAAACACTATAAATAGCAAAAATCTGCATCCAAATCCACAATTATTTCCAGCCAATAGTCCCGAGAATAATTTGAAACCTAACCATTACTGCCCACCAAAAGAACCCTTAGAACAATACAATAGACTACCCACAAGGATCTGTATATGTAAATAGTTGATCAAAAACGCAACACTTATATCCTGATGACTGCATAGGCATGAAACTGAAGTCAACATCTAGTGGCAATAGTCTGTTCACTTTTATATTTACACATGCACTATCCTTGATCTTGAGCTCTTTAAATCATAAATATAGTGTTATTTTGAAATTATATATATATTGTGGCGAAATTGGATAAATAAATTAATCTTAATGTAACAGTAAAAAAACTAATTAGGTTCATGATTCTGAATGATTACACATATGGCTAAAAATTGTGGAGAGTTACTTTTTGAATGTGCCATAAAGAGGAAACTAATTTTATTTTTTTTTTTATTTCGACTTTTGTGTATTACTTTTTTTTTTCCTTTTATTTAAAATCTATTGGATTTTGAATCATGGTGTTTCTTCATCTTTCCAAAAATGTACACTATTTACCCCCAGGCAGGTATAATGATTCATGATTTAGTCTATAAAAAATTTCAGATAATCAATGCATATATTCACCTGTTTTCTAAAGAACACATACACCAACAGAGAACACTAATGAACAATTGAAATATTTCTTCTTTTTTTTAATCATATCAATTCAATAGATATTAATTATTGAGTAAATAGAGTTTGATTTTCTTGGTATCACTGGTTCAGCAACAAAGTGCTTAACCTGTTGAACCATGACACCTGACCACTTTACCAATATACTATTCCTGGATAGTTGGGTGAAATTATACTATTTCAAAACTTTCTGTAAAACAGTCCACTTTAAAATAATTTCAGCTGTGACAAGTGAGAAATGACTAGTAGAAATTATTAACAGCTTTATTCTACTTGGGTCTTAGGTTGTGCAAATCTTTCTGGCGATTAGATATTAAAAGAGCACTGAAAAATACAATGGGTGAATATTTTATTGTATGTACCTAGATGGCTGGATGTGCATTGTGGTATATTGGATATCGGCTCGGAATGAGAATTCGGGGAGCCGAGTTCGAATTCCAGCCGAATTCATTGCATTCAATTACGCGCAAATACCCTTGGGAAAGGTATTAATCCGTCTATTCCTTCCACTTATGGGTTAAATAACAGGACAGATTGGGTTCTATAGCCTTGGTCAGCAACCAGTCTACCGCAGAAAGCAATGGCAACCTACTGCAGGATAATCTTCTGCCCAGTCAGTCATGTCTCTTTCGAGACATGATCGCCAAAGCATGTTTCACGTATGGCACTTAACTGACTGACTTAGATGGCTAGATTGTGGGTTTTTTTTTTAATACTGATGTTCACCTAATACAAGGCTCAAGATAAAGGGTTACTGTGTGGAGTTGTTTCAGCATAAGAAAGTGAAATTCTTGGGTCTATGCCAGAAAGCTAAGTTTATGCTAGACTTGAAGAGATCAAGATTTAATTAGAAAATAAAGTTTGACAGTTTGGGCAGACATAAAAAGGTTTAGAATTGAAATAAACCAGAAACTCCATGCCAAGCAGGAAACAAATGATACACTTCTACACCTGTTCAAAAGACTGGGGAAGACTGTGAACTGGATGACAGGCAAATCTATCGACTCTTATTGGTAGAGAAAAAAAATAATAGTAACTAAAATTTCAGGGATGTCAGAAGTACAGAAAAAACGGAAACCCAATTCTAAACAGGAAAGAAACTGTAGGTACATTAGTATATATGTTGCTGCCATTTTAGACAGCATAGCAATATAAATATTTTGCTGTCAATTTTGATGGCATGGGTCCTCTCATGATAATAATGTTATTGACTTTAATGTGTTGAACAAGAAACAAATCTACAAGACTGAATGTCTCTGTGTTATTTGCTACTTAAAATATAAAGTAAATTTTCTATTTTTTAACTTAAATATACTGGTTTTGGCAGAAAACGTATTTCATAGTCTTCTTTTGTTACAGAATTCAAAGAAAGATTTTTTTAAAAACAAGATGGCTGCAGAAATGACCTCATACAATGATATATTAGTGGTCATTTGACCAGACCAGGCAAGGCAAAACATTATTGTGTGACCAGGTTAGCTCTGTGGGTGGTGAAGAAACACAAATATGCTTGAACAGGTGTCTGAAACTGATTAGCTTGCTAAACTAGCCCAATCAATCATAGTATCCAGCAATTATTATATATATATATATATATATACACACACACACACACACACACACACAAGAAGGGATGTGTAAATTATTGCCATTTTTATATTTTTCAATTTACACAGTCACATTGTTATTGAGTTTGTTGAGTGCACAGTATAGTAGGGTCAGTTGGGCAACCTCTATCACAAAAAAGGGATACCATGATGCAATTCAATCTACCAAAAAGTTGGAAATTACATGCTGTACTTCTTGGTCTTTGTGTTGGAAGCATCAATACAAACATTTGTGGAGAGTGCAGAGGATTTGTAAAGCGTTGGATGAAGTCTAATGGTGATTATGAAGGTGTTTTGAGTGATCACTAGTGATAGCAACGTTGTGCTTCCATTCATCTTCCCACAGGGCCTCAGACTCAACACAGGCCTACAGCAAGTACCTTGAGGAGGTAGTGCTGCCCTGAGTCAAGAGGATAACTGCTGAAAGACTCAATATCTGACAACAGAACTCTACAGCATGCCACACAAGGAGAAGAACTCAGTCATGTTCAGTTTTGTTCGGATTTATATAAATATATATATATATATATATATATATAGCCTTTTAGATTTGAAAAAGAAATCACTTGACCAGTGATCGAGAGCGAGAAAAAATTTACTCACCCCAAAATCATTTTACTTGACCAACTCCATTTTCTTAATAGTTGCCTTACATAAACATACTATGAATTGCTGACAGAAAACAAAAAATGAAATTTTAATTAAAATTTTGAACGTGTTAGAAAGGATTTAAAAATTATAAAAAAAATAACAAAATTTGATCTTTCCTCTTAATAATAGCATAAAGATTTGATGATAAAATTTGTTTTCATTAAGTTTTTAGCATCATGATATGTTTTTTTGGGGTGGGGGGCAACTGAGTGGAGGTACTTAAATTTGTAGTTTCTTTCATCTGTTTGACTACAACCTCCATCTCATCGATGATAAAAAAATTACAAATCTGATTTTCTCAACGATTTTCTATAAAAAAATTACCTGTATAATTTGTTTTTTGGTGTGTGGTTGAAAGAAGTATGCATATTTTTTTTTCTTTCTTTCAAATGTTCGTTTTTACTTTTCTTAAATGGGGAGGAAGTATAGATGTTGAGTCAAGGATAATATTTTTCCAAATGAGTTTCTACAAATCTATGAGCGTCTTTAATCAAAGAGACATTTTGGCTCCACTCTGGAAGTATTAATTAAATGAATGTTTACACTGACCGGGACAATAAAATTGAGACAGGAGCTTGTCAATCTAAATTCCATTTGTCAAATCTTGTGTTGATGATTGCTGAATTTCACTGTCTTTTGTTTAACCACACATTTTGACGCAAATCAGGTGCCATGCAAAAGACCAAAGGGTTCAATAATG
Organism: Ascarosepion bandense; assembly: GCA_037127315.1. NCBI lineage: Eukaryota > Metazoa > Mollusca > Cephalopoda > Sepiida > Sepiidae > Ascarosepion > Ascarosepion bandense. The sequence continues at coordinate 918,298 of JBBBDQ010000171.1, forward strand.
TCATTGTCATTCTAAGTAACTTGTAATTTTCAATGGCATACAATGGGTTGTAAAAGGAATCGGATTTCTTTTTTCGATATTTGAAGGGACATGTTTCATTGCAAGATTTTTAATTGCACTGCGGGTGAGTAAAGCAATAAACTTTAATCACCCAATTAAATTTTTAATTGACTGAGTCGATCAGGCAAGTGAAATCTCAAAGGCTATATATATATATATATATATATATATATATACGTCATCCGCAGACTGATCTGTTTCACTGTATCACAGCTCATCAGTACAGTTAGACTTCGATTGCTTTTAACCCAGGATCAAAACCCAAACGAATTGGCGTATTCCTTCAAACCTTACATGTAGATGCTACACACTGAATTTTGGCAGAAGTGATGGGTAATGACACTTAGCATTTTTAAGCACAGGTCATAGACAGAAGTCCTGACACATTCTTACTCATTTTTTATGGAAACTTGTCATCTCAGCTTCAGTTGCCTTCTCACTGACATAATGTGGTTTCTCTGTGCCTCTTCTATATTATCCGTCTTGATCTGGCATCTTGGCTTCAGTCACTATCCTACCCCCAGTATCGTACCTTCACTCTGCTTTTTCTCTATAAATATTTTCATGGTAGTTGTTTTGATGCACTTTTTTCTCTAGATTGGCTTCAGGAAGTGTGTTGTGCCGTAATGAATATTGGCTTGGAATGAGAAATTGGTGAGCTGAGTTCAAATTCCAGTTAAACTTGTTGTATTCACTAATGCACAAATACCCTTGGGAAAGGTGTTAATCCTCATCTTCCCCCTCCAGCAATGGGTTGAATAGCAGGACAGATAGGGTTTTATAACCTTGATTGGCAACCAGTCTACTGCAGAAAAAATGACAACCTACTGCATGAAAATCTTCTGCCTAGTCAGTCATGGATCAAAAAAAGACATGATTGCTTAAGTGTGTATAATGGACAGCGTTTAACTGACTGACTCACTGACGAGGTTATTGGCAAGATACCATCATCTTACAGTTGAAATGGCTAGATGTAACCATAACTTTTAAAAGTTTTTTCACTCACACTTCCAAATTTTTATCTTCAAAAATTTAAATGCAACATCAGTCATTATCTTTAGTCTTTTTAATTCCTTATATTTTTTTATTGTTCTCTCACTTTAATATTTTCTTTTTCACATATTCTATTACACTCCTTGCATTTTAGTGGCTTTATTACCTTGCTTGAGGTAGGATGATTGAAATAAAAAAATTGATAATATCAAAACTGGAAAGGAAGTTGTGATTTTATTGAGTCCAGTTCTTTTGTCTTTTCTTCTCACTAAAATTTTCCCCATTCTCTTTTCCTTCCAGTAAATCTTCATCTTAGTGGCATTATTGCCATCTGCTGCCTTCGTGATTCCTGTTCTTTTATTGTCCTTTCACCTCACTAAGGCCTTCTCATTCTCTTTCACTTCCTGTAACTCCTTGCATCTTTATGGCATTATTACCTTGCTTTATTTGTCTGTTTACTATACATGATTTAAGCATTTCATCTTCAAATTTGGTATTCTAAGAAACAGCTCAGGTTTCTGGGACATGTAATGAGGAAGGAGGGTTTGGAGAATTTAATACTCACAGGACAGAAGGAAATAGAATCAAGAAAAAGCAGCGTGAGATATATTTGTTGAGCTTGAGCTAAAGAATGGTGGAGTGGGGCTTGGGAGAGATACCCAAAAAAGTGTTAAGAGGGACAAGGAATAGGGGGTAAGTGGAAGTCCATGATTGCTTAGATCCTGAAGGGACTCAGCACATGAAAAAAGAATATGCTCTAAAATGATGGTAAGCCATAACACAATCCAAAAAAACCCAAACTCTCCATTCTTTAGACTCTATGCTGTTTTCCTGTACTGTTCATTTATTTGCTCTCTCCATTGCATTTTTCATTCATAACCCAAACACATTTTTATTGGTAATCCATTCATCTTAGAATATTTGATACCATTTAATATGCACTCTTTCCTGAAAAATTTAAAAATTTTCTCTGCTCACATTTTATCATGAATTTTCTTAGTCTAAAGGTTCAAGTAATTGTTCAGGTGAAAATACTCTATTCTCCAAAACATTTCTTCTCTTTTTAGTTTTATCCTAAACAGGACAATAAGCTGTCACCTATTCTGTTAAAACAGAAATTATAAATTGAAACTGATTCATTTTCCAGAAACACACATTTTGTCAAATTATCACTTATAACGTACACTTGGAGATAATATATGACCAAAAATAGGCTACTTTTAAAGTAATTTGATTTAAAGTGATTATCTTGGACATTAACAGCAGGATTTCAGCCAAGAATCTAAGCATTAAGAATTAGATGCTACAGAAATGTCATATGCATCCCCTACATAGACTGTATCACAAATGATGCCGTGTTAGATAAATAAACTGACCCATTAGAAGACCTTATAACTATCATCAGGAAGATAAAGTTGAAATGGTATGGAAATGTCATAGGAACTGACAATCTTTCTGGTGCTATTTTACAAGGTACTTCTATGTGCCATGTCTCTTCAGGATGGTTGATCATGGCCTTCCACATCTGCCTATCCCTAGTAGCTCTTAACAAGCTTTCTTCTGTCACCCCTCCCAAATCCCGCTTTTCCATCTATTTGCTCAAGCCCATTAAATTATGTTACACGTTGCTCCCCCCAGCCTCTCTTTTACTCTCTCTGACCTGTGAGCATCAGATTCTCCAAGCTTTTCTTCCTCATTACATGTCCTAGAAACTTCAGCTGTCTTTACCTGATGTTCAGTATTAGTTTGCTTTTTGTTTCCATCCTCTCCAAAACCTTGTCATTGCACACATGTTTGGTTAATGGTTTCCTCAGTATCCTTCTGTAGAACCACATTTCAGTTGCTTCAAGTCTTCCCTTCATTTTTGGTGAGATTATCAATCATTTGCTACCATACTGAAGGACAGACATCACAACAATCCAGTACTCTTTTCTTTGTTTCCAGCGAAATTTTCCTGTCTCTTAACACTCTACCCTGTTTCTGGAATGCATCCTTGTGCTTTTGGATCTCAGGAATATAAATTTATAGAACTGCTGTGACCACAAAGTGAGGGGTCATTTTATATATTGATTGTAATATGAAATTGATCCCCCACTTTATATCCAGTATGCTTCTGTAAAACCACATTTCGCTTGCTTTGTTGATAAGATTGTCCATCTTTTGCTGTCATATTGAAAAACAGACATCACATAACAATCCAGTACTCTCTTTGTTTCCTGTAAAATTTTCCTGTATCTCAATACTGTACTCAGATTCTGGAATTATTTGCATTTCAGTTAAGATGATGCATTTGTTTTTAAATGATTTGAATCTAAATTTAATTATAATTAATATTTAAATGAAAATATTGCTTTGAACCTTGAACAATAAATATAACTTTGAACCAGTTTCAGTACTATCACTTTGAACCTGTATCAGCATTCAGTGCTTTGAAACTATCTGCACTCAATATTGCATTGAACATATAAAATTTATTTTGAGCCTGCATCATCAGTAAACAGTTAAAAAAAAAAAAAGAAAAAAGAGCTATGTATTAAAGACTTAAGTGGAATTTACTGTACTGAACAAACTGATGCTTAATAGATTTATGAATAGACGTAGATCAGTTTGAATCAATCAGATTTATCCTGGACGTTTCAATATTAAGATATAAATATAGAAACAGATTTACTTTAATAAGATCCACACCTAATGGATAAATGAATAGTGTGAAAGAAAGTCAGAAATTCAGCTCTGTATTGAAGCATCTAATAAGTTATTAGATGCAAGTAAAGTCAGGTAAACTTAAATTGAACCAATTCACAAGTGAATTACATGAGAATTTCAAGGATGCATAAAGTAGAATTTACAAAATGAAAATTGAAAAGTTAATATCTTAAAGGTACAGTATACAAATAAGCTAAGTTGAAATTGAATCTTTGAGTTGAGAGAAAAAGGTAAATCTTCTGAAATTTGAATTTTGGTGAAGGTATAATTTTATCATGGAAATTATTTAAAATAACTGGCTTGACTGATTTCACTTGGCAAATTACATTCTCCTGCAAGTTTGCATGTACCGATCCCCACCCCTGATGTAAGAAAATAATATGAGGAAATATTTCAATTTGATTTAATGCAGAAATATCTTTTGTGAAAATGGGTGAAGCACAATGCACATTTAAACAAATATTCTTAGCATAAAACATTTTCAATACTTATTCTCCATTGCAACATCACAAAATATATACAAATATGGATATACACACATGCCCACACATGTTTGTGTGTTTTTATATATATATATATATACACACACACACACACACTTATAGAGTACACAGACATACACACATACACACATATGTATATATATATATATATATATAGAGAGAGAGAGAGTGAGAATTACACACACATGCATATATATGCATAAATATATCTCTATATAAATGAACACCTGCATATATTTAGGGAAATATGCAAACAGATACACAAGTATGCATGAATACACTTTTATATAAATGTATGCACATACGTGTGTGTATGTATGTATACATATATATATGGGTGTGTGTAATTGAGCCTCCATAATATAGTACAGATTTACTACATGTAATATAAGAAAAGTTTTTAAATTGTCTTTTTGTTTTGTTGCCAAGATAAGCCTCTTATATATATATATATATATATATATTGTGCATTCCCAAATATTTATAAAGTTTAAATTGCATTTGGAAAAAATGATCGCAGAAAAACTGTATCTAAACAGCCGATCTCGCTATGAATGAGAAAAAAAATAAATTTGATTTATTGAAAAAGAAATAGCCATGAATTTTAAAACTCATTTGACTGAAGTGATAACATTTTCCGCATACCTTGTTTATATTTTTTTAATCTGTCATGAATTTCTTTTTTGTTCCATATTTTCTTTGTCTTTGTATTTAAAATTTTTCTTTTCTGGAAAACTTAAGTAAAGGATTCTCCCCAAAGACTGGTCAAAAATCAGTTTAAACAAAATATATATATATATATATATATATATCTATCTGAATCTTCATTCTTTCCACATGCATTCACAAAGAATGTTTGCACCCCAAATAAAAAGAAACTGATATCAGCATGAATTTTAGTTCTTGATGCTTCTGTTATAAATCTGAGCAGAAATTCAAACTATTTTCTTCATCTTTGTTGTTTTTCTCAACATTCTACTCAATATGCTCTTTGACCATCATTTGTGTGTATTTTGCATTTGATGATCTAGAGTTGTTATTTATGGTAACAGGACAACATTCTAGCCTCTTATCTTAAAAATGGATGAAATTCTAATCTCATAAATGAGTCTAATATCTATACAAAAAAAAATGTAAAGGACTTTTAATTTAAATCTTAATATAAATTTCAAACAATAAAATAATATCAAATATATATACTTCCAATGTCAAATTAAGATAATAAACACAATGTCCAATATGTACACTTATTTCATATTCACACATTTATGGTCCATTTATGTATACATAATTATGAATGATCAGCAATGGAAACAGGACAACGATTACATGTATATCTTACGTTAATATCATATGATAAAAGGTGAATTACTTTTACACCTATTTTTATCAATTAATTTTATATGAGATTGGGATTTTACCCACTGGGATTTGTCATTTAGTTATTTCTTTCTTTCTTTGCACAATAATATCAACAAAACTGGAACCAGTTTACAATGCTGAGGTTTAAAGTCATATATTTCAGACGAGTCCAGATAATCTCATCTATTATTCAAATTGCCTCCCAATATGGAAGTCTGTAACATCTAAAATTAACTCTCCCAAATACTTGTTTTTCATTCTGCAGCCTCTTTCACACAGATAAAACATTGAAAATATGTCGGCCAGCTGTTGTATTCTGGTAAACTTGCATGTCTTTTAGTTTACCATCTGATGTATCTACTTAGATTTATATCTTGGTCAGCCAATGAACTTTTTTGCTGACACTTGTATATTTCCATGGTAAAGATTCATATAAGCTTCAATCTTTAGTTCAACCAATTTAGACTTTTTACAGCCATACCATTTCCACAGACTCAAATCACCCTCATTTCCTCTGCATATCAAATATGTTGAAAATCCCATTACAGCAAATTTTTCCATTTTTGTAAAACAGATTTTCATGTAATTGTCACTACATTTCAGTTGTGACCCCAAATCAAGAGTCCATCGTCATTTCTTCCATTCATATACTCCTTGTTCAGAATTACTATTTTGTTAACTATATAACAGATTTTCTCTTGAGGCTTGAAGTGGGAATGCTGACAAAATGATATAAGAATTGAATCTTCATTTTACATCGTATTCACTCAAATATTTCCCCAGTTATTCACAGCTAATCTGTGGAATGCAAGCAGCCCTGGAAATCTCTCAACTGAAATGCAGACCTTACATTCTCACTGCAGTGTGAGAAACTGCCCAATCATCACTGGAGCACTTATATCTATATTTCCATCTGTTCAATATTTCTGGTTGCAGGTGTAAGGTCAGTATGCGACAATGAGTGAACATTAATCTAAAACCCCTTGTCTTAGCTGAGTTCATTTCAAGTCAAGTTTTTTGCCCCTGGCTTTCTTTGATGATCTGATGTGAATTTCAGGTAGTGTCTATTCTGACATATTACATTTGTATGAGTTAAAATTTAATATAAAAACTCTCACTTAGTGTTTAAATAGTTAAGATATGGTGTTATTAAACAAGAAATAAGAACAATTTCAAAATTTTTTGGTGCAAGATACACCCAAGAAAGTCCAAAAAATAAATTATCACAAATGTTGAGACAATAACAACATCGATGAAGACACTTGTCTGAATAATACAGGGGAAACTATACTATAAATGACATATGTATATATGCCCTTTATGGACCCTTACTGGATGAATCTTGATCAAACTTTCATGAGAGGATAGGTTTGTATCTAGATTAGGTTTTAGGCTATTAATATATGGAAGAAGGGAGATATAGTGTGACATGCCCAGGGACCAAAAATGGGTTCTATATATTGTAAATCTTTTCACATTGACTTATTTTGAGAAGGTTCATGAATAAAAGTTAAATCCAAATGTTTAACCATTGCAGATGTTTTCTTTTAGAAAAATCTAATCGTGCCCGGGATCCCCAAATGGAGTATGTATGTAGTAAATGATTTTCACATAAACTTATCTTGAAAGATTTCATTAATAAAATTTGTAGATAATCAAAAAGCATTTGTGGTTAGGGTTATAAGGTACGCCAAAGATCATAGAATAGATTCTGTAATAGTCAACCTAAGTTAACAAGTTCAAACTTGCATCTGACTTGACCTCTATATTGCACAATAACATGCAATATTTTGACCATAATGTATAAAAATATGAGCATGCTTTAACTGTTACATTTGTTATACTTCATAATTTGTTGGTGACATATAAATTAGTAGAAGTACTTTATTAGTAATATATCTATTGCTAACCATATTATTAGTACAATTAAGACAGCAAAATAGCTAAGGGGTTAGCTAATGTACCACCTCAGAAAAAATTATTCTCTTGGAAAAGACAGAGATTAGTTGAAACAGAAGGACAAGGACAGTTGAGGTTCTAAATTAACAAAACCGGAATGCAACAGATCCTGGAAAAGCAGGGAACAAGCATTGCATCAAATTCAAATTCACATGGAAAAGAAAAAGAAAGTTTTTCTTCCTAAATTGTCTGAACATAATACACTATATATTAATTGAAGATAATTATTCAGCAGCAGCAAGAATTCCAGAAAACATTGTTACAACAAATGCAAGAACAGATGAAGGCAATACGTCAAATTTCTTTTCACCAGACTAAGTTGCTAATTCAATTAGTAAATTTAAGTACATCCCAGAAAAAAAATATTACATTCATAACATACTTCAGAAAATATTATTTTTAGAGAAGAATGGTTGGATAAAAAGGTTAAGAAAATTCAAATTCACATGGAAAAGAAATCTTGCTGAACATGAAAAATATCTGAATTTCATTTTGTCAAATACTCTAGAAAAAGTGTTGTCATCAAAAGTTTTAATGAAACGAATTCACTTTTTTATACACATTGGCAGTACATGAACCTTAATGAGGATGAAGTCAAACATGAATGTGAGAAATTTAAACTGGATGAACTAACTCCAGACAGATTTAAATGTGTAATCTTTATTAATGGTTTAATATCAAGCAACAATGCAGAAATATGTTTGTGAATTCTTACAAAACTTGAACAGGATTCAAAGTTAATGATACAGAGTTTTGCAAAAGAGTGCAAAAATATTTTCAACTTAACGCACGACTCAACAAAAATTGAACAAAATGGCATGTCAAAAGTACAACTAGTTTAAAAAAAAAAAAAAAAGACAGTAGTACCAAAAGAAAAATTTTAGAAATGAAGCTACTGCAAGTTGACAAAAATTAACTTGCTGAAAGTAGTGCTACCAGCTAAAGAGATTTCAATTGGACTGACATTACAAAGTTACAAGAATTGATTTTTCTTGGGAAAATTATGTGTAACATCACACTTGTGGGTAAAACTAAAACAGATGTTTACATAGTAAGTTTGAAATGGAATTTTTACTGTGTTGTTTGGCTAGAATTATTTGAACTGTGGAATTGATCAATTAATTAATTCTGTGTAAAAGTTCATTGTTCATCAGAGAAAAATATTACAGCTAAAAAAAAAAAAAACTGAGAAAGCTAAAAGAGAACTTTCCAAACATTTTCTCAGAAGAGTTGGGAAAATGTCAGGCAGTCAAGTGCCATATGTGATACACGCTTGGGCGATCATGTCTCGAACAAGACATGACTGACTGAGCAGGAGGTTGCCATTAATTTCTGCGGTAGATTGGTTGCCAGCCAAAACTATAGAACCCAATCTGCTCTATTATTTAATCCATAACTGGAGGGAAGAAACAGATTAATACCTTTCCCAAGGGTATTTGTGCATAAGTGAATGCAAGGAATGCAAGCAAAAATGTACAATGACAAAAACTCCTTTCAAAGTAAAAGAAATATTATACCAGTTTTTAAGCCTAAAAGAAATATACCTTTGGATGTGTTGGAGTTTAGCACTGAACTTGATAGGTTAGAAAACTGGGGACTTATTAAAAAAATAGATTACTCTGAATGAGCAACACTAGCAGTTTATATTAGAAATAAAAATAACAAGGTTCTGATATCTGCAGATTTTTTGACTGGGTTGAATGACTGTCTTCTCTCACATGTATATTCCCCGACCAACTCCAGAGGATATATATTTGGCAAATTAAATAGTGACAATTTTTCTTTTCAAAAATTGATTTGTCTGAGACATGTCTTTAAATTGAAGTGGATGAGGAATTCCAGAATTCCAGCCCAGGTATTTTCTGGCAAATAATTGATACTATGTTGGCTGAACTAGACTTTACTGTTGCTTATATTGATGACATAATTATTAAGAGTGCTATGAAAATACCGCACATAAAACTGCTTCAACAAGTATATCAGAGATTACGTGATTATAGGTTTGAAATCAGTAAACATAAATGCCAGGTTTTTTTTATAGGTAAGATTAAGTATTTAAGTCAGATATTCAGGATGTGCGTTGTGGTGCATTGGATATCGGCTCAGAATGAGAAATCGGGGAGCCGAGTTCGAATTCCAGCCAAATTCATTGCATTCACTTATGTGCAAATACCCTTGGGAAAGGTATTAATCTGTTTATTCCTTCCAGTTATGGGTTAAATAATGAGACATATTGGGTTCTATAGCCTTGGTCAGCAACCAGTCTACCGCAGAAAGCAATGGCAACCTACTGCGGGATAATCTTCTGCCCAGTCAGTCATGTCTCTTTTGAGACATGATCGCCCAAGCGTGTATCACGTATGGCACTTAATTGACTGACTGACTCAATGAAAAAAGAATGCCAGAACATGTGCCGTTGAAGAAATGTCTTCTCTGACAAATTTGGTGACCCTACAATTGTTTCTTAGAAACTTTTTATAATATTTATGTGCCAGATATATAAAAATTGTGAGCCCCTCTGCATAATTTACTCAAGAAGGGTACAAAATGGAATTGGTTGATGACATCTTAAAAAGGTTTTGGAGAAATTAAGACTTCTGGCTTCAAAGTTGTTGCTGATATATTGCAAACTGCAGCAACAAGTAATAGCATCAGATGCAAGCAAATACAACATTGGAACAGTAATAGGCCATGAATACAAAGACTGTTCAATGAAAGCAATCACTTACACTTCAGGATGTCTGACAAATATGGAAAAATGCTACAGTCAAATTGAAAATGAAGCACTTGCTATAATTTTTACCATAAGGAAATTTTGCAGGATGATATTAGAAAGAAAATTTGTATTGCAAACTGATCATCATCCATTATTAAGTATATTTTAAGAAAGTTATTCCCACACATATTGCAAACAGACAATAGCATTGGGTTTTGATTTTATTGTACTATGATTTCAAGATCAAATTTCTATCATCCAAAACTTGGGACACAGATGGCTTTTCCAGATTGATATCAAAATACAAATAAGATTTGAAAAGACTGTGATTGCTTTGCTGGAATCTAAATGTAAAATTAAACACCTAGTAACATAAAGAATTGTGGGTCATGGTAGATGATATCAAAATCAATTTTAAAAAAGATACATTTATTGAAAAAAATTGCGAATGACAAAATCAAAATTGAATAAAACTAAAAAAAACAACTCTGGTAACAATAATACAGCATTTTCTATTTGTGATGGAATATTTTTGTATATGGATAGAGTAGCAAATTTATTGCCACTGCAAAAACAGGATTTTGAGATAGTTCCATGTAGGACGTCTGTGAATACTGAGTATGAAGTTCCTGATGAGAAGCTATGTTTATTGACCAAAGTTTTTAGAAATACAGTTAGAAACTGAGATGGTTATAATTCAGCAGAAAATCACCAGCTATAAATTATCAGGAATGATTGAGCACAGATAGTCTGTGGGAAAGACTACATATAGACTTTGCCGGATCACTAAATGGTCCACACTATTTGTGGTTGACAATTTCACAAAATGACTTGAGATATTGAAGTGTAGATGATCGACTACTGGAGTAATGATTAAAATCATATGCAAAACCTTGCAAAAATTTTGCATCTCAGATAATGGAACTTCATTTACTTGTGAGTTTTAAAATTTTTGCAAAAAGTATATGGTTGAACATTTGACAACACTGACTTATCATCCAAGATTGAATGGCCAAGCTGAGACATTTGTTGACACCTTCAGAAGAGCATTAAGAAAAGCTAAAGGCTTGGAAGTGGAAGATACAGCATGACAATAATTTTTTAGTGTATGTTGAATGATGTCAAATTCAAATGTCACTGTGATAATGTCACCTGCAGAACTCTTGTTTGCTAGAAAAGTAAGATCTATTTTTGATAAATTACTTACGTGGGAATAAAAAATTTTAAAACATTCTAACTGCCAGATCATATAAGATTAGTGATAGTTTTCTTTAAAAATATTTAAGGCCAGAAAGGAAGATTGGCAGAAAGATGCTGATAAAAGGTCTTCAAGTGAGCATTTTGAATGTTTCAGTGCACCTCAATGCAATGAAGTATCTGCAATAATCAAAGGAGAAGAGTTTGGAAAATGTGATAGTTTTCTTTAAAAATATTTAAGGCCAGAAATGAAGATTGGCAGAAAGATGCTGATAAAAGGTCTTCAAGTGAGCATTTTGAATGTTTCAGTGCACCTCAATGCAATGAAGTATCTGCAATAATCAAAGGAGAAGAGTTTGGAAAATGTGATAGTTTTCTTTAAAAATATTTAAGGCCAGAAATGAAGATTGGCAGAAAGATGCTGATAAAAGGTCTTCAAGTGAGCATTTTGAATGTTTCAGTGCACCTCAATGCAATGAAGTATCTGCAATAATCAAAGGAGAAGAGTTTGGAAAATGTGATAGTTTTCTTCACAATCATAATAAGCTAAAAAGGATATGTGAGATGCATCATACATAGGATGCTTTATAACACCCTTTGCTTGAATATACATTTCAGCTTGGAATTCCTCAAGTTCAAGGAAATTCCAACAAGACTGTTTCATGCATAGACTTTTATGCTTTCTCCCTTATTGTTGTGGTCCTGGGTATGACTGTAAACTGCAATTGGCAGCAAGGCCTCTGATAGGGAAGTTGTGAGGAGCATGGAACCAACTCTTAATTGCTGTTGTTCCCAGGTCCACCCTGACCTGGAGTGGTAGCACCTGTTAGGGTCCCAGCTATGGGTAAATAGTTAACCCGCAAACCGAGTTCAAAATGCTATGAAAGCATTTACCAACAAAACATTTTTCAATGAAAAATATTACCAACAAAATGTTTCGAGGGGAAAATGTTACCAACAAAAATATGTGAACAAAAAAAAATATTACTGGCAATACATATGACTCTCAATGAAACCCACTTCACAAAGAAAGTATATTCTATTCATACAAATCTAATGTAAAAATCTTGTCCGCATTAAATAACCCATTGAGATTGATATGCTGTAAAACAAAATAAACCAAACTAAACCTTATTGTTGTGGTGAAATCTTTGTTGCCAAGTTGTTGTGGCCTGCCTAGGTCAAGAAGAAAGACATGGAAACAAGAAGGCAGGTTCAAACAGTGTATTAGAATAACAGAACATATATACAAATACGAATGTTAGGGCCAGGAAGAAAGACACGGAAACAAGAAGGTAGGTTCAAACAGTGTATTAGAGTAACAGAACATATATACAAATACGAATGTTAGGGCCAGGAAGAAAGACACGGAAACAAGAAGGTAGGTTCAACAGTGTATTAGAACAACAGAACATATATACAAATACGAGTGTTAGGGCCAGGAAGAAAGACACAGAAACAAAAAGGCAGGTTCAAACACTGTATTAGAATAACAGAACAATATATACAAGTGTGTTAGTAATCAACAGATAGAAGTGTACAGTATAGTTACACTGTGTCTCAAGTGCTTCTAGACTGACACTTGACTGCCTCACAGCTGTGTCTCAAGTGCTTCTAGACTGACACTTGACTGCCTCACAGCTGTGTCTCAAGTGCTTCTAGACTGACACTTGACTGCCTCACAGCTGTGTCTCAAGTGCTTCTAGACTGACACTTGACTGCCTCACAGCTGTGTCTCAAGTGCTTCTAGACTGACACTTGACTGCCTCACAGCTGTGTCTCAAGTGCTTCTAGACTGACACTTGACTGCCTCACAGCTGTGTCTCAAGTGCTTCTAGACTGACACTTGACTGCCTCGCAGCTGTGTCTCAAGTGCTTCTAGACTGACACTTGACTGCCTCGCAGCTGTGTCTCAAGGTGCTTCTAGACTGTGTCTCAACAGACTGACACTTGCTGCCTCGCAGCTGTGTCTCAAGTGCTTCTAGACTGACACTTGACTGCCTCGCAGCTGTGTCTCAAGTGCTTCTAGACTGACACTTGACTGCCTCACAGCTGTGTCTCAAGTGCTTCTAGACTGACACTTGACTGCCTCGCAGCTGTGTCTCAAGTGCTTCTAGACTGACACTTGACTGCCTCACAGCTGTGTCTCAAGTGCTTCTAGACTGACACTTGACTGCCTCACAGCTGTGTCCTTAGAAGTCATGCAGGTTAGTAATTATTGGCAGAGGAAGAGCCCAGTTCTATAGATAGAGCACGATAAGACTTATCAACTGAGAAAAATTATTTTAATCATTTTTACAGAGCCCAAAGCTGGTTCTGCCAGTTGGTTTTAGATGTATGTACCAAAATGAAGGGAAAAAGATTAGCATACATCAAGTCTCACTAACCAGCTCTAAGAGCATCATCATATATCCATCCCCAAGATGCATATATGATGATGCTTAACAATCGTGTTGTCATTGGTGAAATTTGTCAATCAGTCATTCTTGCATCAGTTTTTGTTGGCAGACCAAGATATATCATTGCATTTTGATTTTGTTCATGCGTATGTTAGACATTATGGATATGCAGATTTGTTTGGCATTCCTCTGTAATCCCAATTGGAAAGAAATTAATGCAGAACTTCAGTAATGTAAGAGGCTACATGTACACTTGTAAGTGGCAAAAATGTGGTCTTCCTCATGTTCACATCTTGATATGATTGATGGGGAAAATTCACGCCAGTCAGGTGGATTATATAATATCTGCAGAACTGCCATATCCTACAAAAAGCTTTATGATACTTTATGAACTCAAGTGATCTATGCGGTGATAGGAACAGAAGTTTTCTCTGTATGATTGATAACAAGTGCACCAAGCATTATTCATTTCTTAAAGGAGACATATGGAAGAAAATGGTTCATTCTTATGGAAGAAGAAAGCTAGATGATGGCAGATTTGAGACAGTAATTGGATCAGAACAAAATCCAATTGTAATTGTTGACAGATGAATAGTTCTCTATTCTTGAAAACCTTTGATGCTTACAACAATGTTGAGTTCTGTAACTTAGTAAAGTTAATTAAATCTGTCAATAATGTTTGCTTTACAAGAAACATAAAATGCAAGCAAAAATAGGCAAAACCAAACATTAAACCGAAGAGATGAAGTAAACATGTACCAGCAAGGTTGATAAATTAGTAACAATGAAGCAATTTTGAGGATACTTAGATTTCTCATTCATGAGTGATATCTAACAGTTTTAGCCTTTAGATATTCATTTAGAAAATGAATAGTTTACTTGACAAATGCTGTTCAGCAAATATCAAATCCAGGAGAGACTACATTTAAGCTTTCTTCAAGATTTGGCCAAGAGATCCCTTTGCTAAGACAATCTTTTATCAACAGCTTTTATCAAATCCAGGAGAGACTACATTTAAGCTTTCTTCAAGATTTGGCCAAGAGATCCCTTTGCTAAGACAATCTTTTATCAACAGCTTCCATCATATTACACCTGACAAAATGGCTGCTACAGTAGATGAAAAAGGGTTGAACAAGTTGATGGATTTTCAGATATCAAATTTAATAGGGCACTTGAAATGGTGTATACTGTAAATCCCAACCAACAATAATTTTTCTTTCTCAGGATGTTGTTGCAAAATGTCAAAGGTCCTCTTACATTTGAAGATATCTGTACAGTCAATGGAACAGTGTTCTCAACATATAGAGAAGCTTGCTTCAAACATGGCCTGTTGGAAGATGAGGCACAATGAGATGCTACTTTAACAGAAGTATCTGTATTTCAGAGTGCAAGAAGTCTTAGAGTTGTTTTTTCTATCCTCATTAATTGTTATGAAATCTATTAGGGTTTTGGGATCAACACCAGAACACCTTACCTGAAGATTACAAGTGCAGTTACCAGATATTGATGTTTCTTATAACTGTAATAATAAAGCATTGGTTGACATTGAGAATAAAATCTTAGCCATGGAAGAAACTGAGCTACACACTTATGGCCTTCCAAAGCCAGCAAGAAAATGAGTTAACAAGAAAACTGGTCAGAGAAACTACATAATATATCTTCATTTGTAGGCTACAAAGTTTCTACCTGACCAAAAAATAGCTTATCACACAGTTATGGATGCTGTTAGATATCAGAAAAGTGAAATATTCTTCCTCAATGCACCTACTGAAACAGGAAAAACATTTGTTACCACCTTACTACTGGCCAAGGTAAAAATTTAAAAAACATATTGCAGTTGCTTCATCAGAGATTGCTGCTACATTATTACCTGGGGGTAGGATAGCTCATTCAACATTCAAACTTCCTCTGGACCTGAACAAGAATGAAAATCCTATGTGCAATATACCAAAGAATTTTTGAATTGCACAAGTTATCCAAAGGTGTCACTTGATTGTTTGGGATGAATGCACCATGAACCATAAGATTGCTTTTGATGTTTTGAATAGAAAAAAAAGGGATATTGGGAATAATGATTCCCTGATGGGTGGAATATGTCTGCTTATCTCTGGTGATTTTAGACGGATCCTCCCTGTCATTGAAAAAGTTACTAGAGTAGATTAATTTGAGCTTCATTGAAATCATCTATGT
Source organism: Ascarosepion bandense (assembly GCA_037127315.1). NCBI lineage: Eukaryota > Metazoa > Mollusca > Cephalopoda > Sepiida > Sepiidae > Ascarosepion > Ascarosepion bandense. Next base: position 934,383 of record JBBBDQ010000171.1, read on the forward strand.
CATGGAGACATGTAAAGATCCTAAAATTGATATCTAATATGAGATCATTCTTTTATGGAGATATAATATCAAATCAATTTGCTGAAAACTTGCTCTGGGAGGAGGAAGAGCCACAATTGATAGTAAAAGTTTAATTAATCCATCACCCATATGTACCATCAACTTTGGAGTTAATTGACAGTATTTTCAAATATTAATGTCCATTATCAAAATGGTAAATTGTTGGTTGAGAGTACCATTCTAGCACCAAAAATACCACAGTCAATTCAATTTTGAACTTTTGAAAATGATCCCAGAGAACAGTTATTCTAAAAAAATCTGTTGATACTGTTATTAAATAGTTGGATGCAGTCAGTTATCCAACAGAATTTCTTAACTCTCTTGAGTTTATAGGATACACATCCTATATTATCTAACAGTTAACTAAAACACCAAAAGTCAAATTGCACATGCGCAAAATCAGATCAAAACAACTAAATACATTTTGGAAAAACCCAGACCAAGGCAAATTTCACAAGTTAGTGTGAAAAGTAATATTTTAGATTCTGATTGGATATGAAATAGCAAATTGAATTATGATGCTAGTTAATTTTTCTTAACACCTAAAAAAATGCAAATGCCTGTTGGAGTCAGTCACATGACTATAATCCACTACTTAAACTACATTTTTTGACTGGTCAAAGCAGTCTGAGAGATGAGTGGATAGCTGACAGACCTTGTAAAACTTTAACAAAAGAAATTTAAAAAAGTTGACCCATATGTAAGGGGGTGTCACACATTCTTTTTTTTCTCTCCTTCAAATTTTTCTTTCTTCATCTTCACCCACATACCATCAAAGAAAACAGCAACAAGATACTTCAACGGCCTCTGATAAGTAAAATCTCTTATTTCTTTTTCACTTTTGCTCCAGCCATAAAACGGAAAAGAGAGATTTTTTTTTTATTAGCAACCTTTTTACATACATACATACATACATTTTGTTACTATCAACTATAAATTCTGGACACTTAGTTACTTACTACTATTTCTCTGGAACATTTAACCATGTGCATTTTTCTATTGAAACATTTCACTCATACAAAATAATTAACTACATGCATTTTCTATTCGAGTATTTTACTTCTTTTTACAAATAAGTTTTTCAGTTCTATTAATAAAATTACACTTATTTTACAAATACAATATTTCATTTTTCCAACCATTCATTCAACCTTCTGATATTTTAAATTGTAGGGACTTCGGTTGTGTTTGGCACAAGGCCAATTTAACAAGCACTACCAAGGTCCCTACAAATTATCTGGATTATGACCACAAAGACTAGATCTGAAAATTGGCTCTCCAATAATGCTGCTACTAAATCTTGACCTTCCAAAACTCTGCAACAGCATAAGACTTATAGTGAAAAAAAATTACGCTTCATGTTATTGAAACAGCAAATCTTTCTGGTTGTGGGAGAGAAGCTGATGTCTATATACCAGGTGTAAAAGGTGGTGAACACAGACAACTGGAGTGGGGTAAAAGAGGATTTATTACACACATGCGTACAGTTCGCGCTCTTACGTTCGAAAGTACCCTGTACACCGTTTTTGGTGGTAAAACTAACTCCCCTTTTGTGAAGAGTGTCCAAGGGAGACAACTTGGTAAAGTTAACACCAGGAATTCCCTTGATTCCTACAGATGTTTAGTTCAGTTTTCGGAGACTACAATTTCAATAAACAAATCACAAGGTCAAACACTGTCAGTGGCTGGATTATATTAACATGATCCCTGTTTTTCATGTGGCCAACTGTATGTTAGATGCTTCCAGTATTGGAAGCAAAAAAAATCTTTACATTTATGCACCCACTCAAAAAACTAAGAGTATTGGGTACAGAGAAATTCTTTCGTAAAAGTTCAATACTTACAAAATATGCTTTGCTATTTTCATTTTGATGTTATTCTAGATTTTTGTTAATTTTATAAGGTAGTTATATTCTTAGAATTTAAGTTAGAAATCATTTCTATAATTTTGTCCCAGGCAACACTGGGTACTACTGTTAGTAATGACAATATTTAATCTCAAAACTTCAGACTGTAATTGGAAGCCCAAAATGTACATCATTTAAAAGGAGTCATTTTTTTATTGTGGTGCAGTGGATATCATCTCGGAAAGAGAAATCGGGGAGCCGAGTTTGAATTCCAGTTGAATTCATTGCATTCACTTACACGCAAATACCCTTGAGAAAGGTATTAATCCATCTATTCCTTCCAGTTCTGGGTTAAATAACAGGACAGATTGGGTTCTATAGCTTTGGCTGGCTACCAGTCTACCACAGAAAGCAATGGCAACCTACTGTGGGATAATCTTCTGCCCAGTCAGTTATCTCTTTCGAGACATGATTGCCCAAACGTGTTTCACGTATGGCACTTAACTGACTGACTCTAATAGTGTTAATATACAGACAAATGTATATAAAGAGGAATGAGGTTTCAATAGTTTGTGAGATAATAATCATAATAATAATGATAATAGCAGCAAGTACCTTCTGTAATAACTGTTTTTTTTATCTTAATGGAATTGCAGAATATATCTATTAATCATTTTTTTAATTTTCTGTATATAATCTTAGCTGTTTCTTATTAATATTGTGTCAGGATTTTACATAGATTTATTTAACCCCATTGTGTATAAATTTATTTCACTGCATTGAACATACAATTATTTAACTGCATTGAACATACTTATTTAGCTGCATTGAACATACATATTTAGCTGCATTGCATATACATTTATTTCACTGCATTGAACATACAATTATTTAGCTGCATTGCATATAACTTTCACGGTATCATATATAGATTTATTTAACCACATTGACCCGAGTGTTTATAAAACATATACTGAATTGGTTTCTATTACTTTTTTACACAGTTTCAAATTCTCTTAAAATAATTCTGCTCTGATGAACTTAGATTACTGGTGCCCCCTAAATACGAATTTGAACGAGATACTAGATTAGCAACTAGATCCCACCCTTTTACAGTGAAACCGATAAAATGCAACCATAACTTCTATGCCAACAGTTTCTTTCCTCACACTTCCCGACTGTGGAATTCTCTTCCACACGATTGCTTCCCTGATGGCTACAATCTCCAGGAGTTTAAATGTAAGGTCAATAGACAACTCCTAACACACTAACCTGCTCCCATTCTATCAAACACTCTTCCCATCTGCCCAACCCTCATCCTCGGTATCCTTACTCATCTATCACCTTCCTCCTGACATTCCCTATGTCTAACCACTCCTTCTCTTTACCTTCCCCTATGTAGCCCCATGCACAATAGTGGCAGTGGAATGCCTTGCTTGGGGTGAGATGATTAAAAAAATAAAATAATTCCATACAAAGACTAAAGAGTTTGATATTGTCTTACACTTCTAGACATCCAGCAGTAAAGCATCTGTTTGGGAGATTGGAGATTTCAATGATCATGGAACTACCCCTTAATTGTTTCAGTTCCTCACTCTGACACATGGTGGTAGCACCTGTTAGGATCCCAGCTGAGCGTATAAAGTGAACTCTCAAACAAAAACAAAGCTCTACGAAAGCATTAAATACTTTTTTTATAGTAAAAATACCAATAATACTGTTTTATAGGGAAAATGATGTATTTCATACTATTTTTTAGTATTTGACAAGTGAATAATTGTATGAATTTATAAATATTTAATAATTACCTACATTGCAGTTTCATCAATGAAATCATGAAGAAAATTTAGGGTGATTTGGGTGAGTTTATCTTTGCTTCCTTGCCCTGCAAAATTTTGCAAAATGATAATAACAAAAGAAACATTCTATTTTCATTTAGAATTATTCACTTTTTTTTTTTTTTTTTTTAATCATATCCCTGAGCAAGGCAGTAATGCCACTGATGTGCAGGGGGCTACATAAGAGTGAAAAGATTGGAAAAAAGAAATCCGAAAACCACATCCTAAATAAGGAACAAAGGATGAGCCTCTACACCTGTTCAAGAGACATGGGTGGAGTGTGAACTGGGCGATAGTTTAGTCTATCTACTCCAATTCTACTGGGCATAAAGTGGGGGATCAATTTTCTATTGTTATGAAGTAATAAACTGATTCCCCACTAATTACTACTTAATAATATAATACATCTCTTCCCTGTCTATCTATGAGTCAAATGGCAGGACAGACTGGGCTCCACAGGCATTAACCCCAAACATCATTCCAGTATACTGTCACTTTGTAAAAATTAAAATTTTTCCATTTCTCATCTTTAAATTCATCTTTGAAGAAGTTTTGATAAATGATACATGTTTCTTACCTTTTTCCTCATTTATTGTCGTCTTGTCTGATTCAACTCATAAAATATAGTTCTGAATGTATGTTAGAAAATTATATTTAAGCATAAAACAGGCTGTCACCATTCAGTGTTGATATCTATGGCCATATTGCCTATGTATATGTGTGTATGAGAGAGAGACTGATACAGAAAACCAATCTTCTCTCCTCCTGACTAAGATGCTTAAGCAAAAATGTGCCTGTTAAACGAGACGATTTTGCCAAAGACAGATTGTGTGTTAGCCTCATTCAAACTTAGAATATTCTGTTTATTGAACATAGAACTGACCGCAATGATTGTCAGTGATAACTGCCTTGGAATATTTATTAATAGGTGCTGCTGCAGCTTCTGCATAATGATCTCCCCCCCCCCCGACCCTTTCTGATTAATTCTGATTGGTTAAATGTGAACTGACAGATATTTCATATTCATAAAGCAACCTACAGCACGAATTCTCCAATTTAGGCATATCTTTGCAGTCATCCATATTGAATTATATTGATAAATGTGAGTTTCAGACTCAAGAAAATTACTAATATTCTTGATAAACTGTATATATTCTTTTATTTCAGTTTTTCTCTTTCATAGCAGACTTATTAATCCAGCTTTGTATTTACCAGTGCGTGCAGGTAATGTCATGGCTATCAATACGGAAAAAAAATTCATTCATTATATACTAATGCCCTTAAATAAGGCATGAGTTTATTTTACTCTAGCTATGGATAAAATCTCAAGACAGACTGGGCCTTGAGTGAAAGCCAATCTAGGAGAAAGAAAACCTGAAGAAGACTGCTTGGAGACTTATAGAACTGTTCACCATTTCTCTATCATTAGTTCTTTTAAAAGATGCAGCTGTTTCTACACAAGCCTAGTGATTTAGCTTGAAACTGTACTGTTAGACCTTTATATATCCAAAATCAACAGGAGAGTGTGTGTCTGCATAAATCGATCCACGTATATATATATATATATATATATATATATATATATAATAGAAAGTATATATACATATATATTTTTTAATCATTTCACCCCAAGCAAAGCGGTACTGCCACTGATGTGCAGCGATCTACATAAGAGAATTAAAGTTTTAGACAGGAAAAGAGTGAAGACAAGGACGAACCAGCTACAAGGGGAGAAAGGGAAAAGGCAAGAGAAGGATCTGAACACAGGAGTGAAGACAGTTGCGAAGGTAGAGAGAAAGGAAAAGAACAAGATACACGGGGTAATCTGGAAAGGGCTGGAGTTAAGTGGATAAGAGATGGGAATTGACTTTGCATTTAAATTCTTGGAGGTTATATCTGTCAGGAAAGCAAGTATATGGAAGGGTGTTCCACAGGCATGAAGTGCGAGTAAAGAAAATGCTGGAGTAGAATTGTCGGCTGCATTTGGTTGATTTAACTGGAAAAAAGGGAAACATGTTAGATTGATAAATGTTTCCTATTTGTTCCTTACCTTTAGATATATATATATATATATATATATATATATATATATATATATATAAAAATTAGGATTCAGCCAGTTAGGACTAATTTAAATATAAGCTAAATTTTTATCTTTCCTTTTTTCTTTAAATCTGTATTGAATACTTTTTAATACAACAGTTTACTAGTCTAATTTGACTCTGACTAATAACTGTCTAATAATTATATATATATATATATATATATATATATATATACACACAGACACATATTTGCACACATATATTATTAGTATAAATTTAAGCTATGCTGTTATCTTCTTCTATCTGCCTTGTCCTTTTTGGATGTAGGCGATCATGGCCTTTGACATCTTTCTATCTCTGGTGGCTCTTATCACACTTACTCCTGGAACATCTCACAGCCCCCATTCTGTCATTCACCTGCTCAGGCCCTTGAAATATGTTATTTGCTGCTTTCCTCTGTCTTATTTTCCCTGTATCTGGCCTGTTAGTATCAGGTTCTCCAAGCCTTCCTTCCTCATTGCATGTCCCAGGAACTTCAGTTGTCTCTTCCTGATGCTCAATATTAACTTCCTTTTCATTTCCGTTCTTTCCAAGATTTCATGATTGCTCACATGCTCAGTCCATGATATCCTCAACATCTTCTGTAGAACCACATTTCAGCTGCTTCAAGTTTTTCCTTCATCTTTGATGATATTGTCCAACATTCATTGCCATATGGAAGAACTGACATCACAGTTTATTTTGATCTGTGATCCAGAACCAATGATTTATTTGACTTAAAAGGGAAAAAAAAAAATATTCTCATTGTTTGCAAGGAATACACTTTCAGTTCACTGCTTATTTTCTCCTGTTTGCTTCCACTTCTTTTGCATAAGGTGGTACCTTCTAGGATGGTAGTGCAAATATTGTTGGCTCTTAAGACATGTCTGCATCATTTCAACTTTCTCTTGATGCTGTATATGAGGTTTTCTTGTGTGATGATGTCATGCATTGTTATTTGTAGTGCAGTATACATAGAAGATACCAAGAATGGTTCTGTCATTTCATTTCTAATTCTAGGTGTAGAGAAATATTGAAAAGTGCAATGCACACAAGTTTGATCATTGATATTCTTGCCTTTCTTGCTTATGGCCATATAATGATAAAACTCTTCAAAATTATGAAAATTTTTCATCTAGGTATTTAGATTATTTAAGACACTGTATCAGTTCTTCAATACAGCAGTGAATGCTGGACAATATCATCGAAAATGAGGACAAAACTGGAAGCAGCAGAAATGTGGTTCTACAGAAGGATGCTGCGAATATCGTGGACTGAGCATGCAAGCAACAATTAGGTGTTAGAAAGAATGGCAACAAAAAGAAAATTGATACTGAGCATCAGGAAGAGACAATTGAAGTTCCTAGAACATACAATGAGGAAGGAGAGCTTGGAGAACCTGATACTGACTGGCCAGATAGAAGGAAAAAGAGACAGAGGAAGGCGGCAGATAACATATTTGCAGGGCCTGATCAGGTGGTTGACAGAACGGAGGTTGACAGGAGTAACAGGAAAAAACATACTAAGAGCCACAAGGGATAGGGAGATGTGGAGAACCATGATCACCTACATCCTGAAGGGACAGGGCATATAGATGTTCAGTTCCCTATTTATAATAGAACACTGTTATAAATGGCATAAGCACAGTTTTAAACTTGACATTTGTCAATAAAAAGTATAACTTTTTAAGAAGTCAAAGATTGGTTTTACATGGGTTTGTATTTATATTATGAACCAGACTTCCACTTCTAAAATGACAAAAGATCAATATTTTTTTTTATTCTGACAAATGTCGGGGTAGAGGAAGGTATAATGAAAGCTAATGAACAAAAATTGTTAAAAAAAAATGTTATTGTTTATCAGCAGACCAATTAATTTAAGTGGCGCCAAGTTCTTTGGTTGTTATGGAGAATTATTGAATAATTTTCTGTATAGTTATGTAATTTTAGGTCATGATGTATATTGTGTTCTATTCTATGCAACATTTGGTTCTTTGTAGATAAAGAGAAAAAAAAAGAAACTTACTTTTGAAAATAATATTTAAAAAGTGATTAGCAGGGGTTCTTTGGTGGACAATTGGGATAATCCTACGAGTCTCTATGACCAAATTAGTAAAGTTGACATCCATGTCAGCCAAGCTATCATTTTATGGTATATGACTCACATTTTCACTTTATTAAAAATTTATAATGCTTATTTTAATGGTTGCAGAATACAATGATAAGCATTGTGGCAAAAAGCAACAATAAAGATGAAAGAAAACCTATTCCATTTTTTATAATAACAATCTGAGAATTCAGTAAAACTGTCATCATTTTAGCCGCTATCATCTTTTCCTCATTTTGCTTTCTCAGACTTTGAGACTTTCCCTGTGTTTTCCTATTTTACACCTGTAGTCATTAAAATTCTCTGAAATATTTTTAGTCTTGTCAGCTTTAATAATAACAGTGATGAAAGACAGGTGTGAAAGTCATACAATTTAAAGTTGCCGCTTCTTTTCAGGTGTTGGTGCTGTTACACGTGTCACACTTTCTATAATGATTGGGACAGAAAGTGTTCTGTTTGCCTGCTTTTACATTCTATATTTTTGGTACCTTTTAGAAATTTTAACTTGCTAGTTCTTATTCCATGTGCCTTGTTCCTTCACAATATCGGCGATCAAAGGACAATTTTCTGTCCTTTTTACACTTTGTAGTAAATTTTGTTTCTTTACTATTTTTCTCGATCCTTGCTATTTTAATGATTGATTTTATAATGTAAGTTTGACTTATTTTATTATAGGGATATCAGTGTTAAATCTTTAGATTTCTGCATTAAATAAACTATAAAGGTTGATATATCACTAAACAAAAAAACATCATCAGTGTTACATCTGTAAGGCAAAAATTCCACTCAGACAGATTGTCCCAAAGAGCCACTATTTTGTAGAACAGGCTTTCATATTGATACTTTCATGAATACCACAGTCTTAACCTTTTCAAGTCAAGGGTCAGACATTATTTATCCTACATATGCTCATAATCTTTTCTTCCTACTTTCTCCTTTTACATTCATATCATGTACTTGATTCAGCAGTAACCCCTAACTTGGGTGGTTCTTGAGCCTTGTATTGGGTGAGCATTAGTTAAAAAAAAAAGTTAATATAAATGTGAATTTGCTTAATTTTATTGTGACCAAGTAATGTTTAAGAATCACTAACCCTTTCATAAAAACCAAAAAAAAAATAAAACTCAGATGAATGTCAAGATATGTTCAGAAAACTCTGGTTCAGTGCTTCTGCTGTACATCTTCATGCTCTCAACAAAATCAAAAGGAGGTTCTGCAGTATAATTGATCTTGACTTGGCAGCCCACCTTTAGTCGATTTTTCACCAATGTGATGTGGCTTTCCTCTGTCTTTTCTACAAATATTTTCGTGGAAACTACTCTGATGATCTTTATTTCCTGGGTACTCTAACCACAAAAGTTGGTATCAAGGTCTCACCCTTTTACCATAAAAAATAGTTAAATGTAACTGCCTCTTTTACTCTAACAGTTTTTTTTTTCTCACACTTCTCATTTGTGGAACTCCCTTCCATTTGCTTGCTTCACTGATAGCTAGAATCTCCAAATGCCACATCAATTGCTATCTTTTATCTACTTGATTCCCATCTATCTGTTATCTCTTCTCAACATCCCCTGTATCTTTTTTATTCTCTCACTGTAACCCCCTGCACACCGGTGACATTTCTAACTTACTTGAGATGAAATGATTATAAAAAAAAAAGACCCAGTCTCTTTTAAATCTCCAACACATACCCATTTCCTAAAATCTGAAAATCTTGCTTCAGCTAATCTGATTATTAAACTTGAACATTATAGTTATGATAAAAATAAACGATGGTCAAACCTAGAAAGTTTTTTCCTTTTTCTCTGATAAAATCTGATAATTATACACCTGTGCAGCAGAGATAAGATTCTTACTTCTAACCAAACTGGTTGTCATCTAAAATACAGATTGAGTAAACAAAGAAGAATTTTGCAAACCAACAGTATTTAACAAATCATATTACATTGAAGCAAAAATTATTTCTGTCGACAAATTCTCCTGCTTTCTTAAATGATTTGATTGAATTTTTTTTTGCTCCACCATTTGTGTATTATTTAAAGTCAAGACTTATTTTTGGGTTGTAAGAAAAATTTTTTTTTTCTGAGTGAATATTGTATTAAGAATTTTTATTGAGTCTAACAATGATTTTTCCAGATACAAATCCTACTATTTAACGTAATAGCAAGGAGGAAATGGATTAATATCTTTCCCGAGGGCATTTTTACATAAGTGAATATAAGAAAACTGACTGGAATTTGAACATGGCTCTCCAGTTTCTCATTCCAAGCTGCTATCCATTATACTACCCACAAATCCACAGACTTTTTTCAAATGACTGAGAAAAAGCAAACCACCTAAGTAAAAAATAAGAACAAAAAATACACGAATAAAAGATATGAATACCAGAATAATATTGGATATGTTAATTGTTTATCTTAAAAATCATACTGTTTTCTACTTCTATGTAGAATATTTCTTCAGAAAATGGGTGATCATAGTTCTCCAAAACTTTCTAAAGTTCATGGCTTTCTACACTAACCTTTTTTCCCCCACTCCATGCTCTTCCATCCATTTACATATGCTCCTTAGGTATATTGTTTCCCTCTTGCCAGAAGACCTGTGAAAAATTACCCAACTCTCTCTCCGGTATTGGATGTCATTACCCCCGACCTTCAATGAATTGAAAAAAAAACTCTGCTTCATAAAACTGGAGAAGTTTCCAGACCTGACAACATCCCCTAGGAAATTTTCTTCCAGGTTGACCTCAAACTGAAGATACAGTTAATGCTCCTGATACAAAAGATCAGAGAAGATAAGAAAGTCCCCGAGAACTTGAAAAATGGCAACATTGTGATGATCTTCAAAAAAAGGAGACTGCTCACTCTATCAAACTATCAAGGCATCTCCCTCCTAAGCTTCACTAGAAAAATCTTTGTATAAATATTATTGAATTGACTCCTCCCCTTGACAGAAGATATTTCCAAAATCTCAGTGTGTTTTCTAACTTTCAAGAGGAACTGTGAACATGGTCTCCTATGTATGACAGCTCCAGGAGAAGACTCATGAGCAGCAAAACCTACTAATATTCATCTTCTGGGATTTCTAAAAAGCCTTCAACAAAATCCCAAGACTAGCAATGTGGGACACTTTTTTCCTGCTTTGGCTGTCTCGATTGCTTTGTGTCTCTAACTCGTGTGTTCCATGACAAAATGAAGGGTCAAGTAAATCATCAGTGTCCTCTTGGATAAATTTTCAATCAAAGGCCTTAAACAAGGCTGTGTGTTAGCTGCAAGATTCTTCTTGTACATCATTGCCATGATTAATGAGTTCCCCCTCTAGCAGCACTGGCAATGATATTCGATACAGATGCAACAGGGAACTCTTTAACCTCACCCAACTTTGTTCTTGCCAAAGAGAACCAACGCCCACTGATGACCATATAACTAAGGATCAGGTTGTCATTAACTGCCAGAGATTGGCAAACCTGTGGTGAATACAGAATAAAAATGACTCTTTTCTTCACTGTTTCAGATTCACAAGTCAGTGTAAAATGTAGTTTTTGACTAATAGATAAAGGGATTGGATCCAAACTGAAGAAAAGACTAAGGCAAAACTTAGCAAGCCTACATGAAATGTGTTCTGACCAATAGAAAAAGAGAGTGACTTGCAAACTGAGAAAAAATAGCAAGCCAATGTCAAATCACTTTTTGATCTAAATAGAGAAAGTTGAATCTAGTAGAGAGACAAGAGAGCAGAGAACCAAGAGGTTCTCGGTCCATATAACCATGTTCAATAACAGGTCTATCCCATTTCTTGGTGTGGGACTAGTTTGGCACACTTTCTCTGTGAGTGTGAAGATCATTGTTTTCACTCTCTAGTTCTACCAACTGTTGAACCAGTTGTAGATACTGTTTACTACCATTTTGTCTCGAAGCCATTTCTATTAAACTTTAATAGTATGTTGTAATGTTTAAAACTCCGATAAGTATATACTGTTCACAGCATCATGTAGAGGGGACTTGAATCAGTCTGAGTGTGCCTGTACAAGGCTGACGTAATGTTTATATAGCACCTGGTGAAAACCAGTGTTCCACCAACAATGGAACCATCTTAACAATGGTCTTTCCTCTCTACAATAGACTTATCTTTTTCTGCATAAATCACATTTCACAAAAACAAATGAACTCTGAATTCCTTAAACTCTTTACTATAACCTTCTCTAAGAACATTTTATTAATTTCATAAATACAAACTGGATGTTATTTTGCTTGATAATAATTTTTCACAAATGAGACAGTTTTATCTTTTTCAACTATCTGATAGTTATGAATTGTGGGACTTCAGTTGTGTTTGGCACAAGGCCAATTTGATAATCATATTTGTGATCCCTACAAACGTGTATAATGAGGCCTACAAATGCTTCAGGATGCAGGTCAATGAAGTCATTGATGAATTTTGCTGACTTGGCAGCATCATCTTGAATAATATCACCTGCAAGAGACCTTAACAGGATCAAAGCAGTTCATACTGGGTACAAAATGCTCTCACACTGGATCTTCAGCATTCATGGTTTCACCATAAAATAACAAAATCGTGGTCTTCTCCATCTTTCTGTATGCTTGGAAGACCTGAACTTTATATTGTCAGGACATCAAATGTCTGAAGCGATTTCAGCAAATGAAACTCTGAAGAATCCTTTGCATCAGTTGGAAGACCACATCACCAGCTATCACTCTCGCATCGAGGCTACCATCCTTCAACATCAACCCCACTGGGTGGGTTACATATCCAGAATGTGTTCCACTTGACTCTCATGTATCATCTTGTTTAGAGAACTCATCAGGAAGCAAGAGGCCAGATGGAGGCCCAAAATAACATTTCAAGGATCAGTTGAAAACATTCCTGACACAAGCCAACATCAACCCTGAGACCTGGGAAGCCATTGCTGCAAACTAACTTTCCTGGCGTAGGACCTTTCAAGTTCAACTTTTAACATGAGAAGGATCTGTGACATGCTATCAGGTAGGCCTGACTTGTCTAGCTGTGTCCACCACCTACATGCCTCTGTGATTCCTGCTCATGACTCAAGAGTAGTAGGCTGGGCCTTTGCAGTTATCTCTGCTACCACCACAAGAAATGAGAAAGGGGATAAGGAGAGAGGATGATGATCCCAAAGCTCAGATGCAAACATGTGCCAATGATGATTGTTTCTCTCTGTTCCACTGATCTTTAGTATTTGGAAGTGTCAAATTCTCAAAGCCTACTATCCTTTAATGGAGGTGCACTATGGAATAATAATTGATTTTTATTTCCCCCATTATGGACATTATTATATCCATAATATAATAACCCCATAATTCCTAGATGAAAGGAATCAAAAACATACCTTAAGAGAAGGTTTTATATCATGAAGTAAAACACAAAATTATATACATATATTTACATTATTCCCATACAGAAATTATAACATGGAGGCAACAAAGATTCAGTCAGGCTAGATTTATCTGTTATGTCACTTGCAAGGAGATATTTCTCAAAACAGGAAAATGGTCAGTCATGGATTTTTCCAAAATTAAGGACTGCAATCTGGATATAGTTTCTACATCTGGTGAAGATATATTTCAAAGAAACATAGCATCATGGGCTGGCTGGCAGAGGCAGATTTATCCTCTGTCTGGGGGAGGTAAGGTTTTGCCTGTACTAAAAAGCAACTGCTCAGTTTGACTCCAGGAAACTGACAGACTAGTTACTTTCATCACTCTGTGACAGGATGTCATTTTGCAACCATCATGTGACCCATGTGACTTTATCTTGGTCAAAGAAAGATAATCGCCTTTTGTATTCTTACAACTTATTATATTTCCAAGAAATTTCAGGTATCTCTTTCTGATTCTAACTATAAGTGTAATTTTTGTTTCCATTTTCCTTAAAGCTTTGTTGTTAATCACATGCTCTGTCCATGGTATTTTCAGCATTATTCTGTAGATACATATTGCTGTTTTATCAAGTCTTCTCTTCATCTATGAGAGATTGTCCAACATTCACTGCTATATATTAGGACTTAGTTTATACAGCAATTCAACATTCTTTTCTTTGTTTCTAAAGAAATTTTTACTATCTTTTTCTGCTCTTAAATACAAGTAAAATTGATAAAGATTTTGTGTTCATTTGTTTTCGACAATATTCTACATGTGGTATAGAAAATGGGCCTGGTGTAAATATTATATTTTTGGTCTCTCATAATTCTTCATTTATGGGTCATGTCTCTTCAGAGCAGAGGTGATTATAGCTCTCCACAACTTCCTTTTTTGTTGCTCTAAGTGACTTCTAACATTTTGCTGTTTTTTACCTTTGTCACTGCCATTCATAGAAGCTTTTGCTCAGTTGTTAAAGGAACATTGCGCTTAAGATATGTGTATTTCTTATGAAATTTCAAGAAATTCTTTTGTGTATCACTTAATGTTTGTATAGTTATAAGCACATCTCCTTGGAGAATTTCAATCATAACTTTGTTTTTGTCAAATAGGAGAACCAGTTAAAGAAAGTCTACTTCGAAAAAATGCAATAACATTATTTAATGAAAAATGCTTTTAATTTTATAAATATATCATAGATATTATAGAAACACACACACACACACACACATATATATATATATATATATATATATATATACAAAAGTGGACATTGAAGTCAATACTTCGTGGAAAAAGTCTACTTCATGTTTAAATGCCTTTTCACCTCTGGGTGTTGATTTCAATGTCTACTTTTATATTTACATTTGCTGTCTCTGATATTGACCAATTTAACCCATAAATATAACATAAATCAAAACTATATATATTATGCTCTCATTACAATTGAGATCCCTAGAGAAAAAAATTTTTTTAAAGTTTCCACTTCTGCGATATATGCATCACTCTTCAGAAATTAATTGAATTCTTTCGGTAACTGGCATGGGTAAACACTTCTTATATACAACATGTTAAAATTTCCAAGAGACAAGACTACATTCATTACACAGATCACATTCTGTGGAAATATTTTCATTGAAACCAAAACCTTTATGAATATCTCTTTAGTTTCTCATGTGTAAGATATTTCTGGTCAGTCTCTCTTGCTATGGTGAACAGCATGCCTCCAGGATGTCTCCAGCATGCCTCCAGGATGTCTCCAGCATGCCTCCAGGATGAACAATCTAGAGTTAGCTTTCTAACTTATTTTGCATTATACTGTTCTTCTACACAAACTCAGACACACATTTTCTACAAATATTTTCATGGCAGCTGATCTGATGAGCTTTTTCCCTTGGACCCAACCGCACGAATTGAAGCATGCTACTAGATTGGTAGCTAGGTCTCACCCCTTTACCATTGAAATAGTTAAATATAACCGCAACTTCTACACAAACAGTTTTTCTTGAGCTTCCTGCTTGTGGAACTCCATTCCATTTACTTCCCTGATAGCTATATCTCCAAAAATTTCAATGCGACATCAGTTGCTATCTTCTATCTTGTTGAATCCTGTTCATCTTTTATTTTTTCTTCAATATACCCTGTACCCAGTTTTTCTCTCACTGTAACCTTCTGTATACTAGTGGTGTTCCATATTGCTTGGGGTGAAATGATTAATATATATGTGTGTGTGTGTGTATCTATAAATTTAAGCAACAAGAATCTATTTTAACAAGTTACATTTAATTCAGTTGACAGTGACTGAGTAATATTGTATTTTTCCAATTTTTGAATAATTTGTTAAGCATTGATTAAATCATGCTTTATTTTCATTTCTAAATAATAAAATCTTAATGTTTTAACTGATTTCAATTTGTAATATCTTATTTTCTACATTATGTCCCTTCAGGATGTGAGCAGTCATTGCCCTCCACAAGTTCCAATCTTTTGTTGCTCTTAGTGATGATCTTTTTACTATTTCTCCTGCTCACTATTTTGCCATGCTCATTAGGTAGGTTACTCTCTGTTTTCCTTTACTCCACTTGCCTTCAGTATGTCTTGTGAGTATTAAATTCTTCAATCCCTCTTTCTTCATTTTGTTTCTCAGAAATTTTAACTATTTTTGATTCTAAATGTTCTTTTTTGCTTCTTACAATTTTGTTGTTGCTCCTATGTTCCATCCATGGTATTCTCAGCATCCTTCTGTAGGTACAAAGCTCTGCTGCCTCAAATCCTCGCTTTGTCTTTGAGCAAACTGTCCAGTATTCACAGCCATATAGGAGGAATGATATTTTAAACTATTCCAGTGTATCTTTGAATTTTGGTAGCTAAAATTTGATCTTAAATGATTTGCTTACTATGGTTTATCAACCTATTGCAAGTTATGTAAAGCCAGAAAATATTTTTAGATTACTATTTAACCCATCGATGTATAAAACAGGGGTAGATTCATAACTTTCTCAAGTATATTTGCATGTAAGTGAATAGAATAAACCCAACTGAAATTAGAACACAGCTCTCCATTTAAAAATTTTGAGTCATTATCTACTGCATCACCTGCATATCCAAGCTTACAGCACCTGGTATGCCCAAGTAGTGAACGACTTATGTACTGACTTAGGTACTCGGATGTTGCTTAATTTTGGTGATCATATGGGAACTGGTGTTTCATTTCTATAAGGCTAGAAACCCTGATCTTAGATGTTAACTGTATATTAGTTCTATATGTTTAATTTTCAAGAATTAAGTGCATTGACAAGGAAAGGAAATTTTGTCAAAAAATAAGCAACTCTTTGCAAAATAAATGATTATTATATTATCAGCACATTTTTCTTTGTTTCTAATGAAATTTGCCTGTTTCTTTAGATTCCATTAACATAAAAATGAAACATTTAATCTATGTTTCTACATACTGGCACAAGACTTAAATCATGAGGTAGTCTGTGATGAGAAAAATCATTACAGTAATTATTTTTAAGACTCCCTAACTAACCTGAGGCAAGCCATCCTCCTTAAATTATTTGTTCAATTTAGCTTCATTAGGGACAGGACCTTGCAAATATTAACTCTTCCAAACAGATCAATGTATAACAATGATAATTCTTCATTTTAGAAATAATTTCTTTTTCCCCCTTGAAGAAGCAGGGCTTGCTGTTGTTTAGTGCAAGTCATTAAACATCCTGACTTAAAGAGCTTTAGTAAATCACTTTAAGGCATAACTTTTCTAAGTGTGAATCAGCAACCTCATCTGTTGACAAATAGAAGAATTACATAGCAAACATTGCAGTTACACACTCTAAACAAAATTGTAATATTGCTGAAATGTTTACCTGCCACCATCATTAATAGCCCCGGTTGACTAATTAAGAGTTCAAATGAACAAAAACAACAAAAAAAAAAAAAGAAGAAAAATACAGGAAAAGAAACCAAATGAAGACAACAGAAAATACAGACAAATATCTGACTTGATTGATTGATGTGACTAATACAATTTAGTACACATTCTTAATGACCTCTCTCTTTCTTCCTTTGTTTTTATTATCCTATTCTTTTTGTTTCTACAATCATTTACTTTAACGTTTAAGGATTTTATCAGTTTATTTTCTTCTTCCTTTTGTTTCCTCTTTTTAATGATTTATCTTTTTCTTTTATTTTCTTTTTTGTTGATTTATGAGTTTTTTCTTTTTGTTACCTCTTCTTAATGATTCTATAAGCTTTGTTTTTTGTAATTTTTTTCATATTTTCCTTCCTTTTTTGCTTTCTAAACAAATTTGGTTCTTTCTGTCATTTTTTTCAGTTTGCTTTTCTGCTGTATTTCTTGAATTTACATTTTTTTCTTTTACTCTTTGGATTTCTTTCTCTTTTTTATTAATTTCTTTCTTCCCTGTTTATTTTAATCAACCTCTTCTACCTTTCTTTTACTCTTTGAGTTTTTTTTTTCTCACTTTCATTCATCTTTTCTTTATTTTTCTTTTTTTATATTTGTTTATTTTAACTAATCAACCTCTGTTATCTTTTTTTTTACTCGTAGTTTCTCTTTCACTCATTTTTTCCTTTTTCTTTGTTTTATTCCTTTTTCTTTGTTTTATTCCTTTTTCTTTGTTTTATTCCTTTTTCTTTGTTTTATTCCTTTTTCTTTGTTTTATTCCTTTTTCTTTGTTTTATTCCTGTTTATTTTAATCAGTCAATCTTTATTATTTTTCTTTTGCATTCAAGTTTTCTCTGTTACACTGATTTTTTTTTTTTCTTTTTTTATTCCAGTTTATTATAATCAATCAACCTCTATTATTTTTCTTTTTCTCTTTCACTAATTATTTTCATCTTTCCTTTTTTATTATTTCAGTTGATTTTAATCAATGTCTATTATGTTTCTTTTACACTTGTTTTTTCATTCATTTTTTTTCTTCCTACCTTATTTTTATTCCATTTTTTTTAATTGATAAACTTCTATTATCTTTTTTTTTCTCTTTGGGTTTCTCTCTTTCACTCAATTCTTTTTTTCCCTGATTATTTAACTCAAACAAGTTCGATTATCTTTCTTTTCTTCTCAAAGTTTCTTTCTTTTCCTCATCTTTTCTTTTTCTATTTTAGTTGATTTTAATCAATCTCTATTATCTTTCTTTTATTGCTAGGTTCTTTTTCTTTTCATTCATTTTTTCTTCTTTCCATTTTATTCCATTTTTGTTTTTAATTGATCAGCATTTATTTATTTATTTTTAAATAGTCATTTCACCCCAAGCAAAGCAAGACTGCCGCTGGTGCACAAGTGGTTACAGGGAGAGAAAAAAAAACATTGTACAGAGGATGTCAAAGAAAATGTTAGAGATGGATGGAAATCAAGGAGATAAAAGATGACGATTGATGTTGCATTTAAACTTTTATGGACTGTAGCTATCATGGAAGCAAACAATGAGTTCCAGAAATTGGAAATGTGAGAAAAGAAACTATTAAAGTAGAAGAGGAAACTACATTTAATTATTTCAACTGTAAAAGGTGTGCCAATCTTGTAGCATGAATAAATACATATGGTCAAAGCAGTTTCCATGAAAATATTTGTAGAAAAGACAGAGGAAAGCCACATCAGTAAGTAAGTGACTGAAGCCTGGCTGCCAAGTCAGGATCGATTATATTGCAAATCCTCCTTTGGATTTTGTCGAGAACTTCATGATGAATAGCAGGAGCACCATAGCAGGAGATATGGCAACAGTCTTCAGTGCACAGACAAATGGTAGATTTATAAATGTGCAAAATGGATTCTGATGAGAAAGCTTCCTGGCCTTATATAGAAACCGAATCTGCCTAGCAGCAGATGCAGTAATGGATTTGATGTAATTCCATTTGAGATCATTTGACAGAGTAAGGCCAAGAAAGTGAAGTGTGTTGCTCTCTAGGAGATTAGCATCATCCATTCTGATGGTAGGCAAGAAAGTTACTCTCTGGTAGTTAAAAGAGAGCAGCTTCATTTTGGAAGCATTAAAATTAGCAAGCTGTTTCCTAGCCAATTCCATCACAGATTGGAGGTCCTTTTGAAGGATGGCAGCCAGGTTTACTTTGTCAGCCTTAGTAGATTTTTTATTGAGACTGGAGTAAATAGTGGTGTCATCTATATAGATGCCAACTTGGGAATTGATTACATCAGGAAGATCATTGATATAGATCAGAAAAAGCAGGGGACCTAGGACAGTCTTGAGGTATTTTTTATAATCGTGTTGCCCCAAGCAAGGCATTTTACTGTCACTGTTGTGCAAGGGATTACATCGGAGGAATGTTATGAGGAGTGAGAGGTTGCAGGGGGTGTCAGGAAGAGAGTAAGAAGGGGAGAGAGTACTGATGAGAGTGGGAGGGGAGAGAGTACTGATGAGAGTGGGGTAGATGAGGAGGAATGTTATGAGGAGTGAGAGGTTGCAGGGGGTGTCAGGAAGAGAGTAGGAGAGGGAAGAGAGTACTGATGAGAGTTGGGTGGATGTAGAAAAGCATGAGAGATAGGATGTAAGTTAGTGAGACAGGAGATGACTATTGACTTTACATTTAAGTTCTTGGAGATTGTAACTGTCAGGAAAGCAAGTATGCAGAAGAGAATTCCACAGGTGGGAAGTTTTTCTTTTTTTTTTTTTTTTTTAATCATATCACACCGAGCAAGGCGGTAATGCCACTGATGTGCAGGGGGCTACATAGGAGTGAAAAGATTGGAAAAGAGAAAACCGGAAACCGCATCCTAAACAGGAAACAAGGGATGAGCCTTGTGCGAGAAAAGAAGCTGCTGGAGCAGAATTCGCGTTTACAATTTATATGTTTCATAGTAAAAGGGTGTGCCCATGTTTGTACAACCCTACTTTCAATTCATGATTTGATATGAAAAAATTGGATTATCATTCTTTTTCTCTTATGGTTTCTCTCCTTGTTTCACTTCTTTCCTTTTTTTCCTCTTTTTTTTTTTTTTTTTTTTTTTTTTCTGTTTGTTTGAATTATTCAACCATGACTATTTTTCTTTTACTCTTAGGATTTCTTTTTTTAAGGTGTTTTTTTTATTTCCTTTCTTTATTCAAGTTTGTTACTCAAGTGGTATTATCTTTTTGTTCTTAGGGTATTTTTCTTGCATTCATTTTTTTCTTCCAACTTTTTATTCCATTTTTGTTTTCTTAATTGATCTACATCTATTATCTTTCTTTTTCACTTATGGTTTTCTCCTCCTCCTCATTTTTTTTTCTTTTTTATGCCTGTTTATTTTAATCAATCAACCTCTTTTACTTTTCTTGTTCTCTTTGCATTTCTTTATCTTTTACACTTATTTTTTCTTCATTCCATTTTTACTCCTATTTATTTTAATTAATCTCACTCTATTATCTTTCTTTTACACTTTTCTAATTTGTACATGATTCTTTCTTAACTGTCATTTGCTTTTTCTATGTCTTTCTTCCTTTCCTCATATTCCTTCCTCACTGTCTCTCTCTCTCTTTCACATTTTTCTTCTTTGTCTTTTACTTTACTTACTTCCTCCCTTCCATTTTTGTTTTAGGTTTTATCATGAATTTCCTATTATTTTTTTTCTTTTTGTGTTTTACATCAAAATCCTCATTCCTCCTTTCATCTTACAAAACAGTTGAATAGAGTAATGGAGTGAAAATCTATTCAGGGAATTTGTAAAGAAAGGTTTTACAACTAAAGCCAGATTAACATCAATTCAAATGTATAACAGACTGAGACTATATTTTGTTTCACTGTTTTATGCAGACATAAAATGACAGTAAAAAAAAAATCTATGAACACTCTTGGCATATTTCTTGCCTAACAAGTTAGAGAAGCAGTAGAGTTGATGGCTGGCTGAAAACCATCCATTTTCAGCACTGGACCAATGTTCCTCAAATTGATGCTAATCTTCTTATTTTCCAACTTAAAATAAATGTCCCCAATTCTTTCAAGTTTATAGTGGTACACTTCACTTGAATTGCTTGAAAAGGAAAGATCTGAGAATGGAAAGAAACTGAGACCAACCAATAGTGATCAAAGATGGCTGCTATTTTTAGCCAAATTCTATTGGAGTAGATCTCTTTGTGTCATTTAGCTAAATCAGCACAAGCTTGTCATAAACAGATGGTCTGAGATAGGAACCATTTTATTCCATATGTAGACTTCATTTCAGTTAAATTATAAATGTAATGCATTGAAGAATGTTTGGTAAGGTCTGGGGTTAATGGATCTGATTTAATCTAAAAAAATGTTTCATCAAAAATATAGAGAATCCAGAAGTTTTTTTTTTATTTTCAGTCGGTGCTTACTACCAAATACAATATGTATTTGAAGGTATCTGCAGTATATATCAGTGAAAACATTATGCAAATAACAAGATGAAAATAAAGGATCAATCATATATATATATTTATCTATATGATTGATTGAGTTATTAAAAATTACCTGAAGAAACCACTCATGGTGGAAACCAAGGTAGCGAAATAACTTATTTAAAAATGAAAAATATTCAAAAGTTCTACAATATAATTGTATAGAACACTTTTTAATACAAATATGCACTAGTCTAACCCTATTAGAACCAAAAACTAAGTATTAAACAATCAATATATATATATATATATATATATGTGTGTGTGTGTGTGCGCTGAACAGTTACAGGTCAGATTTAAATTAAATTAGACCAGTAAACAGTTGTATTAGAAAGTGCTCAGCACATGTTTGAAAGAAGGTGAATGTTCAACATGTAGAGCATTTAGATACTTAGGTAGGGAAAATCAGCTGGTTACGCTGTCATGGCTTTGACCTTTTGTTTTTGCCAGGCAATTTATATGCCTGACAAAATCCAAAAGTTTGAAACCAGGGTAGTGTAACTGGCTGATCTTCCATATCTCTATATCTCTCTCTCTCTCTCTCTCTATATATATATATATATATATATATATATATATATATAATGTATATCTCAAAGAACAGAACAAACACTACTTACTTGCTACCTAGGTTTTGACCACTCTGGTCTCTTCAGGATTGTATGCCACGATGCTCACTTATAATAAATGATGACCAAAACACAGACTAAAGGAAGCGGAGGCTTTTTTATACCTATGTCTGACAAAAGAGAGGAGGTGGGAACCTTCTCATGTCCAAGGGAATTCCCACAGAAAAGGGAGGGAAACACACTAATGACCTCAGCCAGGTTCATATAGTTCCAAAACATACTCTTGTGCATGCCTACACCCCGTCATAATCTCAGGTCTTTCATTCAATAAAATCTTTCTGGTCTGGGTATGTGACAATTGTTGGGGTATGTGACAATAGCCAGTTTTTATTCCTGGTACAACCCACAAACCTTGTCACCAGCAATGTAAGACTGAACCTTCCTAAGTATACTCCATTTCACACGAGAGCTTTTATTGCTTTTTTTTTCCTTCAACTTCTCTATGTAGCTGGTGAGTCTGGTACAGTTGCTGTGTTTTTTTAACCTGAATGAAAACCTATGATTACAGCATCTCTGTTTAAAACTGTCTTCTATCAGTCAGTTAAGTGCCATATGTGATACACGCTTGAGTGATCATGTCGCTTTCAAGACATGACTGACTGGGCAGAAGATTATTCCGCAGCAGGTTGCCATTGCTCTTTGCAATAGACTAGTTGCCAGCCAAGGCTAGATAACTCAATCTGTCTTATTATTTAACTCATAACTTTAGGGAAGAGATATATTAATACCTTTCCCAAGGGTATTTGTGTGCAAGTGAATGCAAGCAATTCAACTGG
The DNA here is from genome assembly GCA_037127315.1 of Ascarosepion bandense. NCBI lineage: Eukaryota > Metazoa > Mollusca > Cephalopoda > Sepiida > Sepiidae > Ascarosepion > Ascarosepion bandense. The sequence goes on from JBBBDQ010000171.1 coordinate 957,497, forward strand.
AACTTGAACTCGGCTCCCCAATTTGTCATTACGAGTAAATATTCACTGCACCAAAACGCACATTCTGTCTTCTATACATCTCACATAAACCATTTTTTGCCCATCAGAATTTTCCATCTCAGCTTTATACATTACTCCATTAGTTTTAAATGCATTACCTAGTGGACAATTGCCCTTATCCCTACAGTTACATGAGTCATCACCATTTTCATTCTGCATGTTACCTTTGGAATTCTTGGTGTTTTGTCTTAATCCAGGCTACTGTTGCAGCTATAACTTAATTTCACTGTATTTTTGTTAAGTCTTATGCAATTCAGAGGATTTAAAAATAAAACAAAAAACAAACCTTTCCTATATTAGTTCTCTAAACTGAAAGGAGGTTGAACCAAATAACATTTCTTAACCTATTATTATTTCGTACCTGGTTTAAAGACCAATTTTGATTTGTGCCCCACCCCTTTTAATGCTAACTAATATTGCTTCTTTTTCCCTTTCCAAATATTTTTATAGAGGAAGTCTTTGATAACCTACACTCAATACTTTTAGAGATGTGCTTAATTACACTCACTGAGTGACTGGACATGGCATTCACTAATATTGCTTCTTTTTCCCTTCAAATATTTTTATAGAGGAAGTCTTTGATAACCTACACTCAATACTTTGAGATGCTTAATTACACTCACTGAGTGACTGACATGGCATTCACTAATATTGCTTCTTTTTCCCTTCAAATATTTTTATAGAGGAAGTCTTTGATAACCTACACTCAATACTTTTAGAGATGTGCTTAATTACACTCACTGAGTGACTGGACATGGCATTCACTAATATTGCTTCTTTTTTTCCCTTCAAATATTTTTGAGAAGTCTTTGATAACCTACACTCAATACTTTTAGAGATGTGCTTAATTACACTCACTGAGGACTGGACATGGCATTCACTAATATTGCTTCTTTTTCCCTTCAAATATTTCAGAGGAAGTCTTTGATAACCTACACTCAATACTTTGAGATGTGCTTAATTACACTCACTGAGTGACTGGACATGGCATTCACTAATATTGTTTCTTTTTCCCTTCAAATATTTTTATAGCCTTTATAACCTACACTCAATACTTTTAGAGAGCAAATAATTACACTCACTGAGTGACTGGACATGGCATTCACTAATATTGCTTTTTTCCTTCAGTATATAGAGGAAGTCTGATAACCTACACTCAATACTTTTAGAGATGTGCTTAATTACACTCACTGAGTGACTGGACATGGCATTCACTTAATATTATTTCTTTTTCCTTCAAACAGATATTTTTATAGAGGAAGTCTTTGATAAAATCCTGTACCTCAATACTTCATGAGATGTGCTTAATTACACTCACTGAGCAGACTGACACAGATTCACTAACATGGTTTCTTTTTCCCTTCAAATATTTTTATAGAGGAAGTCTTTGATAACCTACACTCAATACTCTTTAGAGATGTGCTTAATTACACTCACTGAGTGACTGGACATGGCATTCACTAGCATGTTTCTTTTTCCTTCAAATAGCTTTATAGAGGAAGTCTTTATAACCTGTTCTCAATACTTTTAGAGATGCTTAATTATACTCTGCCTGAGTTAGGATCATTGGACATGGCATTCACTAATATTGCTTTTTTTCCCTTCAAATATTTTTATAGAAAAGTCTTTGATAACCTACATCAATATCACTTTGAGATGTGCTTAATTACACTCACTGAGTGACTGGACATGGCATTCACTAATATTGCTTCTTTTTCCCTTCAAATATTTCTTATAGAGGAAGTCTTTGATAACTCAGCACTCAATACTTTTAGAGATGTTAATTATACTCACTGAGTGACTGGACATGGCATTCACTAATATTGCTTCTTTTCCCTTCAAATATTTTTATAGAGGAAGCCTTGATAACCTACACTCAATACTTTTAGAGATGTGCTTAATTACACTCACTAGATGACTGGACATGGCATTCACGTACCCCAGTTTAGTATTGGGCTTCATGTACAGAGATACTGTACTGCTATTTACTTGGAAGTGGTGTATTCTGTTTTTTGACATTGTTAGCTCTTCATATTTAATTCATTTGTTTTGTTTGCGCATTGAACACTCTTGTCAGTCTACCATCTGCTTGTCCAACTAGCCTCTATTTTACTAGTGTGGGTCTATTCCTGCCCTGCTGTAGACCACTTTGGTATGGTGTATCTTTATATGCTTATAAAGGTTAAAGGTTACTAATACTATTTTACTAGTGTGCATGTTTTTGCTCTCACACCCTGATTGAGCACTATGGAGGAATGGTAGACTTTGAAAAAATAGTAGCTATTCGAGCACCTAAACATCCTTCATTCAGTAATGAATTTGAACACTCTCAGCTACTAGCATATATTTACATTGTATATAACACACTAAAGTTCACCTTCCTCTACCAAGCACTCATAGCTTAGAGGTAGAATCGCCAGCTGATGTCAATTTGGTTGGGTTTCAATCCTGGCTAGTGCAATTGGATGTATAATTGTACTGATGAGCTGTGATACAGCAAAACAGATTTGTCTGTGAATGACATATATACATATATGAATCAGAGTTAGACAAGGTGAATCGAATAAATAAAGAACAAGTAGTAAAAAATGTTTTTAATCTAACTTTTCACTTTAACAAGCTTCTCCAGAGATTCTTTAAAGATGAATGATTTAAAAATCTTTTTCAAAATCTGAGAGACAGTATGTCACTTGAGGTATGGTTTCATTAGTCAGATACATGTCATGTGTGATAAAGCAATGGATGAATATTAAATGTAGCTTCTGCTCCGATGAACTTAGATCACTGGTGCCCCCCTAGGTTCGAATTTGCATGAAATACTAGATTAGCAACTAGATCCCGCCCTTTTACAGTAAAACCGATAAAATGCAATCGCAACTTCTACTCCAACAGTTTCTTTTCTTGCACTTCCCGACTGTGGAATTCCCTTCCACAAGATTGCTTCCCCGATGGCTACAATCTTCAGGAGTTTAAATGTAAGGTCAATAGACACCTCTTAACAAACTAACTCGCTTCCATTCTTTCAAACACTCTTCCCACCCACCCAACTATCTATCACCCCACTTCTGACATTTCCTATATCTAACCACGCTTTCTATTTACCTTCCCCTATGTAGCCCCAAGCGCAATAGTGGCAGCGGAATGCCTTGCTTTGGGTGAAATGATTTAAAAAAAAACAAAAAAAACTTGTCTGTTAAAGGGTGTGTGCCACAAGTAATAAAAACATTAGATGTTTATTATGAATGTAAGTATATGTAAGCAAAAAATGTGTGTCAAGCATAAACTATAGATGAATTAAGTGTGTGTGTGTATATTTTGGTAATGTTAGTATGTGTGAATGACTGATTAAATATGTTTACATTCAAAATATGTCGCGAGTATTGTATATACGTGTCAAGCAATGGAACGATTTTCTTTTTTAAATAAAATGAGAGAATCGTGTGTGTATGAGAGAAATCATATATGAATGTGTGCATTTATAAGTTGGTAAAGTTAATATGTGAAAAAAGCTATACACTTGTCAAATGTTGGAACAAGTTTCTAATCTAAATAATGTGAGAAAATCATGTATGTGTATGAGAGAATAGTATATGAATGTGTGCGTTTATAAATATGGAATTGTAAAAACGAAATTTAAAATTCTAGCAAAAATAATGTATAAAAGTATTAAGCAAACTTTTTATAAATAAATAAATTTTGAAAAATAAGATGTTAACAGAATCTTTCAAGGAAATAATAAACTACTTAATATATATGTATTAAGGTTATTACAATAACATAATTGTATAATATATAAATAAGAAACAAATATAAATATCATACTAAATCATTACAATATTACATTTAGGCAATATAAATAATGTACAATAATAAAAAGTCTCATTCATACTAATATATCCCCTGTGGATCTTAATAAAAAAAATTAAAATTAATAATATAAAAAATAGAGTACTACTAATTTAATTATCCATAATAACTCTACTACACCAACTGATGTATTATGTAAGACCAACATTATATACCAATTCAAATGTTCCTTGAGAGTCTGTATCTCTGACAAAAAAAAAACCAAATATATATGTTAGATTTACAACAGCTACATTATCAAGATGTCTTACATTACACATGTCTGACCATTCATCCATTTTTAGACATCAACAACAATATTCCTGTCTACATTCACAATATAAAAAATAATGATTAATTACAGAACTATTCTACACCAAGAAAACAACAAAAGCAAACATAATGTTCTAAAATGTTTATAAAATGAACAGCTTTTTCATGCTTTAACACATGCATGACCATGACATTACAACATAAAAAATTTCATTGTGGATAATTTTCACATTTTAATGAATGTTAAGCAATTTGACAACCATTACATTTGAAGCAAGAAGAAAATTTACAGTAATTTTTTAGCAACACAGTTTTGCAGTTATTTTTTGTTACCACAACTTACACACTTGAAGATAATCTTGGAAGGAGATTGAAAGTGCTTTGGAACATTGAGAAATGAATAATAAAATCAACTCTCGAAGTTGCAGCTCATTTCTTACATCTTTCAATTATAATACTTGAAAGATCATCCATGAGTATGAACAGATTTTATTCAAAATAAGCAGACACAATGTTTACAATTTATTTAATCTGACATGTCTAAAACTATAAAAATATATAATAATAGTAAGAAAAATATAAATAATAGGGGAAATAGAAAAAAACAAGGAGAAACTATAATTAAATTATGAAATCGACTTCATATAGAGAAAACAATATTATATTGTTAAGAATACAAGGAAACTATCTTTAACTTACTTAATATCCATTGGTATTTTACATGCATGAATTATATATTTGTGAAAATATGTGGAAGTAATGTTTTAATCATGTGTTTATAGTTGGTAGTAATGTTATTAATATGCTTTCAAAGTACTTCCTTCTTAAAAAGTTATGTTCTTTTTTAATTAAACTAACATTCGAGATATCAAAATCGTGTCCTATGTTATTTTGATACAAGTGGGTTGGAACATGTCCCGATGTAATTCTCTTTTATGTTCATAGATCCGTGCTTTTAGATTTCATTGTTTTCCCCTATATATAATTTATTGCACTGTAAGCACTGCATTTGGTAAATGCTGGCAATTAAATTGGTGTTTGGTCTTTTTTAATCTGACAATATCACCAATAGTCTTGGAGGTAGTGTTAACAATTTTAGTGTTTGGGATAGTTAATTTGTTTCAGAGTTCATATGAAAACGTGTTGGGTGGTAGTATTATGAAATTTGTGTGATTTGGGGGGGGGGGCATTTGTTTTTTTGGTTTTGTGTATTTTATATATTTAACCTGTCTAAATTTTATTTCTGTTGAATGATTAATAGATTATATCAGATATATTTATGTCTGTGTTATATAAGCGTATATAAATCAACAATATTTTGTGCCTTAAATCGATATTCAGAACAAAAATTTGGTCCAAAGATTGCATTGGGTCATGAATAACAGTTACCATGCAGTGTTGATTCATATGTTTAAACTGTATCAATAAAAACTTTCTCTGATATTCATCCACTACAAATATAGTAACATTTAAACAGTACATTAGTAAAAATGTATATAGTGTTGAATTGTAATAATGTTCAGTGTCAAGATTGTTAGTGTCTTTGTTATTTTTTTCATTTGGTCATTGCTGTATTATTTTCTGTTTTTGTCATGATTTAATGTTTGTATGTATATTTTTATATTTATATTGTATGCTTTGTTCTTGTTTATTATTTTCTGTTTTTGTTGTGATTGAGTGTTTGTATATTTGTATTTATTTTTCAATTTTTTAAACATTTTAATTTAAAAAATTTGTTTTTGTTTCATTTTTGTTTGATTTTGTTATTATTTATTATTTGTATAACACAGTAGGTATTTGCATGTCTACATTTTCCCATTATCTCATTTCTTTTGTTAGTATTTGACTTATTTTTTTCCAGCTGATTATTACTATCTTTGCTAGGTGTAATGTATAACTGTTGCTATTACTGTTATGTGGTGGTGTTCTATTAACTGTTTCCATTTTAATTTTGGTGATAATGTTACTTTCTTTCTGGTTTCATATATATTTTGATAGTATTGTTGTTTTTGTATTTTTCAGTGTTTAAAGATGTTTTATGGTTATTGAATCTTTCTTTAAAGGATGTTCCATATGTAAATCTTTTCATTTGTATTGGTGCTATTTGTCATGGTAGTTTTGTATATTATTTTGTTAGACATTTTATTAAGTAGACAGTTGTCCTTTCAGTAGTTGCATTTGTTTGTATTGTGTTAGTTTTATTAAGTATTTTCTTGTGTGTTTGGTTATTATTTTCTCCATATTTTTCATGCAGCTGTAGCTGATTTTGATTATGTTTTTGTTGATGAATTATTTTTATTCTATTCACACCAGTATAATCATATTGGTTGTTAGACATATGTTTTGGCTGATAGGATATGCTGAAGTTGATGATAAATGGGGGAGCAAAAATGGTGGTCATCAACCCTTAGAGAATGAAGCCAAGGTCAGAGACAGAAAACAACGCTGAAGGATAAGAAAATCATCATACATATTAGGCTCGAGAAACCTCCTCAGTAGACCTAGAATAGAAATACATACCATACAGTACCCTCTCACCATGAAAAGAATAATACTCAAAATAGTCACCTGGGTCAGTACATTTGCACAGTCTCACCACCAGTCTAGAGACATTAGATTTGAAGCTCCAGAATTTCAATGCAAGAAAGTGTAAGGAATTAAAACATTGGTGAAAGCATATTGGGTTCCTTAGCAGTTGTGAGTTCAATCTCTGTGTTGGTTATTGTTGAAAAGTCACATGCACCCTTGTGCAAATTAATTGAAACAACTACTTTAGTTTCCCTTCTTTCACCATATGGTCAGTTTAAGACCCACTAGAGTTACAGGGTGCAATTGATTTCTTCTTTTTTCAGATTAGCTCATTTACAATAATAGGAATCTATTTTCAGGATGTATGACGAAATTTTTTGGGGGCGTGAAAAATATTGCATAAAACAATAAACCTTGTTGAGGAGTGAAAGTAGTTAGAATAATAGTCGTGCCAATGGAAAAAAAATCCTTTGTTTTGATGCTGCATATTTTGAATTCCAAGAAACAAGGAACTGGATTGCTACGTGCTGTCCATCCTTCAATAGGACAGTGAATGCTGGACAATACCATCAAAGATGAAGGAAAAACTTGAAGCAACTGAAATGTGGTTCTACAGAAGGATGCTGTGACTATCATGGAGCAATGATGAAAACAAAAAAGAAATTAATACTGAGCATCGGAAAGAGACAGCTGAAGTTCCTGGGATATGCAATGAGAAAGGAGGGCTTGGAGAATCTGATACTAACAGGCCAGATAGAGGGGAAAAAGAGACAGGGGAAAGCAACGGATAACATATTTGAAGGACCTAATCAGGTGGATGACAGAACGAGGATTGCATGGTGTAACAGGAGAAGGCGTGCTCAGAGCCACCAGGGATAGGGAAACATGGAAAGCCATGATCGCCTACGTCCTGAAGGGACAGGGCACATAGAAGAATATATATGCCAACTGTTTAAAAGAAATTATGTGTGTATAAAAAGGGAGATCAATTCTTATGAACAGTATATAAACTGATCCCTCATTTTGTGGCCACGTTAGTTTTTATACCTTTATATTCTAGATTTATGGGCTTGAGCTAGTGTATGACAATGTGGGTTGCATGATGTAACAGAAGGCGTGCTCAGAGCCACCAGGGATAGGGAAACGTGAAAAGCCATGATTGCCTACATCCTGAATGGACAGGGCATGTAGAAGAAGAACCTCATAATTATATTCAATATGTGAGCCGAGTTTTAGAGACATTATAAATAATAGTAATGATTAAACTTAAAATTGCATGTGAGGAATATTTGCCAGTAACAAATTATCTTCTCCTTACATTTGTAACTGTCAGTTAGTTGTTTGCAATGAAGACATCATCGTATTGGACTGGATTTCACGAATGGAAATTAAATGGAAATATGTTTAAGATGAAAAAAAATGTTATATACCAAAGTGAGGTATGTTGTATAACCTGCATGCCAAAATGACGATTGTCTTGGCTGACAAATGAGGAACAATATATGTATAAAAATTTTATATTTTTATTCTTCCTTGATGACACTGGTGTAAAGGAGAAGGCAGCTGGGAGATAGCACACATGCATATAAGGTTCAGTTGACTGGCTGAATTGTCTTTCTGGCTGTTCTTTGTGAGTCCTCTCTGATCTCTGCCTGGAACCTTACTCTTATATAAACTGAGATTCCCAAATTTTGCTTGATTGTGTCATCTTTGTCTCGACCATTTGTTTCTCATTTTGGCATTATTATTATTGTCTTTGGCCACTGCATCATTGTTTAATGATTTCTGTTTGACCAAATTAATTCTGTGAGTCACAGATGTGTCATCTTAATTCTCTTCAATGCAAACCTGGTCTCTGCATTCTTGATTTCAAAATGATAATGTAAAAACACTTTTGTTTTTTTGTTTCCTCATCTTGAGAACAGCTGTCTTGATGCAAACACAATTTTGTTTTCAGTCTGTTCATTATCTACATGTCTGTCTCAGTCTGTTCGTTACCTACGTGTCTGCCTGCCTGTCTCAGCCTGTTCGTTACGTACGTGTCTGCCTGCCTGTCTCGGCCTGTTCGTTACGTACGTGTCTGCCTGCCTGTCTCGGCCTGTTCGTTCGTTACGTACGTGTCTGCCTGCCTGTCTCGGCCTGTTCGTTACGTACGTGTCTGCCTGCCTGTCTCGGCCTGTTCGTTACGTACGTGTCTGCCTGCCTGTCTCGGCCTGTTCGTTACGTACGTGTCTGCCTGCCTGTCTCGGCCTGTTCGTTACGTACGTGTCTGCCTGCCTGTCTCGGCCTGTTCGTTACGTACGTGTCTGCCTGCCTGTCTCGGCCTGTTCGTTACGTACGTGTCTGCCTGCCTGTCTCGGCCTGTTCGTTACGTACGTGTCTGCCTGCCTGTCTCGGCCTGTTCGTTACGTACGTGTCTGCCTGCCTGTCTCGGCCTGTTCGTTACGTACGTGTCTGCCTGCCTGTCTCGGCCTGTTCGTTACGTACGTGTCTGCCTGCCTGTCTCGGCCTGTTCGTTACGTACGTGTCTGCCTGCCTGTCTCGGCCTGTTCGTTACGTACGTGTCTGCCTGCCTGTCTCGGCCTGTTCGTTACGTACGTGTCTGCCTGCCTGTCTCGGCCTGTTCGTTACGTACGTGTCTGCCTGCCTGTCTCGGCCTGTTCGTTACGTACGTGTCTGCCTGCCTGTCTCGGCCTGTTCGTTACGTACGTGTCTGCCTGCCTGTCTCGGCCTGTTCGTTACGTACGTGTCTGCCTGCCTGTCTCGGCCTGTTCGTTACGTACGTGTCTGCCTGCCTGTCTCGGCCTGTTCGTTACGTACGTGTCTGCCTGCCTGTCTCGGCCTGTTCGTTACATACGTGTCTGCCTGCCTGTCTCGGCCTGTCTGTCAGTTGGCTGCCTGCCTCTTTCTCTCTCTTCATTACTTCCCCAAACTGAAAAGCAAAATGTTAAATTTATAGCTGTTTACTATTTTTTTCTTGTCCTATAAAATTAGGTCTGTAGAGGTTTCTGTTAAGTGACTAATATAATGTTGAATAGATGGGCACATGTGAACATATGATTTGGGTTTGAGTAACACGATGACTAATTTGTTAAAGGAGTGGTTTTTTGATGTTATCAACTCTAATGGTCTAGCATGCAGCACCATTAGAAAGTGCCTAAAAATCAACCAACAGTTAGAATCAAATCATGTGAATTGAAATTGAATAGAGTGGACTATTCTGAGGCTGATGATCTTTGTGCTATAATGAAATTACAAGCCATCATGACTGAGCATGATAGTCCTGTTCAAACTGCTGATCATGACATATTTTGCACTCTCACAGAAAGTTTAGCTCAGCATAGCTGTAGTATAAATCACACTGCAGTTCAGTGGATATTGAACAAAAACAATTGTGCCTGATCAGGTGTCTTCAACAGGGATTAGCTAGCTGCTCTGGCAGATAGGTGTGTTCAGAAGCAAATAGCAAGCTATTAAATGTTGAATTTGAATGCATTGTAACATCATAGAAATTTTGCATCTTATACCTTTTTATATATGGCAAAAAAAAATGTGGAACAATCTCCTCAAAGATGAAGACTTGAAGCAACTGAAATGTGGCTCTAGAGAGGATAGAATGGATGGAACTTGTTAGCACTGATGAGATTTTGGAGAAGATTGAAATGAAAAGGAAACTTATACTTAAGATCAGAAAAAGACAGTTTATATTTTAGAGACAGGTAATGAGGAAAGAGGGATTAGAGAATCTGATACTCACAGGATAGAGGAAAAGAGACAGGAGAAAGCAACATGACCTACTTGATAGGCTTGAGCAAATGGATAGCAGAGCAGGGTTTGGATGGAGTAACAAGAGGAAGATTGTTAAGGGCTGCAAGGGATTAGGTGATGTGAAGGGCGATATTCGCCGATACCCTGAAGGGACAAGGCACATAAAAGAAGATACCTTTTATACTGTTTGGAATGTGGAATTTAGTCAAGTTCAGTTTTGTTACATTTATTTACATGCAATTAGCCTTTGCAAAAATAAGAATCCATCTCTTCTCTTCTTTCTCCAGGTATGGGGTTGAACAGATAGACTGGGCCTTACAGCTTTGGCTGGTGTCCAGTCTAACAAGGAAAGCAGTGTTAGCTACTGCAAGAAAATCTTCTGTCAAGTCAGTCATGAATTGAAAGGACATGATCATATAAGCAGTTATCATATATCCCAGTCAGTTTATTGCCCCCATAGCCAGAGGGAGAAGAAATGGATTCTCTTCTTGGCTTGGCTACCATAAAAATGAAGTGGCAGCCTACTGCAGGAAAATCTGTCTAGTAAGTCATGACTCGAAAGAGACACTATCATTCAAGTCTGTATCACATATGGCACTTGATTTATACTTTCTGAGATTAAGTTGTATAGAGTTTGTTTGAAGGCAAGATATGGACATTGATGTTGTGCCTTGTTTGACAGCATTGTTAGACAGCTTATATGCAAATAAATCAATAGCATGTTCATGTATGAGCCAGCAATATGGCTTTCATCTTTTGTATCTGTTGATTGGATAAAAAAGCCTCAAGGAAATAGATTCTTCTTGTTCTTTGATTGGTCCAAAACATTAATCTTGTATGACTTTTTTCTCTTAAATTTAAAATTATCGTGTTCTGTGCTTTTGAAACAATGTTTTCACAGTATTTAAAAATAAGTTATTTTTAGCATTTGTTGCTAAGGCTTATGTGACAACCTCAAGCAGGCCAATAGTGTTATATATATGTCTTTTATAAAGATACAGTGTATATGTCCAGACAGTATAGACCACAAAATTAGTGAATATATTGAGTGTGCATGTATTCAATTACCCCAAAAATATGAATGATATATTAGGATCATGCTAAATAGTTACTGAAAGAATAAAAAACATATTTCAATATATCTTTGGTGTTACAGACTCAGAAAGAACCATAACAAATAACAGAAACCATATCACTTGAGAGATCTTTTAACAACAGCAGCAACTACAATAAATAGCACATTCAACTCAGAGAAAATCAAGATGTTGACATTCCACACAATTTAAATGAAAGGCTGGAAAAGAAATCCAAACTTTTACTGGAAAAAGCAATAACAGATAGTGAACTTGAGAAACATATTTTCCAGAAAAATTGTTTTAAATGAAATATATTATAAATTTCAACCAAAAATGGCACTGGACTTCTTGGTCAATTAATGCTAGATTATTTCTTATAAAGAAACTGTTAACATTACTATTATCATTACCGAAGAAAAATATTTTCTCAGCCATGGAAATTATCAGTTAATATTTAATTTTCATTTCACTTTTATTTGTTTCTTTTTGTTTTTGCATTAGCAATAAGAATGTTTATGTTGTGGAGTAGTTTTTCACACTGAAGGTTATAATCGTGCTATGTTGGTTGCTAATCGACTTAATGCACCCAAAATGTTAAGAACTTGGTAATCTTCCACTGTAAGCTGACTCCTTAGTATTCGGCTAACTGCCGACTAATATCAACTGCCTTAGTCCAACTATGTCTAAACTGGAACTAACTAATAGTTCTACTAAACTTCAATAGAACTCTAGAGAACTTTTAAGAAATCCTAAGAACTTCCTAAGTTAACTTTTATTAATACAGGAGTGAGAGTCCATTATCTGAGGAATAGGTGTGTTTCACCATAACAGTATATCATGTTATTATTGGAATAGGTAGATTTCTCTTCACAACTTATCTCAAGATAAGCATTAACAATACAATTCTACAGTATGGTAACACATTGTTCCTGGGTGAAAACAGACAATATATATTAAGGAGAAAGCACTTTATAGATGTATTTGCAGAGTCTGAAGGATTATAATCAATTATTTCAAAGCAAAACAGATACAGTGTAACCCTGATATAAGAGAGTTGTTGGGACTGGATAAAGGTTCTCTTATATTTGGGTTTGGTCTATTTTATATACACTACCACAGGCTCTAATTTGGGACCAGAGACAATCTCTCTTATATCCGGGTCATACTGTACATACTGACAGATATGAAAAAGAGAAATGCATTATGGTCTTACTTGATAAGTTGACTTGGTCATCATTGCATGAGTGATTTTAGTTGCCATATCAGGCAAGAGAAAATTACAAGCTGGAGTACATATTCTGATGTCCTAGCTTCAAATAGGTGTCTTAAATTTTGTGTCTTCAGATAGACTGTCATGGTAAATTTCTAACCATTTGACATGCACATAAATAATAGCTGAGCCAAAGGAGAGTAATTCAGTTGTTACAACACTAAAAACAGATTATTACTTTTGAATTATGAATTTGAGCATCACTAGACGTCCTATATCTATAACATAGTTAATTTAAGAGTATCTTAGTATTATAACAATTTCAGTTTGTACACTACTGTTATGGCAAAACACACCTATTCCTCAGATAATGGACTCTCCCTCCTATATTAATAAGAGTTAACAGGAAGTTGATGGAAGAAGTACTTGTGGAGTTCAGTAGAACTACTAGGCAGTTGATATTAGTTGGCAGTTAGCTGAATACTAAGGAGTCAGCTTTCAGTGGAAGATTACCAAGTTCCTAACATTTTAGGCATGTTAAGTCAATTAGCAACCGACATAGCACAATTATAACCTTCAGTGTGAAAACTACTCCACAACAACTTCTTTTGTGCATGAAAAACTGTTAATGTGGTTGATAGTATTTAAGACGATACTATATGCTATTAACGAAGTTTAAAAAAGAACTTAGGAAAACAGTAGGTTAAATATGTGAATAAATGGTAGAAGAGTGTAAAAGGCTTGCCAAAGAGATAAATGCTACAAAGGGCTACAATGAATCGGAGCTTATGGAGACCTATGACTGCTCACAGAAAAAGATACAATAAGTTAAAATTAGTTGTTTTGATAAGATTGTAATCTAGAAGGTGTTGACACCAAGACATGTGGTTGAACACTGATTGCCAGATAACAAATAAAACTATAAGAATGGATTATTTCACTGGAGATCATGTGACCATGATAATAAACTATATTAAGCACCAGACAGAAGTCTGGGTGAATTAACCAGGCAGATCAACAGGATTATGAGTAGCAGCAGTTGTACTAGTTACAGCAGAGTTCAGTGTTTACAGTGTGATATTATTATTTAGTTCTTGAGTAGATTATTCGGAAAGACTCCCAAGAGAGGATACTATGTATTATCAGAAGGAATCACTCAATATAGTACTATTTGCGAGATATGTGAATAACTATATTGTAAATACCAAGATACCGAAATATCACCTTGTAATAATAACCATTACTACAAATCTACAAGTAACTGAAATAATATACCAAAACAATACAACCAAGTGATACTATGACACATCAGTAACTTTTCAGGGTATAACAATAACAAAGTTACAACAAAGATGATGCACTAAGTGGAATGTTTTATACTTGCTTCACTAATCTGTAAAGATCTTATGGAACAATCAGCCAATAATCAACTAGAATAGAAGTTGAGTCCAACTGACCAAAAAAACCCACCAGGGCAAATTGGTAGGTGGTTTAAATAATAACCTGAGAGATTCCATTCTGTTACAGGCAAGTCTATTCTGTAAGAAATGATTGGCTGATAATTTCACTGTGTACATTGAGCTCCATAAATATTGAGCAAAATATCCACCATTTGTCTTTGGGCCACATAGGGACATATATTCAGTTACAACCCAGTTTATTTTTGTCTGCCAACTGGACGCTAGTTGGAAACATCAGGAAGGTGAGTTTCACACTCTTGAATGTTCACCTTCCTACAGGGAGACAAAAGAAGACCACCATGTTGAAAGGTAGGTTATTTGGCTTCTACATAATCCAACTCCAAGTAGTTCATTTAGAAGCAAATCTGCATATCGAGATCTTGTGTTAGTATAAATTGCAAGATGTAGCTTAGGATACCTGGAATTCCTAGCAGTCAGTGAGTACTAACCGGGCTTCACATTGCTTAACTTTGATGACCTGATGAACCTACTTGATACCTAGAGATTCACAACAAAATCCAAAGCAGATTCTTTAATGTTATTGGTACTGATCTGACATCTCTGATTCAGTCACTTTTTTCTTTGTTGTTTTTATAAATATTTTCATGGTAATTGTTCTGATAAGCTTTGCTCCTTGGTACCTTGATCTCATGAATTTAAGTGTACTACTAGATTGGCAGCTAGGCCTTGTAGAAGTCAAATAACTTACCTTTCAACATGGCCATCTTCTTTTGTCTTCCTGCGGGAAGGTGCCTATTCAAGAGTGTGGATATTGTGCTCAATATTTATGGAGCTCAATATACACACTGAAATTATCAGCCAATCAATGCTTACGGAATAGACTTGCCTGTAACAGAATGAAATCTTCCAGGTTATTTAAACCACCTACCAATTTGCCCTGGTGGTTTTTTGGTCAGTTAGATTCAACTTCTATTCTAGATGATTACTGGCTGGTTGTTCTAGAAAGACTTTTACAGGCCTCATCAGTTTAATGTTGAATTAGCTAGCTGTAATTGTAACTTCTATTTTAAGATTTTCTTTCTTCACATGTGGAAATTCTCTTCTGGTTTCTTGTTTTCCTGTCACATACAATCTTCAAAAATTTAAATGCAATGTCAATTGTGATCTTCTGTCTATTTGAATCTTGTTGTTTTTTGTCCTTTCCCATCACTGAAATCTTCTCATTTTCTTTCATTCATTGTAACCCCTTACATCTCAATGGCAATATTGCCTTGCTTGGGGTGAAATGATTTAAAGAAAAAAGAATAACCAACTTTTTATGTGATATAACTGCATTACAATTAAATAAAACCAGAAACAAAGGCAAAATTTGTTCCCTTTAGTCACACAACATATGTCTGATTGATTCAAAGGAATATTTAGAGTTTATTCATTTTAACACGCAAGCAAGAAAATGGAACTTGGTTTCCAAAATGTAAGATATTTAATGACAGATAATGTTTTAAAACAAGTGTTTAGAAGAAATATCTTCCGACATATGTTGCAGTTGAATAAGTCAATACATACTTGTGATTTTGCAATCAAAATATACATTCAACTCAGAACAAAATCTGCAATGCCATCAGACATGGAAAGAAAATTACAAAACCTCCTACAGAAGGTAGCTGAAGAGAGTGACAAAAAGGACTACAAATAAACTGCAAGAAAACTGAATACATGGTCATGAGCAAAAAGAGCAACCCAAAATGCCAAATACAGGTGGGGGATACCAGAATCAAGCAAGTACAAAAATTTAAATACCTAGGAAGTGTTCTAACTGGAGATGGAAAGAGCGACATAGATCCGAAGGCAAATTGGCATGGCAAAGGATGCATTCCAGAAGCTGAGTAAAGTATTAAGACACAGGAAAATTTCCCTAGAAAAAAAGAAGGGAGTGCTAGATTGCTATGTGATGTCAGTTCTTCAGTACGACAGTGAATATTGGACAATAACATTGAAGATGAAGGAAAAACTTGAAACAGCGGAAATGTAGTTCTACAGAAGGATGCTGCTGATATCGTGGACTGAGCACGTGAGCAATGATGAGGTTTTGGAAAGAATGACAACAAAAAGAAAATTAATAGTGAGCATCAGGAAGAGACAATTGAAGTTCCTGGGACATGCAATAAGGAAGAAGGGCTTGGAGAACCTGATACTGACAGGCCAGATAGAAGGAAAAAGAGACAGGAATGCAGTGTATAACATATTTGAAGGGCCTGAGCAGGTGGATGATGGAATGGGCGTTGCATGGTGTAACAGAAGAAAACATAGTAAGAGCCACCAGGGATAGGAAGACGTGGAGAACCATGATCGCCTACGTCCTGAAAGGACAGGGCACATAGCAGAAGACATATAGATGTTGGCGAAGAAAGTCACTGTAGGAAAGTTTTATCGATGTACAAGTAGATGTAAATCAAATCTGAATTATAGCAATGTTCAAAAACAAAATACTTTCACTGAGGAAAAATACAAAACTCAAAAGTTACAGCTAAGTTCAATAGTATAAATTCAAGTGTAACGGCTTTGAAAATATTTCAAAAACCAAAAGGAAATAATTATTCATTATTAATTGATGAAGAATATTTTAAACGTTCATGTAAAACTAAATGTTGGCAGAACATTATTCAATAAGAAATTGATTTGCATACTGAAAAGTGCTTGAGATACAAAAAAACATTTTGCTCCTGGCCAAAGAGTTAATTTCTTTAGCTTCTTAATGAGTGAAGCATTTTGGTGATTGAAGCTTGAATTAAGGATAAAGAATTTGTTACCAAAAGTGCAGACATGGTTGAAGGCAAAAACTCACTTGATTCCTAATGGTGCTAATTTTTGTCTACACTTCTGAGATTGCAACAGTTAGTATAAATGTGAGAGTATCAGCTCACAAAATTAAGGATATGCAGGTTGAGTAACCAGCTGACAGAATTAAGATAAAATGGAAAAACTAACAAAAATTAGCAAAAATTATACAGATTGTTCAGACTGTTGTCCTCATCTTTATTGCCATATTCATGATATTTTGGTTGGCCTTCTTCAGGTACTTGAGATTTTGAACTGAACTCTTTCTTTCAATCAATGAAGTATATCATTCTCATTCTATATGATATGCCACTTCCTGATGTCATGTAGTTATCTCCCTTTAAATCAACTCTTTAAGCTATTTGTTCACCACTGCTGTAGTAAGGTATTGAACTCACAATTCTTTAGTTCAATACTCGGGGCTATAAGAGGTGAATAAAAATTTAAAGGAAGATGAGACATTTGGAAGAGGCATGACTCATAGAACTACAATATTCTACCCCAGTGATTGAAATAAAGTGTTTTCTAGTTTTTATTTTTAGTACTACTCAGTTACTGCTCACCCAATTCCACTGAGTCCAAGTATACACTGCCTGACCCAAGGATTGAACTCCTGATCACTGTGTTACCAAATTCATGAACCAATGCTTCAAGCCACCATTGAATAATTTGCTGCAGATTATTCAATGATTTTGAAATCATCTAGTATTTAGTCATTGAACATAAATGTGATTTTGTTAACCCTAGTAAGGTTACACAAATTTGAATAAATTTTGTATCCAAGGTCATTGCATTTTGTTACTTTTTTTCCTCTTTCTGCAGATTTTCATGTCGTAATGAATTTCTCTACTGCATGTACAATTTGCCACATTCTTCCAACTTTACCAAATAATAGATATGCTTAAAGAGAAGATTGTGACCAAATTTCAGGGTTGTCCTAGTCAGATTCTAGGCTAAACACTAAAGTGTTTTTCAGTGTTGTACCATAAAATTCATCAACATAACATCCTTCATCAATGGATCATCTTGCATGAGTGATAAATTCTTTCAATGGCATTGTGATGCTTTGTAGTTTGTAATGTAGAGGTTCTCCATCTACTTTAGTAGCTGCTAGACTTTATGCAAAATAGAGCAAGTCATTTTTACATATAAAAACCACCTGAAAATGAAGAGGTTTTATGACTTTTATTGACCTGTGACTTCTTTGAATGACAGTATGAAATTTTATCTCTGTCTTGAGTTCTGCCTGTTTTTTATTGGGAATCTGAGTTCATTATCCTTCTGACCTTCCAACTCTGCTAGATTTGTGCAAACTATCATCTATAGTTTCTTCACTACTATTTTTGCTTTCTCCATCAGAAGAACTCACATTTTCCTATCATTCAAATTCCTCTTACTCTTCTATCTCAACTTTGTCACTTCCTGGTCTTATTTGACCAGAATGGGCCAATATACGTATTTTGTCTATTTTTTGCTATTATGGTCGTATTATGTTCCTTTTGGGTAATAAGATTAGCTTTTTCAGGACTTTACTCTGTATTTTTAGTACCACATTTTTTTCATTTATTGAAGAGGACATTGCTATAGGCAATATAATTTGTGTTACCATCAATATAGAAAGACTCTGCATTCAACCAACATAAAGAATAGTTCTGTAACTCAATAATAGTCTTGATAGATAACTATCTATGGTATCTTTGGATGAAGAAAATGTCTTCAACTCCACATTCACTGTCTACACCATTATTTCTGCAATTTCATTTGTTGTGGATGGTATGGAGGTGTTTTATAAGGGAGACATCCAATTTGTTTTAACCACAAACACCAAGTTTCATCACAGAATTTTGGTGCATTGTCAGAGACTAATATTTTTGGCACTTCATTTCTTGGAAAAATTACTTGTAATATTTACTTTACCATGGATGCTTTCCTATCCTGAAATCTAACCATTTCAGGCCACTCAGAGGATGAGCTAACCAAAATTAAAAATAGTCCTATGCCTTTAACATGATCTATATGAACATAAGCCCACTGGTCTTTTTCTTTAGGCTATGAATGATACATATTTTCCTACATGATGCAAATACACAGGGCACCATGTTTTCAATTTTAATCATCTCTGTGTTGCTATTATTCCACAATGCACATTGTCATGTATGCTTTCTATTATGCCTTTCTTAATATCTCTGGTGGTATTTAAACATCTCCATTGCATATAAGACCCTTCTCTATAGCTAACATGTGCTTTATTTCTTTACATAGAAAGAAATCACTTCATTTGTTTCTTTTTAGTCTACAATCTTGGTTCATACTGGGTCCTGTAAGGTTTCAAATACAAGATGATCTATTTCAGTCAGTGCAATATTTTATCTTCTGAATTGTTTAATCTTTCTAATTTTTTTTTTTTTTTTTTTTTTTTTTAATCATATCACCCCGAGCAAGGCAGTAACGCCACTGATGCGCAGGGGGCTACGTAAGGGTAAAAAGAATGGAAAAGAGAAAGCCGAAAACCGCATCCTAAACAGGAAACAAGGGATGAGCCTCTTCACCTGTTCAATAGATGTGGGTGGAGTGTGAACCGGGCGATAGTTTAGTCTATCTACTCCAATTGAAAAAAATAAAATAAAATAATAAAGGAAAAGAGTGAAAAGATTGGAAAAGAGAAAACCGGAAACCGCATCCTAAACAGGAAACAAGGGATGAGCCTCTTCACCTGTTCAATAGATGTGGGTGGAGTGTGAACCGGGCGATAGTTTAATCTATCTACTCCAATTAGTTTAATCTATCTACTCGGGAACCCCTTCCTAAACTAGAAACAAGGCGATCAACTCTACTCCTGTCCAAAAGAAGGGGGTGGAGTGTGAGACCTGGCGATAGAAGGTACTATCTACTCCAATTAAAAAAAAGAATAAATATGTGACTGAAGTTAATTAAGTTTTAACTTAGTATAAGTCAAACCTAAATTTCATAATTAAGAACAATTTACACAAAAATTAGGCAGAAAAGATAAGAACCGAAAAAGAATAAAATAAAATAAAAATACAAGTAAAAATAAGTAAATAAATAATCTAAAAATAATAAAAATAAGATCACACTGGCTAAACTCACCAAGCTGCAGGCTTGCTGACAGAAAAAAGTTAAGAAAATTTCAAAAATTATCTTCATTCTGTTTCTTCTACAGTTCTGGAGAGTTCTGGAGAGATTAAGTTACCTTAAGCAAGCAGTAACAGACAGTAGTGTGATGGAGTGGGGGGAATCACCTCCAAGCCATGTGTCCAGTTAGCAAGGGAATGACAGAGAACAATAAAAAAAAAACATGGCCGGTCTTAGAATTCCTACATATAAACCAAAACCCTAATATACCAAACCTAAATTTCATAATTAAGAACAATTTACACAAAAATTAGGCAGAAAAAAGATAAGAACCGAAAAAGAATAAAAAAATAAAATAAAAAATACAAGTAAAAATAAGTAAATAAATAATTCAAAATAATAAAAAATAAGATCGTACAATGGGCTAAACTCTCAACAAGCTGCAGGCTTGCTGACAGAAAAAAGTTAAGAAAATTTCAAAAAATTATCTTCATTCTGTTTCTTCTATACAGTTCTGAGAGTTCTGGAGAGATTGGGTTACCTTAAGCAAGCAGTAACAGGACAGAAAAGTACGTGAGGGGGGGAATCACCTCCAAGCCATGTGTCCAGTTAGCAAGGGAATGACAGAGAACAATAAAAAACATGGCCGGTCTTAGAATTCCTACATATAACCAAAACCCTAATATACCAAACCTAAATTTCATAATTAAAGAACAAATTTTACACAAAAATTAGGCAGAAAAGATAAGAACCGAAAAAGAATAAAATAAAATAAAATACAAGTAAAAATAAGTAAATAAATAATTCAAAAAATAATAAAAAATAAGATCACACTGGCTAAACTCACCAAGGTTGCAGGCTTGCTGACAGAAAAAAGTTAAGAAAATTTCAAAAAATTATCTTCATTCTGTTTCTTCTATACAGTTCTGGAGAGTTCTGGAGAGAGCCATACCTTAAGCAAGCAGTAACAGACAGTAGTGTGATGAGGTGGGGGAATCACCTCCAAGCCATGTGTCCAGTTAGCAAGGGAATGACAGAGAACAATAAAAAAAAAAAAACATGGCCGGTCTTAGAATTCCTACATATAACCAAACCCTAATATACCAAAAAACCTAAATTTCATAATTAAGAACAATTTACACAAAAATTAGGCAGAAAAGATAAGAAACCCAAAAAGAATAAACAAAATAAAAAATACAAGTAAAAAATAAGTAAATAAATAATTCAAAAAATAATAAAAAATAAGATCACACTGGCTAAACTCAAATGGGTTGCAGGCTTGCTGACAGAAAAAGCGTTGCACCTCAAAATTATCTTCATTCTGTTTCTTCTATACAGTTCTGGAGAGTTCTGGAGAGCTGTTACCTTAAGCAAGCAGTAACAGACAGTAGTGTGATGATGGGGAATCACCTCCAAGCCATGTGTCCAGTTAGCAAGGGAATGACAGAGAACAATAAAAAAAACATGGCCGGTCTTAGAATTCCTACATATAACCAAAACCCTAATATACCAAACCTAAATTTCATAATTAAGAACAATTTACAAAAATTAGGCAGAAAAGATAAGAACCGAAAAGAATAAAATAAAATAAAAAATACAAGTAAAAATAAAGTAAATAAATAATTCAAAAAATAATAAAAAATAAGATCACACTGGCTAAACTCACCAAGTTGCAGGCTTGCTGACAGAAAAAAGTTAAGAAAATTTCAAAAATTATCTTCATTCTGTTTCTTCTATACAGTTCTGGAGAGTTCTGGAGAGATTAAGTTACCTTAAGCAAGCAGTAACAGACAGTAGTGTGATGGAGGGGGGAATCACCTCCAAGCCATGTGTCCAGTTAGCAAGGGAATGACAGAGAACAATAAAAAAAAAAACATGGCCGGTCTTAGAATTCCTACATATAACCAAAACCCTAATATACCAAACCTAAATTTCATAATTAAGAACAATTTACACAAAAATTAGGCAGAAAAGATAAGAACCGAAAAAGAATAAAATAAAATAAAAAATACAAGTAAAAATAAGTAAATGATTCATTGTTGAACTTGATTCTTGATAAATCATGTGCATGTGGGAAAATGTTTTCTTTTTACACATTGAAAGTCAAAGGACATGAGCTTTATAGTTCATCTTAAAATCCTAAAAGATGTATCTCAGTAACTCCTTTCTGGGCTTAAAATAAACTCTAAAGATTTAAGGTCAAATATAAGCAGAAACTTCATGCCTAATAAAAATTGCTGAGCTCTATCTGTGCTCCATAAGATAGTTAACACTTCTTTTTCCATATTTGATTAGTTAATCTTGGCTGATATTCTTCTATGTGTCGTGTCTTTTCAGGACATAGCTAATCATGTACTTCTCTATACATAGTGGCTCTTAGCACAGTTTCACCTTTTATCCCACCCAAACCCCACTCTCCCATCCGTTTGCTCAAACCTTTCAAGTATGTTATGCATTGCTTTACACTGTTTCTCTTTCCCTCTATCTGACCTGTGAGTATCAGATTCTTCAAACCCTCCTTCCTCAGTACATGTCGCAGGAACATAAGCTGTCATTTCCTGATGTTAAGTATTACTTTTCTTTCAGTTAGCATCCTGTCCAAAACTCCACTGTTGCTAACATGTTCAGTCCATGGTATTCTCAGCATCCTTTTATAGAACCACATTTCGGTTGCTTCAAGTCTTTCTTTCATCTTTGATGAGATTGTCCAGCATTCACTGCCATATTGAAGAATAGACATCATATAGAAATCTAGTACTCTCTTCTCTGTTTCCAGCATAATTTTCTTGTCTCTCAATACTCTACTCAGAATCTGGAATGCATCCTTGGCCGATGCCAGTTCACCATTGAATCTCAGTGTCACTCTATCCGTCTTCAGTTAGAACACTTCCCAGGTATTTAAATTTCTGAACCTGCTTGATTTCAGTATTCCCAACCTGTAGTTGTAATTTTGGATTTCTCTTTTTACTGATGATCATGCATTCAGTTTTCTTGTAGTTTACTTGTAGTACTTTCTTCAGCTACCCTCTGTAGGAGATCTTGTAGTTTCTTTTCTATATCTGCTATCAGCACTGTATCATCTGTATATCTTATATTGTTCAGATTGTGGTCATTGATGATAAATCTTGGCATGACTTTTTGGGTTCTCAGTTTTCTTGCTGTATGAGTTGAATAGATCTGGTGTGAAAACACATCCTTGTCTTACACCCCTTTCTATCTTGGTGTATCTGCTGAACTTGTTTTCTCTCTGGATGCAGGCAATTTGCTGCCAGTAGAGGTTCTTGTTTACTGTCTTTCCCAAATATGTCTAGGGTGCTGAGCATTTCTATCAAGTCTTTGTGGCATACTTGAGTGCCTTTGCAGTCTATAAAACACAGGCACACATTTTATTGCCCTTTCTGATGACATCCTAAGCATATATATTGCATTCCTTGTTCTGGTATCTTTGACAAAACAGCACTGGTCTTGTCCTATCTCTGGCCTTATTCTGCTGGGTGCTCTATTTATCAGGATTTGAATAATGAGTTCTGTTACTGGACTCATTAAGCTGATTGTTCAATGGAGTTCATATTCCCTTGCTTTTTAGGCAGTTCTATGAAAATCAATCTGGTTAAGTCTTCCAATATCTCAGAACTTTTATCGATTTTATTATTTCTGTAATTTTCTCTACACTGAAATTGTTTAAGTCTGTCAGCATCTCTATTACAAACTGTCTGGTCCAGCTGCTTGTTTCTGTTCTGTTTTGCCAGTGTAGCATCCACTTTGAATTTTAATATTTTCAGTTCATCGTTATCTCTATGTATTGTCTGTTGCTATCTCTTGTAGTGGAAGAGATCTCTTATATATTTATCCAATCCATGGAGTATTTCCTCCTTCTCTAATGTGCATCCCATCCTTGGATTTTATACACCCTGTTGAGGAGCATGTACTTGTTAGTTCTCTTATTTTTTTATGCATGTCTCTTTTATTAGTTGTGCACAGTCTCTATTTCTGCACATTTGTTGTTGAGCCATTCCTCTTTAGATTGTCGGCATTTGCTCCTTATTTCCTTGTGGAGTTTTCTGTCTTCCATTCCATGTTTTGAGATAATTTTCTATCTTGGCATCATGTCAAGAATATCTTCAGTTATCTTCATTCTTAATTTATAAATAACTGGGAGGTGGTCACTTCCACAGTTGGCACTTGGATAAGTCTTGCGATGAACAACTGCATTTCTGAATCTCTTGTTTATAGTTACATAGTCTATTTGATTTTTCATGTCCCTTCCTGGGCTTCTTCATGTCCACAATTGTCCTGGGTGTTCTTCAAACCAGGTGTTGGTTATTACATGGTCATTTGCTGTGCACTGTTGAACTCATTTTTCTTCTCAGTCATTGTGGTTTCCTAGTCCAAAGTTGCCAACTGTTACCCCACTCTCCTTACCTACCTTGGCATTCAAGTCTCCCATAATAATTCTAATTTTTTCGGGTTTTACACAGAGCCTTGGCATTGTCCAGTATGGAGTAGAAAGATTCTATTTCTTCTTCAGTGTTTTGCATTGTTGGTGCATAGACTATAATAGCTATATTAAAGGGGCTTCCCTTTCAGTTTGACCAAGAGGACTCTTTCAGATAACTGGCATTTACCCCGAATGCATTTTTTTATTTCTCCATTCCATATTAAGCTGACTCATTTTTTCTTATTTTTACCACCTTCATATATGATCCTGTGGTTGTCACTGATAAAGTCTTTATTGTTTGGCCACCTCATTTTTGCATGTTCCTAAAATCTTGATATTCAATTTGCTTATGTCCTGCTTGATATTCTCCAGTTGTCTGCAGTTGTTCAGTATTCTGATATTCCATGTTCCTAGAGTAATTTTTGTTTTCTGCTAACATTTGCAGGACAACAGTCTGGTGACACCTGTTGCTCATATCATTCTTTTCCAGGCGAGGGATCAGCTCCAAAGAACTGTGTCTCCTTTATGCTGTTGGTGCTGGATGAGAGTCAGGTGACACCTGTTGCAAATGTTGGCCCTAACTGGGTGAAAAGTTACTTCTATTAGACCCCCTTCATGCCATTGGGTTGTATAAACCGATTTGTCAAGGCCATGATTGTTCTTGGGAATGATAGGGGAGTGGTTTCCTGTTGCCTTCTCCATAGTGATTTATCAAGACACCACCTCTAGTTAGCCAGCCATTGATGTTTTGTGAGTTCTTCTACCCTTTCCATAGGTCATGTTTTTTGTTCTAATGGGTTGCTAACATCCTACCTCATTCACAAGTCCATGAAGCGAAGTAGCCAGTTTAGCTGCCCACAGACTGACAAAAAAAAAACCAACATAATTTGTATACCTACCTGTGTCGATCTAGAGGGGGAATGGGTTAGACTTCTCTAGTTAGATGGATTTATGGGAGCGTGTTATGGTGGTGTAAGAAGAGAGAATGTGAATCAAGTTGTGACTTGATATAAGTCCAAATAGACACTTTTATGCAGAGAATCCAGTTTCAAATTAGCATATTTCAAATTAGCATATTTGTTTACTGAGTCAAGTAAAATTAAGATTAAACTTTACAATTGACAAAATAGGCATTTTACTTTTGTCTTCAGTTAGTTTTCTTCAACAGCCAGAAACTGGATTAACAAAAAGGGAGTTTATAATGTGTGTGTGTGTGTGTGTGTGTGTGTGTGTGTATGACAGACAGAAAGTGTGGGGTGGGAGGTGGCTAGCTGCAGATGAGTGAGCAAGAGTTATTCTTAGAAGTGCAAGAATAAAAAAATTTTTTTCAGCCATTAGTGTTAAAGTGTCTGCCCATGAATATGAGGAAAGAGTGGATGAGAAGAAAAATATATATGGATATGACTTCTATCAAGTCAATCTAAAAAGTTACATTATAGAATGACCTTGCGACATAATCAATAATACAGCATGCTCACTTGCATTCATAGTTAAATTCACTTCCTTTTTAGGATTAAAAATTTTTACAAAAGGTTTTTTATAAGTTCTTTATTTATAAATTATCAATTACTAATTCAAAAATCATTTATAATTATCATAAAACTTATAATTTTTGAATGCTGTATTCTGCCATTGAGTCCAATTAAATTTTTTGTCTTTATTTTTGTAACTTTGCAAAGGGATCTATCAATTCACTATACTTTGGCAAATATCTACTGTAAGGATTTGCTAACTCTAAAAAAAGAATTCAATTTTTCCAATGCTTTTTATTTGTAGATACCTCTGTTATTTTCTTTATCAAATCTGTGTCCAGTGAAATTCCGTTTTTGGAAATCTGGTATCCCAGATAAATTGTGACACATTTATCCTTGTTTATCGGGTCATAATCATTGCATCATTTTTTGATTTGTTTAAAACATAAACCAGGTTTTGTTTTAGCTCTTCTCAACTGGTAGCACCAATGCATATATTGTCTTAATGAATGATCATGTTCTTGGCATAACCAGTTAGTAAGGATGCGATGGATAAATTGTCGCCACGTTTTATTTTTAATTTTGCACATATGCATTGTTTATTTTTAATTTTGTTAATAGCACAGTATGGTAGGGTCAGTTGGGCATCATCTTCGTGAAAAAGAGCCCCATGACACAATTTACTCTGCCAGAAATTTGAAAACAGCATGCTGTACTGCTTGGTATTTGTGCCAGAAGCTCCAATATGAACATTTCAGAGTGTTTTGGTTTCAATCTGAGGACAGTGCAGAGGATTCAGAAATAGTTGAATGATATATCCAGTCAACATCATGGTGTTTGGAGGGATGGCAACATTATGCCTCCATCTATCTTCCCGGAGGGCCTCAGACTCAACATGGAGACCTACATTGTCATTTGAGAAGGTAATGCTGTCCTGGATCAAGAGGGTGACAGCTGGAAGATCCTATATCTGACAACAGGACTCTGCACCATGCCACACAATCAGAGCCCAGTCATGGCTATTGAATAATTTCTGTGACCACATCTGGTCACCCAACTCCCCAGACATCAATCCCCCTTGATTATATGTGGAGGCACTGTGTGGGGTGAGAGAGCAACAAAACTCCTTCTGATGACAAAGATTATGGCAGCAGTTACCAACTTAAACAAGAAGACAGTCTGGAAGAGTTGCAGGAAATTCTGAAGTCTAGTGATCATAGTTGAAGTCAATGGTGAGTTTATTGAATAAATTTGGTTTTTAGTATTCAAGATAATTTTATGTAATTTTAGTAAATGTATCTGTTAAAATGAGATGACAGTATTATTTTTATTTTTGCGTAATTTAGATGACAATTCATCTATTGTATCCTGTACATTTTCAATGATTCTTTGAAAAATAGCATTTGCTTTTTTTTTACACTATGAGGCATATACTTCCATCTATTGGAGAGTTAATTGTAGTGATCTCTTTAAATTTTCATCAATCGTTGATTTTTTAAATTGTTTAAGTTTTTATCAAAGTTTGGTTTTCTAAGCACTGCTTAGATGTAGCATAACTCAGGGTTGAACTCACTGGTTAAGTTGTAATTGTTCTAGTGAGACAAGTTTGCTAACCCTTACACCATGCCAAGGTGCCCTAATTTGTTTTTGGTTGTAGGCAGATTTAAGATATATTTCAACAAACTATTTGACTCCCAGGTGGATGTGTGTTGTGGTGCAGTGGATATCAACTCGGAACAACAAATCGGGGTGCCAAGTTCAAATTCCAGTTGAATTCCTTGCATTCACTTATGCACAAATACCCTTGGGAAAAGTATTGTTTCTTCCCTCCAGTTATGAGTTAAATAATAGGACAGATTGGGTTCTATAAACTTGGCTGGCAACCAGTCTACCGCAGAAAGCAATGGTAACCTACTGCAGGATAATATTCTGCCCAGTCAATCATGTTTTTTTCGAGACATGATCGCCCAAGCGTGTATCATGTATGGCACTTAACTGACTGAATGCAAACTGTTGATACCTATCACCAGAATTTATCCAGTTAATTGATAGCATAGGGAATCTAATATTAATATTTATGTTTACATTAAGTGTAAATCCCAATGCAGAATTCAGTAGAAAATTTTAACATATAAAAACCTTAAAAAATAAATTAATTCATCATATAAATGGATTAAACAGAGTATAAGGAAGATAATTTTTTTCTTGATTCAAACAATTAAGATAGAAAAGCATCAAAGTGAGTTCAATTTAAAGTCTGTTAAAATAGAAAAGGTTTTGAATAAAATAAACATTCTTTAGAAGTGTTAGAGTTCAAAATAAAAGGTCAGTATATGTAAGTGAGAATAAGGGAGAGGGTTTACATCCATAAAGAGAAGAGTCAGTTAAACCATCAGCTGGAATCCTTGGTGTTAAAAGGTCAGTAAAAAAGTGAAAATGGGCATTGGCAGCGGTTCCTTTGAACTAACCAGTAGGAAGTAAATTCTTCTGAAGTGATTAAATCTACTGATTTGCTTAATTTTTTTTTCTTTTCTTCCAGAGGCTCAACTCTTGAAACTAAAATAGAGGGATTTGTTTCATTTATTTTTCTTCCTTTTTATTGCATGACATGGGTTTTCTCTTACATCAGCATAGAACACAAACCAATAAAACTGAGTTTTAAATCTTCAACATTAGTGGCATACAGAGCATTATTTATTGTGTTGTCCACAATTGTAATGGTATATTTCAATCATATTAAACAATAGTTAGTTTAAAACTAATGTACAAATCAATTTAGTGCATATTGAACAACCTCAAAATGAGACAAATTAGATATAGATCTACAGAATATGAATAGTGGTTTGTTAATTTGTTAAATACTGACATGGTCCTGGGTGTGACTGTAAACTGCATCTGGCAACAAGGCCTCTGATTTAGAGGTTGTGAAGAGCATGGAACCACCTTTTAATTGCTGTTGTTCTCAGGTCTGCCCTGGAGTGATAGCACTTGTTAGGGTCCCAGCTATGGACAGCTAGTTGACCCACAAACTGGGGTCAAAACATTATGAAAATATAAAAATACACTTTTATAGAAATATATACATAATCATAAACTTTTATAGAAAAGTATACATTTTTGAAGGAAAAAATATTACCAACAATACATTTTTTAAGAAAAAATTATCACCATAACACATTTTTGAAGGAAAAAAAAATACTCACAGCAAAACATTTTTGAATACAAATCTAGAAGACATCTGCAGTTTTCTAAAATAAAAAGAATAAAAACAAAAAAAATTTCATAAAAATCTAACTAAATCAATTTTCTCACTATAATTGAACATAAAAAATACCATAAAACTTCACCTTTTTGGAATTAAATAACCCACAGAGGTTGATATGCTGTTAAACAAAACTCAAATTAAATACTGACACTTGATCTAAATTGTAATTTAGATATCTCAATTCTGACACTATATAATGGTGTTGTGAATTCTAGATCAGAGTGAAAGAATTGAGTAACAGTATATATATATATATATATATATATATATATATATAAAAAACTTACAATTCTAGGCCCTTACTCTTAACTAAGAGTGAAGACCTAAGTAATAAATGAGGCATTTTGATGGCATTTTCTTGATATATCTTGATTTGAGCCTTTTCATGGCAATGCAGTGTCCAGTTCAGTGCAATAAAATTTGAATATTCTGAAAAAAAAAAATTTTGAAAGAAAGCTTCTTTTGGAATATTTTCTACTAATCAGAAAAATTGAAATTGAAACCTACAACAATTTGAAATAGTAACTCAGTGATCATAGTGATATAAATATAAACAACGTGACTAAAATGAATAGTCTCCCACTTATTGACAATTTTGAAAATTAACATTAGCAACTAAGAACAAGAAGATTACGAAACACCAAGCAGCCAACCAAAAACACTGGACATGACCAAAACTAAGAATTTATTCTGAAACCAACTTCAAAGAGACATAGACCAAGTCTTCATTATAGTGTTCACTGTACCTCTTTAACACAATGACTGCCAACCACAAGATAACTAATGTTTACCAATTTTCATGATGATGCTGATCACAATTCATTTTGTATTGTGATCTTACCATAAAGGCTACAACTACACCCTTGTGCAAAATGGGCATGCCTCTTCATCCTACAGCACAAATGCTGGTGTCCCACAGGGCTCTATCCTGGGCCCGACACTCTTCCTTATTTTCATCAGCGACCTCCCCGATGAGATCAAGTGCCAAGTAGGCATCTACGCAGATGACACCACAATTTACTCCTGTATCAGTAAGAAACTCGTTGTGGTGGACAAACATAATCTCGCTGCTGACCTTGAATGGGATCTAAACTGTGGTGAATTGGGGCAAGAAGTGGCTTGTCAATTTCAATGCGTCTAAGACCAAGCTGTTGTCTGTCAATCATTACAGGCAACCTCTCCTGCCTCCTATAAGCATGGACCAAGCGATTCTCCCTGAGAGCAATACACTGCGCCTCCTCAGGCTTACCCTCTCTTCTGATCTCCAATGGAACCACTACATCGAGTCCATAGCTAAATCTATTGCTAAGAAGGTTGGGTCATTGTGTCAGGCCAGGATGTTTTTTTCGCCTAAATTCATCCTGCATATATACAAGTCAACCATTTGTCCGAGCATGGAGTACTGCTGCCATATATGTGCAAAGTAATTAAAACAACTGCTTTATTTTTCTTTCTTTCATGATACAGTCAGTTTACATGCTATCACACCAGTGAGTCTAAATCAGTTTCTATTTTTTTCTCAGATTAGGTCATTTGCAGTGATCTATAGTAATATGTATCTATTTTGGGGGGGTGTACGATGAAATTTGTTCAACCTTGAAAAATATTGTGTCATCTGTGATTGTATTAGATTTTTATCATGCCCAGATACTATAGTCTTGACTGTCGATTAGTTACTCCAAGGAAGTTTACAAAAATTGTAATGCTGCATGAACACACTGGCAAGCCTCACAGAGAGATCACAGATATTGTTTGTGTCAACCTTTCAACTGTCAGTCATGTCATCAAGGCAAAGAAAATAACTGGATCCATCAGTTCAAAATATAAAGGAAAATGTGGTCAGAAGAGAAAAATGCCAACAGATGATGTATTGTTGTCCTGCGGCCTCAGCTGAGATAGAACTCACTACACCCCTTCAGTATTCCCTCTGCATTTGGAACCCTGGTGCAGTTTATTCATAATCTTGTCAAATAGCTGAATACTTGATGCTTCACCAGGGCTACCAAGGGTATTTTTATTGTGACACCAACACTGGATGGGTTGCCTCCAGGCCTCATCCTGTTATTTAACCCATAACTGATGATGTATATATGATCAGGGAAAGTGTGAAAGATTTTAGGAAGACAATATTCATTTTGTTTCAATTAATTTGCACAAGAGTATATGTAGTTCTTTTTCTTTTATTCAAATAACTGATACCTGGTGTCAAAGGCAAGAATGAAATTTGAAAAATTTATTGTTAGCAATGTCAGCAATTATAAGGTTGGAGTCAGAAGTCAGATTTTGTAATTGACTTCTGGCAGTCAAAGTGTGATCAAAGGATATTTTTAACCTGATGAATTGTAAGCTCTACTTTTAGATGAACATTTGCCCATATCCAGCCTAATTTTGATTAGGCACTTAAAAGAATATTTTGAGCAAGTCTTTATGCTCTTCTTTCACTTAAAATTTAAACTATTGTAAATTAGCAGTATAGCCCGGCGTTGCTCGGGTGCAATGAAAGCTTTAAAACTAATCCATGGTCCTTTGGACGTTGACACAAAAGACTAAAAAGCAATAGTTGTTTTCAGTTAAAGCGAAACCATAGACTGAAAGAAAAATGAATGGATGTAAGTCAAAATTTGATTTCCTGGTATCAATATCAAAGAAGGTTTTTTTCATCATAAACTGAATTTTGAAGGCTAAATAAGTCCTCTAAGTAAATGGTATCATGGCTGAGACTAAGCACTACAATTATACCAACTTAGAGCCAAACCCGAAGCAAAAACTAAAATAAAAGGGCTGAAAAAATACAGATATACAGGCAGATAAACAGACACATGCAAACATCTTGCCTTTTATATATATATATTATCGATTTTCTGCACTATTGTAAGAACTGCAACCTTGAAACTTCTGAATATCGTTTCTTATGTCTTTGTCTATGAGTATATCAAATTTGATTAAAATCGGATCACTCATTCTACAACCTGATTTTTTGATCATCAATTTTCAATATTTATCAGGGGTACTTTAACACAAAACCTAGCTACAAACACTCGCAGATGCTTATAGTACAACTGTGTAAATTTTCAAGAAAATCGGTTCAGCCATTTCGGAGTCTATAGGTAATGGACACACGCACGCACAGACAAAGTTCCGTTCATAAATAAGTTTAGATTTAGATACATTGTAAATACACGTTGTGGGTCTGGCTTTTTAATTGTTGTTTTTTTTTAATTCCCCCCACCCTCCACATAGATTAGTTAGGACTTCATAGAGACTTTTAGGAAATATGGTGATTATAGTAACAGTGGTATAAAAGAATGTGGTGTTTTAGTGTAAGGAATACTCTGGTATGTTTAGGTCAGTAGTTGTGGCTTCTTCTTCTTCTATGTGCCCTGTCCCTTCAGGACGTAGGCGATCATGGATCTCCACATCTCCCTATCCCTTGTGGCTCTTAGTATGTTTGCTCCTGTTGCTCCTGGCAACCTCCGTTCCGTCATCCACCTGATCAGACCCTGCAAATATGTTATCCGCTGCCTTCCTCTGTCTCTCCTTCCTTCTATCTGTCCAGTCAGTATCAGGTTCTCCAGGCTCTCCTTCCTCATTGCATGTCCCAGGAACTTCAGTTGTCTCTTCCTGATGCTCAGCATCAATTTCCTTTTTGTTGCCATTCTTTCTAACACCTCGTCGTTGCTTGTATGCTCAGTCCACGATATCCGTAGCATCCTTCTGTAGAACCACATTTCGGCCGCTTTCAGTTTTGTCCTCATTTTCGATGATATTGTCCAGCATTCACAGTCGTATTGAAGAACTGACATCACGTAGCAGTCTAGCACTCTTTTCTTCGTTTCTATTGAGATTTTCCTGTGTGTTAGTATTTTGCTCGTCTTCTGGAACGCGTCCTTTGCCATGCCAATTCGCCTTCGGATCTCCGTGTCGCACTTTCCATCTCCTGTTAGAACACTTCCTAGGTACTTAAATTCTTGGACTTGTTTTTGGAAGCTAAGTTTAATTATAAGACGGATGAAGACAAGCCTTCCCATCTCACTTTTTGACCTTTTGCTATATATATATATATATATATATATATATATATTCGGCTGGGTTTCAGTTCTGGCTAGAAGCAATCGGATGTCTAACCGTACTGATGAGCTGTGATACAGCCAAACAGATCTCTCTGTGGATAACTATTTATACTCTCACACCCCGATTGAGCACTATAAAGGAATGGTAGACTTTGAATAAACAGTAGCTACTCATGCATTTATGCATCGTTCATTCAGTAATGAATTTGAACACTATCGGCTACTGGCGTATGTTTACACTGTATATAACATGCTAATGTCCACCTTCCTCTACCGAGCATCCATAGCTCAGAGGTAGAATTGTCGACTGATGCCAGTTCAGTCGGGTTTCAATCCTGGCTAGAAACAATCAGATGTTTAACCATTCTGATGAACTGTGATACAGAGAAACAGATCTGTCTGCGGATTACTATATATATATATATATATGTGAGAGAGTAAATATTACCTCTCTCACATGGTGACAACAATGAGAATAAAGGAACACCAGAAGGAGACAGCCACCCCCTGCATGTTGGCACTGGAAAAGCGTATATTCTTAACGTGCAAATGACCGAACAAGGCGAACACAAGCTATTTTGGCCCACTTCTATGATGCCATCCATGCATTATTCTTCTGGTCAATCTTGACACTAAAGTCTGGTTCCTCTATATTGAGAACTGCACACAGGGATGGTTTTCTGCCAAAGAACTCCACTTTACCCAAATGAGTGATTCCTACTCCCTCAGTTCCCTGACTGCATTAATCACAATCAAGTCAAAAGCAAATACCTTCTTTCGATCTTGACAGAACATCTACCTTGCAACTGGAATGTGCCAACTTCAATCTCACAACAGGCACTTGTTTCACTGTCTGAAGTTGTTACGCATACAGATCCTTTCATCCACAACTATCATATCTCCCTGCTGGCTATAGACAGTAAACAACCATTACTGATCAGTGCAGTGATGGTTCTGCCTGAACCACGATCTCAGGTAGTGTTGGACTAGAAAAGACACTGGCACTGACATATCTCCTCTTCTCACATTTTCCTGGACAGTTTTGAGACATATGGCCCACAGTGTGGCAACGGTAACAGTGCATGATATTGTGCTGTCTTACCCTTGTCCCCTGCCTTTTTCTTGACTCAGACAATTTTTCACCATGGGATTAATACCATTGCATCTAAAGCACTTTCTGACATTACCTTGCATGTTTGACTTTAGCTGGGCTGCCACCACTCCTACAGCATCCTCCATCTCCTCATTTCTCATGATCTCCCTAACTCAGGCAAGCAGCTGCTCAAAAAACAGTGAAAATCCTGGACGATGCATGCATAGTCTGTTTTACACTATTTGGCAACCTGTACACAATGTGTAAGCTGGCATACTGTCACTCATCTTGCCCAACAAAAACACAAATTTTTTTAATTCAGCCCTGTATACATTCATAGATTTACTGCACCACAGGTGCTGCTTTATGAGTTATTTGTACACCATGAACAAATTTGTAGCAAAGCCTACAACTCAGGTTGTCTTTATTTGGTCAATGTTGTATTTTGTATTTTGCTTTGATAGACTGCAAATGCCCTACCGTAAGTCTCAAAGGTACTCCGTATTCCAGAGACTTCACTCCCTATATCCTGCAAACAAGCTCAAGCTTCTCCATTCATTCAATCACTGGAAGGTCAGACACTGAAATTCAGAAATTAATTTTAAATAGAATTTGGTGCCTGCCATTGTCCATCAATTACTGAAATAGCCGGTCCTGAGCATGACGGTAAACTGCATCCAGCAACAAGGCCTCTGATTGGGAGGTTGTGAGGAGCATGGAACCACCTCTTAATTGTTGTTGTTCTCAGGTCCAGTCTGACCCAGAGTGGTAGCACCTGTTAGGTCCCAGCTATGGGGAAATAGTTAACCCTCAAACTGGGATCAAAACACTATGAAAGTATAAAAGTAGACTTTTATAGAAAGATATATATTTTGAAGAAAAAATTACCATAACACATTTTTGAAGGAAAAAAAAATATTCTCAGCAAAACATTTTTGGATACAAAACTAGAAGACATTTTAAGTTTTCTAAAATAAAAAGAATAAAAACAAAGTTTTCATTAAAATCTGATTAAATCAACCTTCTCACTATAACTGATAATTAAAAAAAATACCTTAAAGCCCCACCTTTTTGGCATTAAATAACCCACAGAGGTTAATTTGCCATTAGACAAAACTTAAATAGAAATAGCTTGAGTTTATCCACACATATTCCTGTGAAGGAATTAAAAAAAAAAACTCATGTTACATATCTCTTCTAGTCACAAACCAATGCTGACTATTGGTTAGTACCACCAGCACAGTTTCATTTGTTGTGTTCATTTTGTTTGCTTCAATTCCAGAGACTCCAACTGTTTTCACACTCTGTAATATGTTTTCTCTCTGTTTAAAAAAAAGAAAAAAAAGGCAAGTTTGTGGGATTCATACATTCACACCCACATACATATATATGGTTCAACATGTAATATTCAACAATTTGTAAAATATTATGTTCATACCTGTACATCTATGCATTAAAACAACATGCGTGTTTTCAAGACATGCTATGTTAGCAGGTTAATCTTGACTGGTCTTCCTGTGTTCATGTGTTTAGTCCTATTTTCCCACACATTCTGCACATTCATTTAAGCAGGCACACGTGTTGCTAGCCAATTAGGGCTCAGTTGTGCCTGCGATAGCATCCAGCTATTGTGTGGATATGTTTCTTAATTTTACCTAGCTCACACATACACACCTGCACTCAATTGCAGGTAGCAATTAGTGGCTCAAGTTTATTTCTTACATATACCTGTACAGACACATTTCCCAATACAAACTCTACTGAGAACTCAAGAACTGTATGTACTTTATTCTTCTTTTCAGAATTTTATTCCAATCAATCTTTCATTGAATTTCTTCCAATGAATATTTCACTTTTCTTTACAGTCTAAAGTAAAAAAAAAACTCCTTCTCCTATTCTCATTCAATTTTCATGTTTCTCTTGATTAATTGTCTAATTGTTAAATCACAATGTTTATTCTGGTTACCTTGATGTCATCGTTGTTTCTTATTTCCTGTATCTGATCAATCATGCATCGTGTCAAATCCTAAATATAAAAAAGTGTAAAGGCTTTAGTCCTCTACAAGATAAACACAGGCTATTTCAGCCCACTTCAATGATGCTATCCAAGCTTTGTTTTTCTGATCAAACTATTGTGTAAAGAATATAACCAGGAGTTAGAAGTATGGTTAGATAACAACTGACTCATACCATATCCTGATGAGGGGATCGGACCTCCCAAGGGTCTAGTTCCACCTGTGGCTGTTATCCAAGAGAGTAAGAAAAAAGTATGCTTAATATATTACAGAGAATTAAATGTGTATGTATATGTGTTAATGCCAAGTTGGTGTGACCTTTCCAGACCATGTGACTGAAAAGTGGAGATACTGCCTTATATCACAAGGCTTCATCCTCAATATGGTGTACCAACTGGCATGAGACCAGTGCTCTGCCCCAGGTGATTTTGATGACTCATCCATGAGCAATGGGGATTTGGAAATAAATTCCTGGATGTTCAACATCACCCCCCTCCCTACTGTGGTGGAGACAGTGACAACAGTAACGATGAATTATCTCCTCTGCAAAAGGGCACCAAAAGAATGCATCCATGTTGGTGCTGTGGCCAGGAGATCAGTAGGTAGTATAACAGAATCAGGTTTACTTGAAAAGAGATTTGGAGTTGGTCACATGTGGTGCAAAAAGCACCAGAAGTTACATTCTCTTTCCCAACTTGGTTGTGCTGACAATTTGCATATAAATGATAATAGCCAATAGTCAGTATGGATCTGGGCCTAGGAGAGCTATATAACACCAGGTTTTTTTTGGTTTTTTTCAGTTGAAAAGTGCACTCTCAACATGCGGATGTGTAGAAAACCAGACAAAACAAATAAAGTTTTCTCCTTGTCATTTTCATCAGAGAAGAACACTTGAATGAAATGTTATGACAGCTGATTGCAAAACTCATCTGGGTCAGTCTGTTTGGTTATACTGTTAAGCATCTTTTTTAAAAGATGGCTTCTGTAAAAGTAGAAAGGATAGATGTTTCTTTAATCTTTTTTAATGGTTCTCATTAACTTAAAACAATGTTTTTTTTTTTTGTTTGCTTTGAGTCAATTTTGAATATCGGATCTGAAACTAGAAATGTTTTTTTTTTGTGTTACAAATTATGAAAGTGAAAACATCCATGGGAGTTTTTTTTAAAGAATTTGTGTAAATTTCCAAATATTTAACAATCATTTTCTTGTAAATATTTTTGTAATACTGATTATTTAAGAAAAATGTCTTTAACCATAAAATTTGGTTCTTTTGTAAGATAATAGATAAATAGTTTTATGCAATGGAAATGTTAAAGAATGTGTGTATATTTTATTCAACTATGTGAATATAAAAATAAGATATAGAAAAATATAGTCCCAAATCATCTCTGACCTTTAAAACTACAAGTTATTAATTTGGTAATTTTGCTAAAATTGGGTTGAAGACATTTAAAAACAACAGAGCAGTTGCAGTTCAAATCAAATGTACAAATGGTCTCAAAGAATTATTCATTTATGAAAAAGAATATATGACAGGAAAGGTACAAATTAAGGCTTACTTATATGAATATATAATCTCTGCTCTAGTCATGCAAAGAGGAATAATGACTTCCTCAGTTTTTAAAACAAGTTGAAATGACATACAGATTAAAGTAAGATGATTATGGTAACCTTTGACTCAGTTGCCTCACTTTTGAATAATTCTAATCACATAGACTTTGATAATTTGAGAGGTTCTATCAATCTTGCAGATGTGCCTTGTGGTGTAGTGGATATTGTCTCAAAATGAGAAATTGGAGAGCTGAGTTCAAATTCCAGTTGAATTCGTTGCATTCATTTACATGCAAATTCCCTTAAAAATTGTATAAATGCTCTGTTTCTCTCTCCAGTGATGGGTTAAATAGCAGGGCAGATTGGGTTGTATAGCCTTGGTTGGCAACCAGTTTACCACAGAAAGTAATGGGAACCTACTGCAGGAAAATCTTCTGCCCAGTCAGTCATGTCTCTTTTGAGACATGATTACCCAAGCATGTATAATGTATGGCACTTAACTGATGGACTAATCTATTTTGAGATTGATGAGTAAATGTTTTTGCAATAGGTATCTGTTTTAGATTTCTGTTCTAAAATATTAATTTTATAAGGATGTAAACTGATTGTTTTTTTTCTTTTTTTTACAGGATGAATTTACTCATTCACATGGCCATCTGATGGTGCAAATATTCAGTTGTTGCTTAGACCACAGCGGACACAAATGTGGTAGCCAGCTGCAGTTTTGCAGACCTTGTACACGGTACAATTTATGTGTTCTTAATAGAAACATAAGATATCACCAGGGGTGTACCATGTCCCTCTTGAGGATGTTATAAGTAAGATATTCTTTTTAATTGTCCCCTTCACATATTGCTTGCTTTTCATTAAATGTTTTAATTTATTTGCAACAATTGGAAACAAATTTATTGTGAATGAGCTAACAATTAAAGCCATTTCTATACATTTTCTTATTAGTAAATTATTTTTGAAAACAAAAAGAAAAAGAATGTAAATTAAAACAGCTAGATTACATGACAAAAACACATATTAAAAAAATTCTTAGTGTCTCTTTTGTTTGTGTGTTCAATATCAGAGATATAACATATATAAATATGGTTTGAATTTTGCATTCATGTATGAAACAGGCTGTCATTGTTTAGTGTTGATTTCAGTTTATATATATATATATATATATATATGAAATGATTTGTTTGAACATTATTTTTTATTGATACTCGTATTTAAGTAGATATTCTGTTTTTAATTAAACAGTATTATATATTTATATCTACCGGTTTGATTATTATACAATAAATTTTTATTATGAAAATGTGTGTCATTTGGCAAGATTCGAACCTGCAACCCCTATCCACATAGGGGAAGCTACCATGTGATCTGGCACGTCTTAGACCTCTCGACCACGAATGACCGCTAGTTGGATAGGGATCGCAGGTTCGAATCCTGCCGAATGACACACATTTTTGTAATAAAGATTTATTGTAAATAATTAGGCCAGTAGATATAAACAGATAATACTGTTTAATTAAAAACAGAATATCTACTTAAATATGAGTATCGATAAAAAATAATGTTCAAACAAATCATTTCAAATTGTCAGTTATTTATAACCAAGTTTTGTTAATCTTCATTAGATATATATATATATATATATATGTTTTTCAGTGTTGTATAAAAATGTTTTATGGTATAACTAATATTTGAAATTGATTTCTTTGATATTTTGAAATAAAGGATTTAATTAAATATTCTTAGCACCTGGAAAAGGCTGGTGTGTACAATGGCTAAAATGTTGTAAACATGTAAATAATTTAATTTCTTTGAGTTATTTTAGTCTTTTGTTGTGTTGTGTTCTGCTAGTATATCATGAATATACTAATGCCTCTCAGTAAGTTAAGGGCCATACGTAATACACGCTTGGGTGATCATGTCTCAAAAGAGACATGACTGACTGGGCAGAAGATTATCCCGCAGTGGGTTGCCATTGCTTTCTGTGGTAGACTGGTTGCCGACCAAGGCTATAGAACCCAATCTGTCCTGTTATTTAACCGATAACTGGAGAGAAGAGATGGATTAATACCTTTCCCAAGGGTATTTACGCGTAAGTGAATGCAATGAATTCAGCTGGAATTCAAACTCAGCTCCCCGATTTCTCGTTCCGAGCCGATATCCAATGTACCACAATGCACATCTAATGCCTCTAGTGGGCCTTAAAAAGTAAAAAAAAAATCAAACAAATTTCTTCTCTCTTTCCAAGTACCTCCATTAGATTTTTCATTATTTTTCTCTCTTCTGTTTTGTCTTTATAAAGTACCCCTCTATGCTGTGTATTTCTACTAGTATTTAATATAGAATTTAGCATGTATGAATGTACACAGGAGAAATCTCGCTTGCATTCAATGTTCATGTATATAATTGTTTCCCACTGTCCGCTCATCAGGAAATAAATGAGATACCTTCCTGAGAAAGATCATCAAGTTGTGATCATTGCATAGAGAACAAATGCATTTCAGATAACAAGTAATACATGTTGATCTTACAGCGATTCATTCTGACATAGATAAATAGATGTTGTGTTCTCAGGCTACCAATTCTAAACATAGTGCTGGTCATCTGCAATGCCTCTTGACCAATTCAATTGATAGAAGGTGAAGGAGGGGCATGTGTTTCCCTTTGTCAATAGCAAGAAACTTTTCAGTGGCATGTGGGATATGCTGTGTACATCAGATGGATGCAATTTATCAACTGTGGCAAAGTTTATCTTTATCTCTTTATTCGCTGCTCATTGTAAATGACAAATAATGCTTTGCTATAAATCTGTAATTAATTCTAACTTCATAAATATCCAGAGTCTAAGCAAAACACAATGATTTTCAGTATCTGTTATGGTGAATAATTTTTGCTTTGGGATTGAGAAACTAAAATAAAACAAAGAAATTTGAATACCTGTTAAGTGTTCTGACAGAAGATGGAAAGTGTGACATTGAGATCCAAAGACGCATTTCAAAAGCTAACCAGAATACTGAGAGACAGGAAAATCTCATTGGAAACCAAGGAAATAGTGCTGGATTGGTATGTGATATCTGTCCTTCTGTATAGAAGTGAATGTTGAATGATCTTCTCAAGGATAAAGGAGAAGCTTGAGACATCAGAAATGTGGTTTTACAGAAGGATATTGACTTGGACTAAGCACCTGGGTAACGATGAGGTGTTGGAAAGGATTCAAATGAAAAGAACTCATTTTTAACATTGGGAAGAGACAGATGAGGTTCCTGGGACAGATGGACAGGATATATAGAAGGAAAGAGAGAGGAAAAAGCAGCATGATACCTACTTGATAGGCCTGAGCAAATGGATGGCAGTGAAGTTTGGGAGAAATACCAAGAGGGAAATATTGAAAGCAACAAGAGATAGAGCCAAGAAAGGTTTGGGATTGTTTTTATCCTGAATGGACATAGCACATGAAGAAGTAAAATGTGCATAATAAAAAGAATGTAACTGATAATATCAATAACTAGCTTACATACTGTTGTAACCTAAAAAGAATAAGAAATAATCATAATGAAAATTGGACAATGAAATAGTAATCTTTATAACATCAACAAAATACAATACTCACCAGCTGCATGAAGTAGATAACCACTGCTAGTGGTGAACTGCTAAACAGCAATATAACTCCCCTCACAATAGCATCCAATGTATTTATGAGGATTGGGACTTACACATTAATGTTCATAGGTATGTATATAAAAAATACCCAGCATTACCTGGGAAAAAATAACTTAAAATATAACATGGAAAAATCAACATTTTTGTCTTAAAACATTTTTAGGGGGGGGGGGCACAATATTTTATGAACAAAGCAAAATATCAACATTTGTATCCCTTTAAAGTTCTCTTGATTTGAACCAAAATTATTCCTAGCAACAAAAAACAGGAAATTTAATTTATTTAATCTTAATATTTATTTACTTTTGATGACTTCTATTGACCACTTATCCTGTAATGTCTTGCCCAAATTATTGTGACATAGTAATTTACCTCATTGTCATTTTTATATATCTATAAAAGGACTAAGCATTTTTATAACACTTCTGATTCTGATCTTAATTAGTGTTAAAGGATACCAAATCTAATGTAGTTTCATAACAGCAGTTTCACCCTTCTCTGAAACTTGTGAACTGGTGCTATACAATAATGAACAAAGAACTCAACCAATCAACAGAAACCACATTATTCAAAGACTTTCAACAGTAGCAACAACTAAAATGGATATTACATGTAACTTGAATAGAAAATAATTAAATGATCAAGATGTTGACATTCCGCACTACTTCAAATAAAAGGTTAGGAAAGAATTCTTCATCAGTATTAGAAAGAGAAATAATAGCTACTTATTTTCCTAAAAAATTGTTTTTAAGAGAAAGATTTTGTAAATTTTAAATAACATGGCAGCTCAGTCATCGAATGCTGAATGTTTCCTTATTAGGAAATGGCTAATATTGCAATTACTATACACAACAATTTAATAATTTTTTTTGTGTGCAGAACCAGGACCAAAATCAAGAAGACAGGTTTAAGACTTAATAAGATCAATCATTTATTTTTCGTGTTTACATTGACAGAGCAAATATATTACCACAATGTATTGATAAATCAGGTGTTAATTGTAAGTTTTATATAGGAAACATATCCAAAGATTTACTGATATTTTGGCAGAAATGAGCAGTTAAGTACAGTTAGTCCAAGTCAAGCTATGCCCTATTAAAGTATCCTTGTTCCCTTTATATTTCTTTGTAAGGAGGAGGTTCTGCTCAAACAGTTTCTTACCCAGAACTGTCACTCAGTGAAATAGACTTCTGATAGGATGCTTTCTTGACCACTAAAATCTTAACCTTTTCATGTCTAGGGTCAACCAATATTGATCCTACATATTCTTATAATATGCATCCCTTTCTCCTTCTGTACACTCTTACAAAAATATACTTTAGTATCCCTGCTACCTTGAGTTGCTCTTGAGCCTTGTATCAGGTGAACAAGACTAAAAAAAAAGGGAGACACATAAGTCTTTGTCCAAGCAAGTAAGGAAATTACTTGCATCTCTCTAGAGACAGAACTGTGCTTGATTATGAAACTCTTTGTAGCTGTGTGATCTATTCAAATATAAATATCCACCAAAATAATGTTTAAAATAATAAAAATATATTGGAATAATAAGAAAATTCATTAATTCTTTAAAAATTGCTTTGTCTGTTTTTGATAATGAAAATGAGCAGTCATGACTTTTCAAGAATTCTGATTGAGTAAAATGTGTTTTAAAGACAGCTAGAACCTTACTTGATTATGAAACTCTTCATAACTGAGTGGTCAAAAGTACATCAGATCAAACAATGCTTTCCTCCTTCAAAGAGGAATGCAGGTTTGAATTCTGCATTTTTCTTTTTATAAGGTTTCTCCAGTGTTCAGGCTTGTAGTGAAATAAAATACTGTTTAAAGTAAATGGAGCATTTACTCAAATATTGGTATCCAGTAAAAGTAACATTCAAAGGAATAAAAACATTTCTTTATATAAAGGAGTGCAGAAGTGATGAAGTATTTTCATTAAGTGTGATAATTACAACAAATTAGAATCCATTCTATTTATTTTATAATTTTTAGCCAAGTTATTTGATTTTTATTACTGGCTTATATCAGTTAAACATACCATGTTTCTTTTAATAATCATTTCACCCCAAGAAAGGCAGAACTACCACTGGTGCACAGCAGGTTACATAAGTGGTAAATCATGAGAAAGTGGAACAAGTACCAGGGGGAGTGAGAGAATGGATAAGAGAAGGATGAGAACACTAATGTGAAGAGAGTTGCATGAGAGTAGAGTGGAAAGGGAGAAGAACATGATACATGGATTGTCAGGGAAAGGATGCAAGTCAAGGAGATAAGAGATGCCAATTGACATTACATTTAAATTCTTGGAAATTGTAGCTGTCAGGGAAGCAAGTAAGTGGAAAGAAATTCCACAGGTGGGAAGTGCGAGCAAAGAAACTACTAGAGTAGAAGTTGTGGTTACATTTGATCGGTTTCACTGTAAAAAGTGGAACTTTGTCACTAGTCTTATAGCTTGAGTAAATTCATGCAGAGGGGGCACCAGGGAGCTAAGCTCATCGGAGCTCATACAAGCTTCATCTAAAAATTACCATCATTTTTAATATCTCAAGAGCCATTTGTTTAGCCTTGATATAACTTGACAGTTGAGCAAAGAAGACTTTGGCACATATGCATAAATTCTCTCTCGTGGGGTTAACCAGTTGTAAGATTTGAGTGAGCTTGTGTACTGTGGGACCATTGCAGTTACCTTGCGAAGGCTCTTGCAAGTAATAATTTGGCTTTTTACTAAGCTACAATAGTCATTGGTAGAAGGATTTCAGACTATGGATGAGTTTAAGGAGAATGAAAAAGCAAAAGCGAATTTTGTATATTGTTTTGAAAAGTGTAGGGAGACTGGTGCCAGTGTGTGAGAAGATGACTTTGAAAGGGACTAAGCCATTTTTTGCCTGAGACACAATGTGTATTATCTTCTAAAAAAGACTGATTATAGCATCT
This sequence comes from Ascarosepion bandense, assembly GCA_037127315.1. Classification (NCBI taxonomy): domain Eukaryota; kingdom Metazoa; phylum Mollusca; class Cephalopoda; order Sepiida; family Sepiidae; genus Ascarosepion; species Ascarosepion bandense. The sequence goes on from JBBBDQ010000171.1 coordinate 1,002,115, forward strand.
ATAACATACATTGTTGTGTGACCTTTGACCTTTTGCTTCAATTTGGTTTGAGGGCAGAGTTATTGCACCTGGCCAGGAGTTATTGCTGGCTACTCAAATGTCTAAAAGCATCACCATGGAAAACAGTGAAGCCATTAATTTCCAGCGGCTCAGCATTTCCAAAGGTCAAAATACAAAAAATAAAAACAAAATGAAACATAAACATACACAAGCACTCATACCTAAAAACAATGACCTGAAACTAATCTATGTACACATGGTGTTCAAATAAAACCCATGTGTACATTCAAAAGTGGAAGGAGAATTTTAATCGACAAACAAAAGACATTATTAACTGGGCAATGTTGCTGACCATGGCTGACAGAAACATGGCCAATTTTTTCCCCAGCAGATCATCTTGGCTCCGGCCTTTGGGCTGGGGTCCAAAATGAGCAAAATATGACCAGTTTAAGACCAGTTCTGACCGGTTTTGAACCTATCCATCATGGTGGATAGATAATGTTTTGACCATGACCTGGACATACACACTCATGTTCCCCATATTAAAAAAAAAGACCTTGTGTCGCATCTCTCTCAAGTGGGGAAGAAGAGTAAATATCATCTTGGCTCCAGGGTAGAGTGACGTGCTCCTCTACCATCTGCGCCTGGTCAACCCTTGTCACTGACCATAGCAACAGCCACCACCAGCAGCCAGCAGTAGCAGCCCTAGCAAAACCTGCCACTCTCAGCCTAGTTTGCCAACTCTAGCAGCAGCAGCTGCTACCAGCAACAGTCCTTTTTAGGACTTTCTGTTTGCACATTCTACAGTCCTTTTAAGGGCTAGCTGATTACATATGCACCAGTCCTTTTAAGGACTTTTCGGCTACATATGCAACAGCCCTTTTGAGGGTTACTTGGAACAGTCCTTCTAAGGACTGACTCCTGCAGCAGGAGCAGCCACCAGCAGCAGCAGCAGCTGCCCTCAGGAGTACTGAGCATTAGCCACCTGCAGGAGCACCAGGCACCAGCAGGAGTTGCAGTCCCGGCTACATGTGCAACAGTCCTTTTTAGGACTAGATGGTTACATATGTGTCAGTTTTTCTAAGAACTATCCGTTTACATATGCGACAGTCCTTCTAAGGACTAACTGTCTTCAGCAGTAGCCACCAGCAGGAGCAGCAGCCACCAGCAACAGTCCTTCCTGGAACTACTAAGCAGAACCTTTAGCAACCATCATCCTATGGGTGAACAGGCTACATCTGCACCGCCCTGCCAGCCGCTGGTCTAACGCCCTGAAACCAGGCGATCCTTTCAATTGGCACTGCCCGACTTAACAATCATTCTGTACATATGTTTGCCAGATTTGTAAATAAAATTTGGCTTAAATTTATAAATCCTCATCTTCGTTGTCTTTGATTTGATTGTTTTACTTTAACTCCTTGCAGGGTTAACAGCACCTGCTTTGACGACCCCGCTACAGAGTAGTATGAAATTTCATTGTTAATGTTAATTAGTAATTAACTTGATAAAATCTTTCTTTTTTTTTTTTTTTTTCAAGTAATTAGGCTGACATTTTTAATGTTCATGATGACTTTTACAATGAACTTTTCCATACTCACATAAAGAAGTCTTTGATTGAGACAATTAAACAAAATTTATAATGTTAGATTAAGAAATCTCATATTAAGTTTTACTTGACATCTTGGCTTCAATCAGCCACCATAACATCACCTCCTCATGCCTTTTCCATAAATACTTTCATAGTATTTGTTTGGATAAACTTTCCTTGATGATACCTTGACTTTATAACTTCAAGCATAGTACTATATTGGTAGCAAGGTTTCATCATTTTACAGTTGAAATGGCTTGATGTAAATTCTATGCTAACAAATTCTTTCTTGACATTTGTAGAACTCTTTTCCCTCTTCTTATTTTGCAGTCAACTTTGACTTTTGTAGTGACACTGGCAAATTAATATGCTTAATTTGCATAACTGCAAAAGAGAGCGTATATAACTCATCATTGAGAATAAATAGAGACAAGCTTTGCGACTGATTAGTGCTAAACTTCACTTAACATTTACCATCACAAATTTAAATGCAGTATTAGCCATTACTTTCTGTCTCAATTCATACTCTTTTATTGCTCACTGTCATTGATAGGGTCGTTATTCTTTATTTTTTCTCATATTCTCTCATTCAGTAACTTCTTGTGTCTTAGTGACTTTCTTGCCTTGCCTGAGATGAAATGAGAAAAAGTAAGTCTTCTGATGTTCTTGATCAAAGGTTTTCATTGAAGAAGTCGTTCTTTTTTTTTTTTTTTATCTTCAGTCTAATACTCTATCTGAAATGTACTAATGCTGCCGGGATTATAAACTTTACAGTTTCAAATCTAAATTTACTTATAATTTTTTAATGCTTTTTATTTCAACATGACTTTTTACTTTACATAGTTTTATTATTATTGAAGAATTCCTCAACTCTGAAAATGCATCATTGCATTTCTGCTTTTACCATTTTTATGTATCAGTTCCCTCCTAGCACATTAGCATGCCATTAATACATATAAGAGAATATTTCAAGAGAGATGAAGGCATTTGTTAAACCCAGCTTGATCCCTAGAATTTGTTTCATTAGCCAGTGACAAATTCTATTAATGAAAAAATCCAGAAGAAGCTATCATTAATAATTTCCTTTTTACCTATCTTATTAAAGTATAGTTTATTAGTATTATTACTATTATTACATAGCTTCATCTTTTCTTTGAGTTCTCAGAGAATGTTAAAAAAACCAAATCCTTCCAGTCACATTTGAAAAATTACATTAAACACATGTTGAAGCTGATTTAAAAAAACAAAACATTTATATATATATATATATATATATATATATATATAAAACATGCACACACACAATCAGGTGTTGAACAAGAAAGACTTCCCAAAAATTCTGATTTTTTGATCATTTGCTCAGGTTTTCAAAAGTTAAGCCCAAACTTTTTTTAGCAATCTTTGTATCTGGTCATTCATTTACTCATATGTGTGTATCTGTGTGTGTATGCATATATATATATATATATAAGATATTTGTCATTTACCTACAGTTATTGCAATATATATATATATATATATATATATATATAAGCACAGACTTACTTTCAAATAAGAATATTATGAATATGCACAGAAATTTCCAGTCGTTTGTTCTTTGGAAAAGTTTGTACTTGAAATTTTTTTGCTTTGACAAGTAGATTTTTTTTTTCAGTAGAAGCAATACTTTTATGCAAGAAAGTTATGCAAGAAACTTGAATGATTTGTCTGTTGGAAGTAAATCAACAGGTTAATTTTTTTTAATACCAGCATCTTGTAATATAATTTTATAAAAATATATATATATATATATATATGTCTCTCTCTCTCTCTCTCTCTCTCTAGAATTTATAATATATATATATATATATATATATAAATAATATATATATAATATTTATGTTATAAATACTAAATAAATAAATTATATATATATATATATATATATATATATATACTTGTCTCTCTTTATATTATAAATTCAAAATAAATAATATATATGTATAATATTTGTTATAAATTCTAAATAAATAAATAATATATATATATATATATTTTATATAGCCATTCGCAGACAGATCTGTTTTGCTGTATCACAGCTCGTCAGTATGGTTAGACATCCGATTGCTTTTATCCCAGGATTGAAACCCGACCGAATTGGTGTCAGTCGGCGATTCTACCTCTGAGCAATGGGTGCTCGGTAGAAGGAGGCAGACTTTTAGCATATGATGTATCATACGCCAGTAGTTAGTGCTCTAATTCATTACTGAATGAGCAATGTGTAAATGCTAGAGTAGCTACTGCTTTTGCAAAGTCTACCATTCTTCCAGAGTGCTCAATTAGGTTGCGAGAATATTTGTTATAAATTCTAAATAAATATATATATATATATATATATATATTGCACACAGAGAACTTGTAGTTATAAACTAATGAAGGTACACCAAGATAATTAAAAAGTGCTCAATGCCACATAAAGTGGTAAAGCTAAATATAATCGACATTTTGGTTGTTACTGACACTGGCTGCGACCCAGATTTCATGCTCATAAATGCAATCCTCAGGCCACTGGAATACCAGGCTAAATTACACCAGAGCATTTCTAACCTAGATGAGTGCAAGTTGTTGAGAACACAGAAGTGCTGGAATTGAAAAATTGGATGGAGAGGGATTACCAACCTAACTAAGGTATTAGAATAGCCATAAATGCTCTGAGAGAATGGAGTGGGGAAAGAAAGTTTTTAACAACTTGCACTCATCTGGGTTATAAATGCTCTGATGTAATTTAGCCTGGTATTCCAGTGGCCTGAGGATTGCATTTACGTTCATGAAACCTGGGTCATGGCCAGTTTCGGATTTTGGGAACAACCATAATGGCAATTATATATATATATATATATATATATATATGAGATTGACACACAGAATTCTTTCAAAGTGTTCAGTATTGGGTATATAGCATTTGTTGCTTTAAACAATGTGAACATTCAAATCAACATTTAAGCAATTATCAGGTAGCTTAGTAGGAATTTGTTTTCATGTATCCATTTGGAAATGAGCCTTGATATGTGGTTTAAAACTTTACATTGTTCTGAAAATGTGATTATTGCTGTTTTCTTCTCTAGACAAAGGTTGTTTTTTTCAGGTCATATAAGCTGGTGCTACTTTTTCTTATTTTTCATATTATTTTTGGTGTGTTTTTTATTTAAACACTGTCAAAAAAGTTTTGCATGTTTTTATTTTGCATGTGTTCTGTGAGTAGTTTACCTATTTCATGGTATTTTGTTACATGAAAAATGGAAAGTCTCTGAAAATAGAGAAGCTCACAGTCACACAAAACATAACACTTTCAAAAACCATATCAGTCAGTCAGTTAAGTGCCATACATGATACACGCTTGGGTGATCATGTCTCGAAAGAAACATGACTGACTGGGCAGAAGATTATTCCGCAGTAGGTTGCTATTGCTTTCTGCAGTAGACTGGTTGCCGACCAAGGCTATAGAACTCAATCTATCCTGTTATTTAACCCATAACTGGAAGGAAGAGATGGATTAATACCTTTTCCAAGGGTATTTGCACGTAAGTGAATGCAATGAATTTGGCTGGAATTTGAACTCGGTTCCCCGATTTCTCGTTCCAAGCCGATATCCAATGCACCACAATGCCAAACCATATAGAACACTCAAAAGACAAGCTAGAAATTGAATCCTTCACTAAAATAGTCAACATACAGGACAAAAAAATAGGATGGTAGATAAAATTTTCGTCTATTTTTGTAGGTAGTCAAATTATAGGTTCTGTCAAAGTTTATGCTGATAATTATTTATTTTTATTTCATGAGCTGTTTTATTAGTGTCAAAGGTCAGAACAAATACGATTTAAGCTAAAGAGTATGCAAAATAATAATCATTCAGTTCTACAAAGATGACTATTTCCAACATTGCCATAAAGGTCTTAAAGATACAAATGGCCCACAGACTATTCAGATATTAATTCAATAGAAAACTTATTAAAATCAAAAAATATATGTTTTACCCATAAATATAACATACCTTAAAATATTTTTATCGTATATATGAGTAATGACTTGTTTTTCAAATGTTTCATCAAATATGACAGATCAGAAAAACTTGAATTCTTCTTTTCTTTATTTTTTTTGTAATAGTCATAAATTATTCCCTTTTGTGGAAGCAAAGGAGTGTAAGAAAAATTGTACCCTGATGTTTTTAGAATTACCTACTTTTGAAAAAAACAATCAACATTCCAATTATTTTTTCAACATTTATTGTTTTAGTAGAACAGTCAATTAGTTAAAATAGTATTTGTCTATACTTCTGAGATGAGGTAGTATTTATATTATTTACATTGTTCGGACTATTCAGAAATCCATATACTGATGTCTTCAAGGACATATGGTCCAGCGGATATAGGCATTGGTTAGTTCCAAAGATTTGACTATAAGAATTGTGAGTTCAATACCAGGCTATAGCAGTGGTGAATAAATAACTTGAGTTGAGTTAAAGGGAGATAACTACATGGCTACCGGAAGTAGCATTGCCCATGGAATTAGAATGGTATAACCCAGTGATTGAATAAAGGGTTTGGTTTGGAGTTCCTAGCACCTGAAGAAGGTGCAACAGCTGAAACATCATAAAATGGCAATAAAAACGAGGACGGTAGTTTGAACATTGTAAATAAAGTAGTTAAAATAGTTACTTATACTTTTCATTTATTTTTTAATATTTATTATAACTCATTAAAATTATTGATTTTTTTTTCTTTTTTATGAGAATGGAAGATAGAAATGAAAGAAGAACCTGATGAAGGAGATGGGTAAACGGTTTGAAATAGAGAAGGTGTAAAAAAAAAAAAAAAGACGTAATTCAAACATTTTAAATATTCAAAAGAAAGGTAAATGATACATAAATAACTATTTGCGTAGTACTTTTATTTTATATACTGACTTCTAAGTAACCTTGACATATTTGGAAAGGATATTAGAATAATCCAGAACCTATACTGGTAGAAACCCGTTTTGCATACAGATAGTACATGTACAAAAATAGAAAGCAGTATATGACACTCGTCTTATTCAACCTATACAGTGAGGTGAATCTGAGAGAACTAGAAGTCCTACCAGGATTCATTATTGGCAGTCACAATCTTAACAACATAAGATATACAGGTAACACAGTATTGATAGGAACAGTATTGATATAGAAAAGAAAACTAAAGAAACTTCTATAGAAGATAGTAAAAGAAAGTGGGAAGAAAAGACAAAACATCAATTGCAAAAAGAGAAAATATGTTTGTCAGAAAAAGGAACAACCCAATATAGAAATTACAAAATGGAGAAACCAAAATATGACAAGTACAAAAGTTCTAATATCTGAGAAATGTTTAACAGAGAACGGAAAGTGCAATACAAAAATCCAATGGCATATTGGGAAAGCAAAAAATGATTCCAAAACTAAGCAAAGTATTAGGAAATAGGAAAGTTTCATTAGAAACAAAGAAAAGATTACTAAACTGTTGTATTTTCAGTACTCCTATATGGTCGTGAATGCTGGACAATTCTCTCACAGACGAAGAAACTTGAGGTGACAGAAATTTTGTTCGACTGATAGATTCTGAGAATACTAAAGGTTAAGCATCTGAATAATGAGTTTTAGAGAAAATAGAAACAAAAAGGCTACTTAACATCAGAAGGAGAAAGAGTTAAAATTTCTAGAACACATGAAGAAAGAGGGCTTGAAAAATTTGATACTCCCAATACATATTGAAGGCAAGAGGGTCAAATGAAATCTAGCTTATGGAAATGGTTGGCAGAACAGAATTTAGTACAGATAGCAAAGGACAGGAAATTGTGGCGAGCGATGATTTTCTATGTTTTGTTATGGCACATAGAAGAAAAGTTGCTGAAAAAAAACCAATATCATTAAAGATGCAACTCTCATAAACAAAGTTAATGTCGGAAATAATCATAAAATGGTAGATTGCAGAGTCTAAAATTGAGAGAAAAAATGATTCCAAAACAGAAACCTCCTTGGTATGATGATAAACATCTGAGTCCTGGGTTTGACAATAATCTAGCAGCCAGACCTTTAATTAGGATGTTTTGAGGTGCACAGAATGACCTCTTAATTGCTGTTGTTCCCAGGTCCATCCTGACCCGAGATGGTAGCACCTGTTAGGGTCTTGGTTATGGTCAAATAATTAACCCCAAACTGGGGTCAAACATTATGAAAGTATGAAAATAGACTTTTATAGTAAAAATTCATGCAATACTTTTTGGAAGAAGAAAGTATTACCAGTAATACGTTTTTGAAGGAACAGTATTACCAGTAATACGTTTTTGAAGGAACGGTATTACCAGTGATATGTTAATGAAGGAATAGTATTACCAGTGATATGTTAATGAAGGAATAGTATTACCAGTGATATGTTAATGAAGGAACAGTATTACCAGTGATATGTTAATGAAGGAATAGTATTACCAGTGATATGTTATTGAAGAAAAAGTATTACCAACAATACATTTTTGAAGAAAGAAAAAAATATTAACAGCGGTATATTTTTGAAGAAAAAAAAAAAATATATATACACCAGTAATGTATATAAACTCACTTTACAAAAAATTGAATGAAACTCACTTTGACAAAACTCACTTTACAAAAAAATTGAATGAAACTCACTTTGACAAAACTCACTTTACAAAAAAATTGAATGAAACTCACTTTGACAAAACTCACTTTACAAAAAAATTGAATGAAACTCACTTTGACAAAACTCACTTTACAAAAAAATTGAATGAAACTCATTTTGACAAAACTCACTTTACAAAAAAATTGAATGAAACTCATTTTGACAAAACTCACTTTACAAAAAAATTGAATGAAACTCACTTTGACAAAACTCACTTTACAAAAAAATTGAATGAAACCTGATCTGCAAATTGATTTTTTTATAAAGAATACATATTCTATTCATCTGAATCTTTTGTTAAAATCTTATTACCATTAAATGACTCATTGAGGTGTTGATATGCCATAAAACAAACCAAATGAAACAGAAAATGTCTTAAGATCACTGAAAACACACAGTGTATCTTTCTTTCACTTTTTTCCTTTTTCTTTCTTTTTTTTTTATTTTCAACAAGTTCCCCTAAAGCAAAGCAGTAATACTAAGATGCAAAGGGTTGTCTAGTTTGGGAGAATTAGAAAAAGAAAATGCTATATAAGGAGCAAGAACAAAAAAAAAGAGTAATCAGGACAGTAGATAGCGATTGTCATGGCATTTAAATTTTTGAAGAATAAAGTTGATTAGAAAGCATGGAGCTGGGAGAGAGTTCCACAAATAAGAAGTGCTAGAAAAGAAGATGTTAGCATTGAACTTAGAGTTACATCTAGCCAACTTAACTAAATTGATAAGACCTCATCATCAGTCTAGTACTCCAGTTAAATTCATAATGTTGAGGTATCATAGAAATACTAGGTGAATTTTGGTATACATAATAATTAATGTGTACTCTTTATAATTTTTAACTTATTTTCAGATAGAAATAATTTTGAATCATAGAAGCCCTTAGAACATGACAAAACATGATCTTTGTTTACTTTTTTTTACCCGAGTTCAAACTTGGGCACAATGCCTCCTAAACTTCTGCCAATATCAACAGAGCAAGGGGAGACGGGTCCACAAGTGATCGGACAGTAGGAAGATGGTTCCAGGGGATGGGAGCCCTGAAGTTGAAGAAGATAGAAGACAGTCATGCAGTCTTTACAATAAACAGTTGCAAGCAGTTGTTAAGCAAAACCCACGTCAAAGTGTCAGAAAAATGTCTCAAACATTTGGTGTCAGCACTGCAACAATCTCAAGCCATTTGCAGAGCATTGAAAAGGTGAAAAAGCTCAATGAGTTCCTCATGATCTCAATGAAAATCAAAAACTTAGGCATTTTGAAGTGTGCTTGATGCAATTTCTGCATAACACCAATGATCTCTTTCTTCACTGAATTGTGATGAAAAGTAGATAGCTGTAAATAATTAGGTCAATGGCTTGATGGTGATGAGTCCCCCAAACATTTCTCAAAGCCAAAGTTGCATCAGCAAAAAATTATGATGACTGTTTAGCGGTCTGTAATTAGTATTATCAACTACAGCTTTCTGGAAGTCAATCAGAGAATTAATGCAGAGTTTTACTGCAATGAATTTGCTGAAATGAATGCATACCTGCAAAATATGAGACCCGCATTGGTGAATCTACGTGGTCCAATTTTGCTTCAGAATAATGCACATGTCGCAAGAATGACATTGCAAAAACTCAGATTTAGGATACAAGAGTTTACCACATCCTCCATATTCTCCTGATCTTCTTGACCTTTAGATATGGGTTCAAATATCAGTATGGTCGATTTGTCAAGGAGGCAATTTCTTGATGTTACCAGCCTGAGGAGGTAATCCCAATGTGTGGCACTCCTAGAGTGTGTGAAAAACATTATCAGGACTTAATCAAGTCTTGTGCATCAAATTGGGTGGATGGGAGGTTATTGATAGTTGTGTTAGCACAAAGTCACAAGTCATCGTAACTGAGGGTTTGAGCATGCTAGTTTTATTCAAAACTTTGGCCATACCAGATTATGCTCTCTTTTTCAGAAAGTGTAACTAATGTTTGTCCATCATAGTTGCAGTATAAACCACAAATTGTCACTGTCGCTTCTGAACAGTCACAAATATACCTGATCAGGTGTCTGCAACAGGGATTAGTTAGCCATTCTAGCAGGTGGTTGCGCACGGAAGTGAGTAGGCAGCCATTGTTATCAGTGAAAACTGAATATAAAGTCCTTTCCCAGAATAAAATATCCTCATCCAAAGTTTACCTGAATATTTAATTCTCAGTGAAAATAACTGGTCCACAAATGTTCTAATATGCAGACAAAAAAAATGCAATTGTTTTATTTAATTGATATCACCCCAAGCAAGTCATTAAACCTACTAAAGAGTTAGAGGGTGTGGAAAAATTAGAAACAGAAATATTAATAATAAGTATGAAGAGAAAAGCGTAATCAGGAGGAAAGTAGATAGTAATTGACATTGCATTCAAATTTTTTTAATCTGTATCACCCCATGCAAGGACATAAAGCCACTAAAGTGCAAGGGGTAACTGGGTGTGGAAGAATTAGGAACAAAAACATTAATAATGAGCAGAAAGAGAAAAGAGTAATCAGAAGAACAGTAGATAGTGATTGACATTGCATTTAAATTTTTGTTTTAATCTGTATCACCCCATGCAAGGCCATAAAGCCACTAAAGTGCAAGGGGTAACTGGGTTTGGAAGAATTAGGAACAGAAACATTAATAATGAGCAGAAAGAGAAAAGAGTAATCAGAAGAACAGTAGATAGTGATTGACATTGCATTTAAATTTTTGTTTTAATCTGTATCACCCCATGCAAGGCCATAAAGCCACTAAAGTGCAAGGGGTAACTGGGTTTGGAAGAATTAGGAACAGAAACATTAATAATGAGCAGAAAGAGAAAAGAGTAATCAGAAGAACAGTAGATAGTGATTGATATTGCATTGAAATTTTTGTTTTAATCTGTATCACCCCGTGCAAGGGGTAACTGGGTTTGGAAGAATTAGGAACAGAAACATTAATAATGAGCAGAAAGAGAAAAGAGTAATCAGAAGAACAGTAGATAGTGATTGATATTGCATTGAAATTTTTGTTTTAATCTGTATCACCCCATGCAAGGCCATAAAGCCACTAAAGTGCAAGAGGATACATGGTGTGGAAGAATTAGGAACAGAACCATAAATAATGAGTATGTAAAGAACAGAGTGATCAAGAGTTCAGTAGAGAGTGATTGACATTGCATTGAAATTTTTGCAGATTGAAGTTGGCTGAAAGCATGAAGCTGGAAATGAATTTCACAAGAGACATGTGCAAGAAAAGACTGTCAGCATAGAACTTATGGCTGTATCTCACCAGCTCAACTGTAAATTGATAAGAACTCAACACCAGTCTAATATTGAGCTTAAATTCAAAGAGTCTAGGCACCATAGCAGAGAGCTTCTCTGAACAATTATCATGAAAATAATTATAGAAAAGACATGGAGAAACAACCTTACAGTTGTGGGGAAAGTGACTGAAACTGAGCTGTCAGGTACCAGAAAAGTTTTATTTTTTCTTCGACAAACTTAAATCACTGTTGCTTCCATCATTAGAATTTACTTGTGCAACCAGACTGGCAACAAGGTCCCACCTATTTACAGTTAGATCAATTAAATGCAGCCTTCACTTCTACTCCAGCAGCTTCTTTTCTTACACTTTTTGCCTGTGGAACTCCCTTCCATATACTTGCTTTCCTGGCAGCTACAACCTCCAGGAATTTAAATGCAAAGTCAATACCCATCTCTTATCCACTTGATTCTAGTTATTTCTACATCACCCTGTATATTTTGTTCTTTTCCTTTCTCTCTACCTTTGCAACTGTCTTCACCCTGTGTTTCTATCTTTCTCTTGCCCTTTCTCTGACACCCTCTGTAATTGGTCCGTCTCTCTCTTCACGAAAAAAAAAAACAAAAAACATTGTTCTTTTGTTTTACTATTTGCTCACCCAATACAAAGCACAAGGGTCACTGAAGATAAATGTTTACTGAATTAGATTGTTGCATAGAAGATACGTTAGGAGTGAAAATTATGAGTATAAATAGGAAAGAAAATTAACTGAACCCAGTTCCGTGGTTAGCAACATGCTCCCCCCCCCCCCGAAAGTGTCTTGGTAGGGGCGGCCTCTACCTATAGAATGCAATTTGTGCCCGTCATCCCCAAACATACTGAACCCACAGTAAATGGTACTTTAAACAAAATAACATACTCTTGGAAACTACTGTTAAAGTCACTAGATTTTCTGAAACAATTTATGACACCCTGAAAGTTTGAATATATCTAATCTAATCTAATCTAATCTAAACTTATTTATAAATGAAACTTTGTGTGTGTGTGTGTCCGTTACCTATAGACTCTGGAATGGCTTAACCGATTTTCTTGAAAATTTACACAGTTGTACTATAAGTGTCTGCGAGTGGTCTTAGCCAGGTTTTGTGTCAAGATACCCCTGATGAATATGGAAAATCGATAATCGAAAAAATCTGGTTATAGAAGGAGTGGTCCGATTTTAATCAAATTTGATACACTCATAGACAATGACATAAGAAATGATATTCAGAAGTTTCAAGGTTGCAGTTCTTACAATAGTGCAGAAAATTTGATATTGATACCAGGAAATCAAAATTTGACTTACTTCATTCTTTCAGTCTACGGGTTTCGCTTTAACTGGAAACAACTATTGCTTTTTACTGTTTTGTGCCAACGTCCAAAGAGTCTGAGCTCCAGAACTATGGATTAGTTTTAAAGCTTTCATTACACCTGAGCAAGAGCAATGCTGGGCTATACTGCTAGTCTGTTATGTTCTTTTATGTATGTTGAAACTGATATCTATTATCTATTTCTCTCTCAAGCTCATCTTTTTTTTAATTACCAATGATTTGCACCCTCTCTTCTGTGCCCCACCCCTGACAGCTTTTATCAAAGATTATATATATATATATATATATATATATATATATATATATATATATATATAAATTATAAATTATGTTTTAGAACATGTACATAATTTCTTCTATATATGTCCTCTTCTCAACAATCATATGGCTGTTTGTGTTTGGTGATTATTTCAGTGATTATTTCTCCCGATGATGTGTTTGGGTTCCAAACACTGAAACAGCCATATGATTGTAGAGAAGAGGACATATATAGAAGAAATTATGTACATGTTCTAAAACATAATTTATCATAAATATTCACAGCTCTATACATCATATATCCAGCACTGTTTTAAATTAATGTTTTGGACAGAAAAAAAATTTTTCTTTTTTCTCTCCTCATTCTATACTCACTCGGATATCTATCTCTCTCTCTCTATATATATATATATAGAGAGAGAGAGAGAGCACCAGGTTGATAGATGTCTATTTCAACATACAAGTATGATAATAATTTTCCAGTTAATCCTAATAATTATTTTGTTAATTTCTTTTTCATTACAATAGATCTGCTGAGCCAAGGAGCCTTGCAGCTTCTCAGGGCCTTCCCACCCCCCACCCTGCAATTTCAGAGTCTGCGGTGAGGGGTTCCTAAGCATGGCCCTGACTGAACCTAGACATTAAGACATTCTTCTTCTATGTCCCTTCAGGATGTAGGCGATCATGGCCTTCCACATTTCCCTATCCCTGGTGGCTCTGAGCATGCCTTCTCCTGTTACACCATGCAATCCTCGTTCCATCATCCACCTGATTAGGTCCTTCAAATATGTTATCTGTTGCTTTTCCCTGTCTCTTTTTCCCTCTATCTGGCCTGTTAGTATCAGATTCTCCAAGCCTTCCTTCCTCATTGCGTGTCCCAGGAACTTTAGCTGTCTCTTCCTGATACTCAGTATTAATTTCTTTTTTGTTTCCATCATTTCCAAGATCTCATCATTGCTCACATGCTCGATCCATGATATTTGCAGCATATTAGCAATCAGGAAAGCATTCACTCATGAGTCTGTTTTACAAAATAGTAGTTTTTGGAAAGAAGCTCTCAAAATAAAAGTTTCTTCTTATTAATGAAATGTGGATGATTTGTCATGGTGTATGTGTCATGGTGGGTGTTAGATGTAAAGGTCTGAATTGGTGAAACTAAGGAATGGAGCTTGTCAGAACATTTGCCATAGAAATAGTGCTATTTTAGCAAGAGGTTTACAATTGAAACCATTGTTATTATGACTGTATAAAACATATCTACTAGGAAAGTTGGTCCATTGTGTCATGATTATTAGTGATATTAGCTATTTATGATAAAAGAAACTTGCAAAATAACACTTAAAATAACAACCAATTTATACCATGTCTTGGACTTAAATTTTCTGTTGACATGAAATGGAAAGAATTTATTGAATCAACTGCTAAGTCTGCAGCTAGATAATTTGGTTTACTGTGCCATGCTAGAAAATCTTTCTTTTTCTTGCCATAATGTATCTTACCTTTTTTTTTTTTTATTTTATTTTGTGTGTGTGTGTGTAATCACTTTACCCCCAAGCAAGGCTGAACTGCCACTGATGTCCAGAGGTTAGAATGATTCGTATGTCTATCTATCTATGCTTGAAATATTGCTGCCACATCTGGCCTGGTGATCCTGTTTTATATTTAAAGATTCTTGATAAAATCCAAAGAATCTGTCATCCTAACACGATTTATTGGTTTCAGTCACTTTCCCACCATCGCAACATAGCTTCCCTCTGTCTTTTCTATGGTAATTGTTCTCATGAACAATTCTATGGTGCAGACTTTTGAATTGAAGCACAGTACTAGATTAGCAGTAAGATCTTTCTATTTTACAGTTGAAATGGCTAAATGTAACTGCAAGTTCTATGCTAGCAGTTTCTTCTCTCACACTTCGCTTGTGAGGCTCCCTTCTGGCTTATTGCTCTCCAGTTACCTTTAATCTTGAAATATTTAAATGCAATGTTAATCATTATCTATGATCTTCTTAATTCCTGTTCTATTGTTCTCACTCTTAAATAATTTTTTTATTTTTCTTATATTCTTTCACTCTTGGTCCCCACATTGTGTCTTAGTGACTTTATTGCCTTGCTATGTATAAAATTATTCAAAAAAATTAACTACAGAATAGCAAACAATATTTTTTCTAAGAAACTGCTGACAACCTCCTTTCCTTCTCAGTGACAGATCTAATCAGTACTTATCTGAAATCAGCGTGTCCATACTTTTTAAAGATTGAGATTACACAGCTTTGACAGTTTCTAAGCAAAGCTTCTCAATTCTGCAAAATATTTTTCTGTCAGTTGAATTATCACCAAGCTTTGATTTCCTCCTTTGCACCTAACTAGTAATTCACACGACCGATAAGTTATCTCACTTGACAAAAAAACAATTTTAGTTTCAGTTTTTGCTTTAATGTAAATTTAAATCAACTGTCAGGTAATTAATATTTATTAAGTCCAGCTTGGGCACTTGGATGGGGTGTTATGGTTATGTCTTGCTAGATCAATTACAATTAAGTCAGGGTTTCAATCCTCACTGAGTGCTCCATATTTTTGGCCTTGTTAAGCTTAGATTTGTAAAAGACAGATTTGAGTACATTGTGATGTTACAGTCTTCCAATTAGAGAATTAGCTTTCCTGACTATAAAATCAGCATTCCAGATGATGATTTTTACTGAGATTCAAACAATGACCTCTGGCAGCAGATAATATGCAACTACCTTACAAAGATGTGCAGATAATATAATGGCTATTGACTTAGAAAGCAGAACTGGTTAGCATTCTACTTTAATCTGTTGCATTTATTTTCATACTTTTCTCTTTTGGAAAATACATAAATCTATCTCTTCTCCCTAAGATATTGGTTAAATAGCAGGATCACATTACCCTTTGGGATAAGCCAGATGAAGAGGACAATTCTGAACTCAAAATCATGAAGAAAATCACTCCACTAACTGTTTTTAAAGAAATAACATTACATATTTAATAAGGAAAAGGATTATGTGAAGAGACATGACTACCTATACCTAAAAAGACATGGCATTTTAAAAAGATAGGTCGTAACAAACCACTCATTACTATCAGTTTGTTTTTGGTAAGCAGAATGTTTGAATCACTTTCTTACCCAGAAGTGTCCCTCCCAAAAGGATACTTTCCTGATCAATACAATCCTAAAGAAGTTAAGTCTGGGGTCAGCTGTTGTATATTTGTTCATAATATACAATTCTTTCTCTTGCTTTACACCCTTGCAACAACCACCTTCAGTAACCACCTACCTTGACTGGCTCTTTGACCTTGTATTGTACAAACAATAGTTTAAAAAAAGAAATGAGCATCTGGAGCTTTAAGCTTCATTTTCATCTTCAAAGCAACTCAGTACGGTTTACTCTGGTTTATATCACAAAGTGAAAAGCAATATCAAAAGTCTTGACCTGAACCAAAGACCTCCAAGCAAAAGACATCAGCAATGACTATACAGTTGACTTCACTCATGAATGTGTTCATGAGTTCTGAAATAATTTTTCTCATATCTTTAATGACCTGGGCATGTGAGAAACTTAGAATCTGCTGTCCCCTGCTTTCATGTTATGCCAAAGGCCAGTGAGGGTGGAATTAACAACATGGATGATCAATACTGAAAGGTACCAGTGCCAGGAAAAAAAAAAAAAGAAAAAAAAAAGAAATGAGAAAAATTTAGAAATTTGGCTTGATGTGAAATCCAAAGTAAAATTTCTTTCAACATGAGATCAGAGAAGATCAAAACCAGAGTTCAACCTAAAGACATCTTTTTCCCTATCTACATTACTATGTCTGTTAATCTATCAATATCTATTAATATCTATTTCTCTATCTGTCAATGTCAAGTAATATCTGTGTGTCTATTGATATCTATATTTATTAATATTTATTACCATCTATTATATGTTTGTTAATATCTGTTTCTGTCAATTAATGTCTCTGTCTTTCATTACCTATCTATATTTATCTCCATCAATATCTATGTGCATATCTATCTATCTATCTATCTATCTATCTATTCATTATCTAGCTGTCTTATGGTGAAACAGACCTGTTCCTCAGATCATGGACTCTCTGTCCTATATTAATAAGAGTTAACAGGAAGTTAACTTGTGAAGATCTTGGGAAGATCATCAGAGTTCTTAGAAGTTCTAGAGAGTTCTTTAGAGTTCAGAAGAACTACTAGGCAGTTGATATTAATTGGCAGTTAGCCAAATACTAAGGAGTCAGTTTTCTGTGGAAGATTACCAAGTTCCTAACATTTAGGGTGTGTTATGTCGATTAGCAACTGACATAGCATGATTATAAATTCAGCGCAAAAACTACTCCACAGCCCTACTCTCTTCATTATCTGTCTGTCTAAGGCTATTCATTATCTGTCTGTCTATCTATCTATCTATCCCAATTTCTTCATTATAATTCTATCTATCTACCTATTGAGGGTGACCTCATCTTTTCTTCAGGGACGTCTACAAAAGTGACAGATGGTGATGGTGGGAAGACGTTGCAAGTGATCGCTCATGCTGGAGATATGATCTATATCAGGCCTGGAGTGAAGCATTCTCAAAGAAAAGAAAACAACATGGTGACATTGGGGGGAGAGCATCGTCACATGTATTCATAATAATTGAAACTGTCACCCCCATGTGTGTCTGTACATCCATAAGAGATGCTGTACCAGCAGCAGCTGAGGCATACTTTTTGGGTGCAGGTCCATGGGGTCTCAAGACCAATAGATGGCACGTGTGTATGTCTATTAATATCTATCTATTCAATGCAATCCAATCCATGTCTGAAGTGGTCTTGAAACTTTTGAAATTTCACTAAGGGGATTTTACCTTCTTCATGGGTATTTTCTTTTTTCACCTATGGTAAGAGTCAGTAAACCGTTTTACTATCATGCATAAATCAGTCCATTCAGGATAAGTAGTCCTGGGTAATTGTCTATTACTGCAGTGACTTGTCGAGCTGACTAATTCAATACTGCTATCACAATTGACTTTAAGTGTTGTGTCTTGCCAGACCCCACGTCACAACAGTTGGCAACAAAGATAATTTGCTATTTATTATACTAGTGGTGAACAAAGATTCAGATTTCTTTCAACTTATGCCAGAAACAATGGAACATTAAAATACATGAAGTATACATTGGAAGCAAATTTTTAAGTGAAACAATTAAAAATGGAGGGTTTGAAAGCAGTAAATATGGAATTAATAAAACAACAATAACAACAGCAAGACTACTAGAATTTTTTATGAAGAGTGAAAGTAATAAAAACACACTTTTTTCTCACAGGATTCACTTATAAATGAAGTTAGTGAATTTAAATAAAATCCTGAGGAAGAGATTACATTTGCAGCATACTACAGACGCTATGAGGAAATCTTTAAAAGGCTTTTAGTAAATGTAATTTATTGTTCATTCATTAAAAGTCTTTTAAAGATTTCCTCATAACATCTGTAGTATGCTGCAAATGTAAGCTCTTCCCCAGGATTATAATGTAATTTATTGTTCATGGATGTGCGTTGTGGTGCAGTAGATATCAACTGGAGATGACAAATCGGGGAGCCAAGTTCAAATTTCAGTTGAAATCCTTGCATTCACTTACACACAAATACCCTTAGGAAAGGTATTAATCCATCTCTTCTCTCCAGTTATGAGTTAAATAATAGGACAGATTGGGTTCTATAGTCTTGGCTGGCAACCAGTCTACTGCAGAAAGCAATGGCAGCTTACTGTGGGATAATCTTCTGCCAAGTCAGTTATGTGTCTTTTGAGACATGATCACCCAAGACATGTATCATGTATGGCACTTAGCTGACTGAATTTATTGTTCAATACATACTGGCAATGCCTAAATCTTGTAAAAAAAAAAAAAAAAGTATATGAAGATTATATCACTTATGTTAGTATCGTAAACATGGAATGTGAAAAGTTCAAGTTAAGTAGACTAATATTCGACATGTTTAAAAGTTTGATCTTCATATAAGGGTTGACAGCAAATAAGGATGCAGAAATCTGTTCTAGAATTTTAAATCAGTTTGAAGGGGACTGTAGCTGAATAGCATCAAAGTATAGTCAACTTACAAGATATGGCTAGAACTGAGGAAAGACATGTATCTCACATAAATTCAGTTAATCACAAAGCATTTGGGAAAACAAAATGCTTTACCAAATCGAATCAGTGTTATGGACATGGTGAACTACATTTCAAGAGACCCCCCCCCCCACCTTATGGTGAGAATTTAGAAATTGAAAACAGAAATTATTTCAACTATGGAAATGAGTTTGCATTGTAAAGTTAAAAGAAGAATAAAAATTCAAAAGCAATTTAAATGTAGCATTGATAACAGACAACACAGACAAGCCCCCCCCCCCCCCCAAAAAAAAAAAATTATGGCTGTAAAAACAAATAAAAGAAATAGAAAGTTTCAGTTAGTCACAGGATCAGATTTGACTTTTAAATGGTAAAGAATAAATAAACCAATATCAAAAAATTGCTTGGGGCATTACTGGTCAGAAAATTTAAATTTAAAGGTTGTTGGAGTTTTGTTTTCTGTAGTGTTGTATACTGGTGAGCCAGCAAGAGGCTGACTCATTTTATAATTCACCAATAGAAGGGTTAACCAATCAGAAGGCTCAAAATATTCAATGCGACATGTATAAAAGACGGCCATATTTTCCTGAGTATTGGCAATCTGATCCGATTCAGTAGTGTCTGACACATGAGTGTTAATTTTTGATGTTGTTTCACTGAACAGATTATGTACTGCACTGTATTCTATATTCATAAACTATGGTGGACATGGTCAACAAAGGTGAGTTCACATTAGATGTATTGTTTTTTGGGAAAACGGTGAAAACTGAAGCCTTTGTGATGGAAAGAACTTATAACTTGTTTGGAACAGATTGGTTGAAACTTTTTTTTTTAATCATATCACCCCCAAGCAAGGTGGTAATGCCACTGATATGCAGGGGGCTACTTAAGAGTAAAAAGATTGGAAAAGAGAATGCTGGAAACCACATCCTAAACAGGGAACAAGGGATGAGCCTCTTCACCTGTTCAATAGACGTGGGTAGAGTGTGAACCATGCAATAGTTTAGTCTATCTACTCCAATTGAGAGAGAAAAAAAAAGAAGAGTAATATTGGAACAGAGAAAACCGAAAACCACATCCTAAACAGGGAACAAGGGATGAGCCTCTTCACCTGTTCAATTATTCAATTTATGGGATTTGCCTTTAAAATCTTTTTGCAATAAAGTGGAGGGCTCTTTGAATAACTCTGCAAGGCTAAAAATTGAATTGAAAAGTCAATTTCTGCAAATTTCTTCTGGAGGATTAGGAAGATGCTCAAAAACTAACACCAAGTTTCACTTAAGGGAAAATGTGGTACCAATGTTTACACTAAGGAGAAAAGTGCCTTTTTTAGCTTTGAATATGATAAACAAGGAATTAGATTGCTTGGAATGTAAGTGTGATCTCTAAAATAGATTAGTGATTAGGCCTGAAGAAGTATTGAGGTGGTTGTTTTTTGAATTGGCCTTGTGTGAAACATAACCAAACTTACTACAACTTAGAGGTTTTATCCAGAAATATCAGAAGGCTATCAGAAGGTGAATTTTGTGGAAAATAAAAGTATACCTTCTGTATGTTTAAATAGAAATTTATTAATAGTAAGAATAACATGAATTGGTTGAAGTTAAGCATTCAATGAGAAACAGTAGTAAGAAGTTAAGTGTATCAAGAGTTTGTAGTAGTAACTTGTGTGAACATAGGCAGGAATGTACATATGTATGAGCATTACCTTTGGGTAGAAATGTCTGAAGTATTCACTCAGCCATAAAGGGTCTCTTTTGGTTATCAAGTTTAAGAAAGAGACAGATGAATGATGAAGAGGAAGGGGGGTGAAAGAGAAAGGTAGTAATAATAATAACGATCACTTGACATTTGTCAGGGGTACATATTAACTATGCCCATCTTTTTCTCTCTGGGGCGACAGTTGAATTTGCTCCATCTTTTATTTCTTTTGTGGGGCTCGAAAGGGGTCATTTGGGAATTCACTCTCGAATGTGATTCTGGCCTTTCCATTGGACAGTGACAAACTTTGCGTTGGATCACGAAATTGTCAGTGAAAGAATTTGTTTCTGATAATTGAAGATTATTTGAATTTTGTTTTTAGATGTTTTCTATTGGGTAAAAAACATTTTGCATCAAGGTGTGAAATTTAATGAGTTTTGTTTTTGATTCGCTTTTACGTGTGTGCTAAGCAAAGTTTGTAAATTCAAGTCTTTTTTATTTCTAACAAAATCAATGAGTCAGTGCTTCGCATTTGAATTTTAAATCTAGATCTTGTTTTGTTCACTACAAACCTCCCTAATTGTCTACCTGAAAAAAGAAAATTCGTGTATGTGCTGATTTCTGCATGGGATTGAATGATTGTCTACAAGCTTACCCCTGCCAAGTTTGGAAAATATTTTCACAAAGTGGCAGAAAGTATTTTTTAAAGTTAACTTTGTATATTTGCAAATTCAGGTTGATGAAGAATATTCAGAACTGCTAACAACGCCCACAAGTGATTTATACAAGATTAACAGATTACCTTTTGGAATTAAGGTAGCATTTGGAATGTTTTAGCAAGACATGGACATAATGTTGAGCAATCTAAATGTTGCAATCAATTACTTAGATGACATCAATAATAAAAATTGAAAATCGAGAGTAGCATATTCAGCATGTAAATGAAGTATTCAGAAAAATAAACGAATACAGGTTTAAATTGTGTGATGAGAAATACAAATCTTTCATGACAAATTTAAATATTTTGGCAAAATCATCAGTGAAAGCAGTAGGAAGCCAGATCCAAACAGAGTGAGTGTGATTAAAAAATATGCCCTCGCACAAAAATGTGTCAAGTATTTTTAGGTTTTGCAAGTTATGTTTTTATTGCAAATATGATTTTTTTGCAAGCACCAATAAATAATTTACTAAAAAAAGACTCCAAGTGGAATTGCCAGAGAGCATTTGTAAAAACTGAAAAGATTCTAACATCAGACTTGTTTTACTTGCATTTTTATTCAAAATTAGAAATAAAAAGGGTATCCTGACACAGTGAACCAACTAGAATCATGGAGGACAATTCCATCAAATTAGTTTTCAAATAAAATTTCTGCCATCAAGAGCTGTCACACAGATAGTTTGTTGAGACTTGTACCTAAATTATGCAAACTTTTAGAAGATACAATAATTGCAGCACCAAGAGCTGATAATGAAATTAACAGCATTCTCTGCAATACTGTATATGATCTACCAGTGATGCTGGATGATAGTAAAATAAAAGCTCAGGTGGATACTTTTCTTAGAGAAAAAAAGAAACAAGGTGGAAATTAAAGGAGAAAAATAAAATAAAATTGAAAACTAATGGTGAGAATTGAAAAAGCCAGATCAACATCAAAGAAGACATTGACATCAAGAGAACACCAAGAAGGTTTCTGTTACCAGCCAGCTACAAAGAGACTAGGGAAATTTGAAGTTCCAGTGAAAATTTTCTTGAGGTTAGACAGTCTAAAACTAAGATTTCTGAGAAAATTTCTCAAGAACGAACTGTGTAAAAAGGGACTTATAAAAAAAAAAAATTACTGTATGTTTCAGAGATGCTCATATGGCAAGCAAGTAGGTCTTTTCATTTTTCTTCAAAGGTATTTTTTTTATTACTTACTGTTTTCTCTTTTCATCATTTTTAAAAATACTTGTTTTTCTGAAGTTGTAATTTTTTTCCCCATTTTTTGCTGGTGATTCTTGTGTCAGAAGTTATCTTGATTTAAGAGGCGCACAAAAAAGAAATTTTTTTTGTGCAAATGTTTTAGTAACTTTTTTTATAATTGTAATACCTTGGGAAAGGTATTAATCCATCTATTCCTTCCAGTTATGGATTAAATAACAGGACAGATTGGCAACCAGTCTTTCACAGAAAGCAATGGCAACCTACTGCGGGATAATCTTCTGCCCAGTCAGTCATGTCTCTTTCGAGACATGATCGCCCAAAGCGTGTATCACGTATGTCACTCAACTGACTGAATATAATAGTTGGAATAATGATTAAGGCTTACATTGGTTATAAAGTGGATGATCAGTTTATTACTTCATAACAATAGGAAACCGATCCCCCACTAATTACTACATAATATAGATTTCTTTTCCCTTTACCTATGAGTCAAATAACAGGACAGATTGGGTTCTATAGCCTTGGTCGGCAACCAGTCTGCCACAGAAAGCAATGGCAACCTACTGCAGGATAATCTTCTGCCCAGTCAGTCATGACTCTTTTGAAACATGATCGCCCAAGCGTGTTTCACGTATGGCACTTAACTGACTGACTGAATGCATTGTAAAGTAAGGTGTTGTTCTTTTTAAAATTGATTTTGGGTGGTTGTCCTGTATTTTATAGTTTTGTGTCTTTCTATTTCTAAGTTTTTGTGTCTGGCACAGGAACTTGGAATAACATTTTTATAACTGTTTCATTATGGACAAGACATAGATAGATTGGCAAAAGCATGCAGAGATTTTGCCATAGCAGCAAAATGACCACCAGTTAAATTCCAACCTTGGCCAAAGACAGACACACCATGATCAAGATTACACATCGATTTCAGGGGACCAATAAATGATGTCTATTACTTAATCATTATTAAGTTTTTCCAAATGGTCAGAAACTTTCAAATGTATGTTCCAGCTTCTACAATTACAACAAACTTCTTGCATGAATTATTTGCAAGATATTGTATCCTGGATACCATTGTTTCAGACAACAATAAGCAAATCAATGCTAAAGAGTTTGAAAGTTTTTGTAAAACCTTTGCTATACAACATCAAAATTCCACCCCCACCATCCAAAATTGAATGGACAAGTAGAACACTTCATTAATACATTTAAAAAGGCATATAAACAACCGAATGGCGGTGAAACTAAGGATATATTATTACAGAAGTTCCTAAAACTATATTGGTTGATCCCTAATCTTAACACTCTAGTCTATCATTTGACCCTGCATGGAGTACTGCTGCCATTTATGGTCAGGCGCCCCTGCTGCTCACCTCAGTGTTCTTGACAGGCTCCAAAGGAGAGTTAGTAACGTGATAGCATGTAATTCCACAAGAGTGTTTAAAAGTGAAAATTGTTTATCAATTTAAATGCTGTTGTGATGCGGCATATGTAGGATGTACCGATCTGAGGTTGGAGACGCGGATTTCACAACACGTCCCTGCTAATATACATTCAAGTGGCTCTCTCAGATCTATAAGAACAACACAATCTGTTCTGGATTCCGCTATTGGCCAACATCTTTTGGACAATCAAGTGTGTGCCTCGGCATATGAGGACAGCTGGTTTACTGTCTTGCACAGCGCTCGGTCTACCCGCCATCTTCGTATTTTGGAAGCAATTTGCTTGAAAATTCAACAGCCGAGCCTGTGCAGACAGAAAAAGCAGTTTTTATGCTCCTTACAATTGCTGGTGAGTCTGTGAGTGTAACATTTTTTCACTTTTAAACACTCCTGTGGAATTATATGTTTACACCCCCCTTACATTTTATGTGTTTTTTTTTCAATAAATTTATTTTTAAATGAGTTCCATCGTCTCCCAGCATTGTAAGTAATTTATTTTTGCCTTGTCCTTTTCCTTATTTCCCTTAAAATTAAAGCCAACGAGAACCTTGATAAGAGTTGGCCGAAAGGTTCCTCGGGTTTAAATAATATGACGTCTGTTCTTTTTAAAGCCATCAGTAATTTCTGTGGGTACAAATCATTATTTATATATATATATATATATATATATATATATATATATAAAAAGGCAAGATGTTTGTGTGTGTGTCTGTTTATTTATCTGTATGTCCTTTATACAAATCTACAATTTTTATCCGATTCTCATCAAACTTCACACAAATATTCTTTAGGCTGAGTCTGAGCTCCAGGACCATGGATTAGTTTTAAAGCTTTCATTACACCTGAGCAATGCCGGGCTATACAACTAGTTAAGAATTAAAAGCAACTTTCTTCTTCACTTTTACAAAAATTCACAATGACGTATGAAATCCTGGTTTTGCTGAATAGAAAAAAGATTGGCCACATGCTTAAAGAAAATGTTGAAACCGGATTTCGCAAGTAGATGTTAAATACATTTTCTGACCAATGGAAGTGATTTGCAAAACTAAAAAGAGTTAGTGATCCAGTGCTAAAAAAACTAAATTGCTATAAAAGGCTTCGGTCAGTATCAGTCAGACAGGTGGGAGCAGTGAGATGACACTAAAATTTAACAAGGGAGAAACTTCAAGTCGACCTGGACGTAAGGTTACATTGCACACTCGTTCTCTTTCTCCTTCTTTCTAGTGTGCTGATTCCCTTCAGTTCTTCTTCTCCATTCAAAGACGTTTCTACCAAACAAACACTCATACATACATACGTACACATAACCTTTTTCCAACAAATTACTACTATGAACATTCTACAACTCTTGATACCCTTAACTTTCTCATTGAACATTAACTTCTACAATTCATGTTATTCTTTTTTTTAAATAAATTTCTACTTTAACATGCAAAATGTATACTTTTATTGATTCTACACTAATCCATGCATTCCAACCTGCTGACGACAACAAAAAAAATCTGTAAGTAGTAGGAAGTTCAGTTATGTATGACACAAGGCTGAATTAATAAACATTAACCATCTCCTTGTAGCTTCATAACCACTTCTTGATGGGATTTGTGAATTTTATTCACTGTTTCTCTTTCAAGTGATTCTTTAACAATCACTTGGTCACTTTTGAAAGTAATTGATCTTGATATGTGATCTTATCTTGAAATTTCCCCATACAGTTTTAGAAATTGTGGACAGTCCTTTCTCATATGTGTGCAGCCATTCAATGCAGCATTGCTTAAGGTTGACAGAGTAGCACTTTGTTGACTCGATGTCTAACATTCTCTTAGCTTCTCTAGTGTCATTCTTAGGGAGCTGATAATGTTCAGATCTATTAATTTGTCATACGATTGATTTCCATACTCTTTCAAGTATGTTCTAGAAAGGATATCTATTACAAGTAGATAGCTCTCTTTAGAGATCTTTCCCCAGGTTTTTTTTACATAACCTTTAGATCATATCTATGGAGAAGCAAGATCGTTTGGTAAATTTTTGATTTAGTCCCCGAAGGCCTTTACCCTTCAAATTTAAAAGTTAACTTTCTTAAAAAAAAATTCTATACCTCCCCCCAAAAGGAGAAAAAACGTGCAAATACACGCAACTTTCAGCAGAAATTGAGTTCCAAATCAAAACAAATCACGTAGTAATTGCACAAAGGAAGTAAATAGGCCGAAAATTAGCTTACTATGCCTAAAGCCATTCAGCACTGAATGACATATTTCAAAGGTGGTTGAGGGGTGAAAAAAAGAGTGGGAAGTTTGATTTTTTTTTTCTGGTTGTTAACATCAATAAAGGTAGGTTTCTTCAATAAACAATTATTGATTTGAGTTCAGCTTATACATTTGCACAGAAATAAGGATGTTTTGGAAAAATTTGAAGGGGTAAATTTACCGATCATTTTTTTTTCTTTTAGATTTGAGGTGGAACATGCATTTACCACACAAAATGTGAGATTTCAGACTAGTTTTCTAATATTGGAACAGAGGGTTTTTAAATTTTCCTGTTCTTGTTTTCATGGTCTCCTGTTCCACATTTCTGCTGAAATTCATTCATGTTTTCATTTAGGCTGCCCTGATTTCAATTGCTTGGCATTCGTCTATTGTTGTTTTTAGTATTAAGGATACCAAGTTAATAACGCCTGTGCATCTTTGTTTTGGATTCCACTTATGATCCTGTCTTTTACTAAGGCATCCTGGGAATTGTCGAATTCAGAATCTTTAGCTTTTAGTTTTATTTTGTAAAACTTTTATATCAGTCAGGAATAAGTCAAAATTCTTTTGATGGTAACGGGTTTCTGCTGAAAAATAAGTATCTGCCATACATTATATTTTTTCTTGCATTTATTTTTTACGCGCAAATACCCTTGGGAAAGGTATCAATCTATCTCTTCCCTCCAGTTATGGGTTAAATAGCAGGACAGATTGGGTTCTATAGCCTTGGTCAGCAACCAGTCTACCGCAGAAAGCAATGGCAACCTACTGCAGGATAATATTCTGCCCAGTCCGTCATGTCTTGAAAAAGATATGATCGCCCAAGCGTGTTTCATGTATGGCACTTAACTGACTGACTATTTTTATTATCTGGGTTTTCAAACATGAATGATTTAAAATTTGTTGAGCTTGTGGTCCAGCTATGTGTAGCAATATTACAACTTGAATCAGTTAATTTTTTTTCTTATCACTTCAACAATGAGTAAAAAATCATATTGTTACTCACTGTTACGAGGATGCTTTTATATATACAAATAATAATAATGTCTAAAAGTTGTAGTAAGGGATTCTATTGAGTCCTATGTGTTGTTACAAAAAAGTTTTAATTCAGAAAGTAGTCATAAAAATAAGGAAGTTAGAAACAGAACATTTGGAAGATGTCAGAATGTTCCAGTAGAATCAAGAGAATTCGAAAGGTTCTAGAAATATGCAAATTAGGTGTTAGTCCCTATAAAAATAAGTTTTGGGGCAGTGAGTAGTTAGTTGTTACCAGGGTTTGCTGATGTTATCAACTCCGGTTATGATTCAAGAATTTATAACCATCCAAAAGAATCTCCTAGAAACTCATCAACAAACTAAAACCTGAAAGGGTTGTTAAAAGGATTTGCTGACATGTCAACTCCAGTTGTAATTCAAGGATTAATATCCAGCCAAAAGAATCTGTAAGAAAAGTTGCTGACCAACTAAAACCTGAAAGAGAACCTCATGGAACTACATGGGTAAATACATATTTTTGACTCTTTCATTGACCATACTTAGAATTATTCTTTATATACTCATTTGAGGATTTTCAAAAAGTATAGCACTTAACTTCTACACCAACTTAACTGGGTAAAGATACTTGACACCTTCTTACCTTTCCCTTCTCTCCTCATAACACTGGCCAGTAGTAAACTCTGTTTCTTGTTTTGAATGCAACAAAAATTGTATATTTGTAAATATTTTATTTGGTGTGCTTTGTAAATTAAATATTTGTCTGGGATTTATCTCTGAGTTTGGTCAATCATTTTTCTTTTTTCTTTTGTTACGCTTAATATGTAACACTCACATACTTTGTAATTTTTATACAGGTTTCCTTCAGAGATTAGGTTTTTTGCTGGTTCCAAACACATTTTTATTTTTATTTTATTCATTTTTACTCCTTTAAAGTTATTTTCAGGGTATTCACATGAGTGTGTGCTGTGTTTGTACTGCAGCATTGCTACTATTAGTGATGCAACATTGCTTCAAACATAGGAATACTTAATTTGCTTTTGTTGTTATTTCCAGTGTTGGTCTGTTTCAGCCCTTTCGTAATTGTCAGTGGGTTGTGTTATTCTAACACTATTTTATGATATGATGTTGTCCAAGTTAAAAGTTGAATACAACATTTGAATCTGCCTGGTGCCATTATGTATTGGGAGACAGTGAATCATTATTGTGATTCTAATTGGTTAATCAGGAAATGAACTAAGGGGAGATAATGCTGTTTATATTTACCCATTATATCACAACTACATTAATTAACCTTTTTTTTTTTTTAATCATTTCACCTCAAGCAAGGCATTCCACTGCCACTATAGCACAGGGGGTTACATAGGGGAAGGTGCTGAGAGAGCGATTGGATATAGGAAAGGTCAGAAGGAGGGTGATAGATGAGTAAGGAGGTACATAGGAAGAGTGTTTGAGAGAATGAGTGCGAGTTAGTGTGTTAGGAGGTGTCTATTGATGTTACATTTAGACTCCTGGAGATTGTAGCTGTCGGGGAAGCAAGTATGCGGAAGGGAATTCCACAGGCAGGAAGTGCGAGAAAAGAAGCTGTTGGAGTAGAAATTGTGGTTACATTTTATCACTTTCACTGTAAAAGGGTGGGACCTAGCTGCTAATCTCATACCTAGGGGGCACCAGTGATCTAAGTTCATCGGAGCAGAAGCCGTGAAAGTATTTATAGAAGAGGTACAGAGAAGCCATGTCACACCGGTGAGCGAGTGACTGCAGGCGGTCAGCCAAGTCGGTATCGATCACATTACAGATTCTCCATCGTATTTTGTCAAGAACCTCGAGGAAAATAGCAGAGACACCCGACCAGATGTGGCAGCAGTATTCAATACACGGGTGGATGGTAGATTTATATATGTGCAGGAGATAACCTCATGATATTTATAAGAAAAACAGTGTGTTTTTTTTTGTTTTTTTTTGTGCTGCCAATTTCCTTTGCAGGTTGTAGTGGGCTACATGGTACTAACAGCAAGGTATAATCACTGACCTAATCATTTTCTTGTTTTTCCATTCCTTGTTAATTAGTTTAGGGTCATTTCAGTCATAAGGTAATGACCATGCATATTTGGGATAAGAATGCTGGTTATGTTTAGTTAGAAAACACATGTCCCCTGGTATTATTTTTACCATAACAATTATTGTCGACTTAATAAATTAGTAACAAAAAATCAATATAAAACAAAAATGACAGCACATGTATTAAGAGAAAGATTTCAATTACAATAAAAAAATATTTAACTAATAATTACATAAAAAAAATTTAAACTAGAGAATGTGCTTTTGTGTGTGTGTGGAATTTGTGTAGGTCTGCATGATAGAAATATGTTTGAAGGAATACAAAAATCACAGGAGAAAAGCACAATTATGAAAATGAATGTGTCCCAGTTGTGCAACTACATCTAATAGCTTGAAGCTGTAAAAGAGGAAAGAGAAGAGAAAAATGTATACATTTTTATAGAGTTAAGATGTGTTCCCTAGCAATGTTTTTTTTTTAGGAAAGTCAAGTGGGATAACCCACAAACACCTTGGGCTTGATGTCGTTACATTGAATTTTAACCATTCAGTACTCCAGACTTGTAGGTATATCCCTGCATACCAACACAAACTAAATGTGACGCCATGTCGAGTTTCAAGTGAAAACCTATGTATACATAGCTAGGGAGAAAAACTATTCAAAATACTTGGTATTTTTCCCTTCCAGGTTTTCCTTGTGTGCCTGGTAATGATAGCAGCTCCATTCCAAAGTAGCAATATTAATTGGGGAAGCAACCTTCTGTGGTTTGAGCAAATTTTATTGAATATTAACTCCTCAATCATTCAGATGGATAATGTAAGAATTTAAAATTTACGGAAGTATCCTTCCTAGGTTCTATCAGGTTTGAGCACATTAAGTTAAATTTTAACCATCTACAACTGGAGGGGATGTGCATTGTGGTGCAGTGGATATCGACACTGAACGACAACTTGGGAAGCCAAGTTCGAATTCCAGTCGAATTCATGAGCATTCACTTATGCACAAATACCCTTAGGAAAGGTATTAATCCATCTCTTCCCTCCAGTTATGGGTTGAATAATAGGACAGATTAGGTTCTATAGCCTTGGCTGGCAACTAGTCTACTGCAGAAAGCAATGGCAACCTACTGTGGGATAATCTTCTGCCCAGTCAGTCATGTCTCATTCGAGACATGATCACCCAAGCATGTATCATGTATGGCACTTAACTGACTGATAACTTGAGGCCAATAGAAATGTGGTTTTGCAGAAACATATTGAAAATTCTATGGATGGAGCAAGTAATCAATGAGAAAGTCTTAGAGAAAATGGTGATAAAGAGAATTTTTGCTCAGAATCAGAAAGTGACACAATGAGGAAGGAGGGCATGGAAAATTTGCAGAGTATAATTGATCAGGGAAGCTAGCAAGCCACATATCTGACAAGCTTGTGTGAATCAATGGCAGAACGGATAACTCGTGGGTTGGCAATTAGAGAAACATTGTTAAGGTTCACATGAAAATTGAAAGTTTTCAGAAGCTTGATGGCCCATGTCCTGAAAGGACACGGGATGTAGAAAAAAAGCCTTCCAGACTGATAAAGTATTTAAGCATTGATTGTTGATCTTTTTCTACATGTAAAAGTTATTTTTAATCATGAGGTCAGATAGTTCAGTTTATTTGCATCAAAAAGGAAACTGTCACATTGCTCCATCCATCTTTTTTTTTCTCCCCCTCAACCCAATATTTTGGATTGGTCTCATTTGCATGTGAGATTTTTTATTTATAAGCTGAATTCATCATAACAAGTAAAATAAATTTAAAAAGCATTCAAGTAGAGAGATCTCAAGTGCCATTTGCATTTTGCCAAACTGTTCACAGAAAGATACAGACATAATGTTATATAGAAATATATGTAGAGTGTCTTCTATATTTGATGATGAATCTTATTACATCTAGAGTGTGGTCTAATCTTTTGAGATATATATTTACTGTATCAAGGCAGCAGATAATTTTCAAAACATCTATTGTAAAATTTAACAGACAATGAATGTCTGTTATGTTTAATCATGAGCCTTTTTAAACATTATATTTTGGCTTTAATTTCAGGTGAAAATAAGAACAAAAATTGTCCAACATTTGGATATATTTTTATTATGTTGGATAATTTTTGTCTTTATTTTCATCTGAAAGTAAAGCCAAAATATGATGTTTAGAATGGCTCATAATGAATGTCTATTGTGTTTAATTATCTGTTATATAGTGTTTTGTGTGCAGCAATCCTTCTTTTGTACTAGTTTTGTGAAAATAACTGGCAAGCTACTGTGGTTAAGTTTTTTCTTTATTTTTAAAATTTTTCTTGTGTTCCTATGACTTCTTTCTTTTCAGGACATGTAGAAATTGTAGAAATGAAATATTTTGTATGTTTCAGCTCTTCTTTTAGTTATTATCAAGGATGAAATTATTTTTAATTGAATGTATAGATTTTCTTATGTCTGTACACCCTTGTGCAAATTTAGTAGACCTTTATATTCTATTAAATTGAATGGACATTGAATATTATTTAAGTAAAAATCTGAATTTTTCTTGGTTTTGACTTCAGGAGAAACTCATCAAAATGCTTTTCAATTATTCATTAATTTTCATGCTTTCAGTTTATTTACAGTCTTGATTTGGGTTTGTTTATTTTTATTATATTTAATTTTAAAAAATTTTCCATCTTAATTATTTATTTTTCTATACTTCTGAGATGAGGTGGTATTTACATTATTCAGACTGTTGGTCTCATCTTTATTGCCCTGTTTATGACGTTTCAGCCATTTTATGCTCTGGACTTCTTCAGATACTAGGAAATTTGAACCAAACACGTCATTACAATCACTGGGTTAGATTGTTCTCGCATTCATGTGCAATGCCACTTCTGGATGCTGTGTAGATGTTGGAAGGACACATGGCTCGGTGGATACAGGTGTTGGTTAATTCCAGTGAATTGACTCAGAGTTGTGAGTTCAATATCTAGCAACATCAGTGGTGAACAAATAATTTAGACATTTGAATTAAAGGGAGATAGCTACATGGCATCCGGTTTAAAATTCCTAGCACCTGAAGAAGGCCAGGGTATACAACATCCAAAATGTTGTAAACATGGCAATAAAGATGTTAATTATTTATATTTTTATACTCTGTTAGAATATTAAGTTTAGTTTTTTATATAAAGCTTATTAATTTTAAGTTATACACTATTACTTGTTGAGCTTTTGTATCTGTGATGTGGTTGACATTGTGACATATTAAGTGAGGGGATTGATTGTAAATTGTTAAACGAGAGGGGCTTCGCCTGTGTGTTCATGTGTGTGAAGGCCTAAAGTAGGGGTTGGCAATCTCCAGTCCCTGGGCCAACTTTGGTCCACAAAGAATTTTTGTCCAGCCCAGCAACTTAACACTGAGACACTAATTATCTAATTAATTTGCAGAGCAAATGGCAGGAAAATGCCAGTTGAAGTTAATCAACTTATAATGCGACAAATTTTTAA
This sequence comes from Ascarosepion bandense, assembly GCA_037127315.1. Taxonomy (NCBI): domain Eukaryota; kingdom Metazoa; phylum Mollusca; class Cephalopoda; order Sepiida; family Sepiidae; genus Ascarosepion; species Ascarosepion bandense. The sequence goes on from JBBBDQ010000171.1 coordinate 1,035,275, forward strand.
AAATCAAAATTTAATACCAAATACACAGCTGACTTCTACAAGAAATATGTTTAGTCAAACAGAAAATATAAAGTCTATTAAATAATGTTAAAGTAATGTTATCATTTTTTGGATAAACACTTTTTTTAATAATTATATCTCCCCAAGCAAGGCATTTTACTGCCACTGTTTTGCAGGGGGTTACATAGGGGGAAAGTTATGAGAAAGAGTGACAGGTTATAGGGGGTGTCAGGAAGTGAGTAAGAGAAGGTCAAGAATACTGATGAAAGTAAAGTGGATGAAGAAAGGAGCATGAGAGAGAGGATGCAGGTCAGTGAGATAGGTGATGACTATTGACTTGACACTTAAATTCTTGGAGATTGTAGCTGTTGGGGAAGCAAGTTTTAAATGGAAGAGAATTCCACAGGCCAGAAGTGCAAGAAAAGAAGCTGATGGAGTAGAATTTGCATTTACATTTTATTGGTTTCCACAGTAAAAGGGTGGGACCTAGTTGCTAATCTTGTGGATTGAGTAAATTCATATATAGGGGGTACCAGTGAGCTAAGTTCATCAGAGCAGAAGCCATGAAAGTATTTGTAGAAGAGATACAGGGAAGTCATATTGTGTTGGTGAGAAAGTGACTGTATCTGAGCTGACAAGTCGAGATTGATCATATTACAGATTCTCTGTTGGATTTTGTCAAGGACACCTAGGTGGATAGCAAGAGCATCTGACCAGATATGGCAGCAGTATTCAATGCACGGGTGGATGGTAGACTTATATATGTGCAGGATTATTTAGTCGAGAAAAACTTTCTAGCCCTACACAGAGAATATATGCTTGAGAACAACTTTTTTCAAAAAAGAAATGTACTAAAAGTCATTTAAGAACAACATTGGATGATGACCAGCTGGATGATGTTTTGCTCCTGTTATCAAGTATTTCATTTGATGTAGAGAAATTGTTGAATTATAAGAAGAAACAAGTATATTATCAAATATGTTGCCATTTCTAACTGTATTTTTGTTGTGGAGTAGTTTTCGCACTGAATGTCATAATCGTGCTATGTCGGTTGCTAATCAACTTAACACACCCGAAATGCTAGGAACTTGGTAATCTTTCACTGAAAGTTGACTGCTTAGTATTCGGCTAACTGCCAACTAATATCAACTACCTAGTAGCTCTACTGAACTCCAATAGAGCTCTAAAGAGCTCTCTAGAACTTTTAAGAACTCCTATGAACTTCCCAAGAACTTCTCGAGTTAACTTCCTGTTAACTCTTAAGATAGAAGGGAGAGTCCATTATCTGAGGAATAGGTGTGTTTCACCATAATAATTTTCTTTCTTGTAAGGAATGTGCATTTTATGTTGTGTTAATTTTATCCTGTTATTCATGTAGTAAAATAAGGAAACTTATTTAAATAACATAAAATTAATTTTTGTTGTTCTTTCTTTAAACTTCCAGACCAAGGCAGCCTTTTGGACAGAGTTGTCTGAGGTCAAGACATTGATGTCATGGCCCTCCTTTGAAACATTGAACAGCTGTCTCCAAAATGTTGCTGACCCCTGACCTCAATGAAACTTTAATATCTCTATTGCATTCAAAATTAGAATTAATAACCTGCTTAAGATTTTATATATTCAAAGCTTGCTGTATTAATCAGTCAGTTAAGTGCCATACATGATACATGCTTGGGGGAATGATGTCTTGAAAGAGACATGACTGATTAGGCAGAAGATTTTCCTGCAGTAGGTTGTCATTACTTTCTGTGATAGACTGGTTGCCAAACAAGGCTACAGAACCCAATCCATCCTGTTATTTGATCCATAGCTGGAGGGAAAAGACATTATTTGCATGTAAGTGAATGCAATGAATTCAACTGGAATTTAAACTCGGCTCTCCGATTTCTCATTTCAAGCTGATGTTCTCTGCATATCCATTCATATCAATAAGAATTTTAAAAATGGCCATAAAATGCTTGAATCATAAGTACAGACTAAAATAACTTAAAATTTTGTAAGCACATTTTTTTCAAAAACTAGCACAGAGAACTAAATTTACTATTAATGTTTGATAATTTTCATTTTTAAAATAACAGATTAACTGAAATTCTCTAGCTTCGACTGTTTAGATTCTGCATTCAATTGAGCTGAAACTATCTACCAATTACTTTCTAAGTAATTATATGAAGATATCCCAATTAGTAACCGGTTAACTGCTAGAGACCAAATGATTGGCAGCGGTCAGGCTAGGGTCTCTCAGGAGAGAACATAAGCATCCTTCACCTTTCAACAGCAGTCTGTTTGCTGAAAAGTAAAACTATCATGCCTGATAATTAAATTGTTAATGGCCGACGAAGGAGGAAAATTCACACTGTAAGCAATAAACCTCGACAGGTCTCCAGGAAATTTTCTTTGAGTATGTTTCTGCTTGTGACCTAAAGTGGCAGGTGGATGATGAGGATGGAGGCTGCAGTCTGTTAAGGCAATTAACTACCAAATTAAATGAAGCAGGTGGATTTGCCAAGAAAGTTGACTTTAAATTAAGTCATTAATTAATTATTAATCATATGTATTGATAATTAGGGGTAGTCAGGCAAGTAATAAAATGTTAGGTATATTGGTTGATAAAATTTGCCAAGTTTCCAAGTAAAGTCTTCTACTTAATTGTTTTTGACATGTCAAAACTGAATAAGACCATAAAAGCAAGTGTTCAACCAGAGTTTATTTTTTCTGAATAAACGTTTTAAAAATTTTTTAAGTTCATATAATTTATTTGATATCAGCTCTCTCTCTCTCTCTATATATATATATATATATAAATAAAAGGACGACTTTAGTCATAACTCAAAATTTCACGTTCATGGGATCTTCAGAAAAACTAACTAGAGCAGTCTTTTTATAAAATTTAACCATGTTAAGAGTTTTTTTTTTTTTTTTTTTTACATCGTTTAGGCAATCTAGGCTTCTAGCTCTTTACTGAGTAGTTAAGTTTGCCTTTAGGTTTTTTTTCAGTATTGTTGTTTTATTGGCTGTGTGTTCTAGTGAAGATGTGCATTGTGGTGCAGTGGATATCAGCTTGGGACAACGAATTGGGGAGCCGAGTTCGAATTCCAGTTGAATACCTTGCATTCACTTATGCACAAATACCCTTGGGAAAGGTATTAATCTGTCTCTCCCCTCCAGTTATGGGTTAAATAATAGAACAGATTGAGTTCTATAGCCTTAGCTGGCAACCAGTCTACCACAGAAAGCAATGGCAACTTAATGTGGGATAATCATTTGCCCAGTCAGTCATGTCTCAGAAGAGACATGATCATCCAAGTGTGCATCATGTATTGCACTTAAGTGACTGTTTTATTCAAGACTGTATCTTGATAAGAGTTATGATTTGGGAAATTGTCCATTGTTTCCATCAGTGGTTATTATTTTTTAATGTATATATTTTAAAAGAATAAATAAATAGTTAATAATAAAATATTTTTAATCTGCTTCTAACTGCATTATGAAACATTTCTTATTTAAAATAGGTGCCTCATTTTTATTGCTTGCTTGATTGATTATGGCTGTGGTTCTGCATATTTGAGAAATAGTAGTAAAGAAAATGTGTCTTCCAGTAGGAATCAAACCATCATCTTCTTTTTTGTTGAGGAAATTATCATTTGATCAGGCAAGCTTTCCCACTCAGCAACAAAGTTTCCCACAGTAATAAAGAAAATGTTCCCCCCAGCAAGGATCAAAACTGCATACCTTTTGTATGGGAAACTACCACGTGATCAGGCAAGCTTTACCACTCAGCCACAAAGAATTCCACAATAAGAAAACTTTTTTTTTTACTTAGATTTTTGCTTAGGCTAACAAACCTAATAAACACTGTTTAATAAATAAAAATAGGGCATTTATTTTAAATAAGTGTTCACTATAATAACATCTGAAATTATATATATATATATATATATATATACACACACACACACACACACACAATAGCAACAGAATTTTAAGGCGATATAATCATTAGAATTGTTTTCTACAGTAATGGATATATATATATATATATATATATATATATACACACACACACACATATACACAGTAGCAGCCATAATATAAGAAACAGAAACAACAGACATAAATATGTGTAGTACTTAAAAAGTAATGCATGATTAGCAATTAAATTTTTTACCAAATAAAGATTAGGGTGTAATATTATACAAAGTTACAAAAAATTGCATAATAGTTTTTTTTTTAAATAAAGATTAAATGGAACAAAGGAAATAAGCTACTGGACGAAAGTTTAAGAACGATGTTAATAATTTGCCTAAACTTTTAATTTACAGTGTGAAAAAAACTCGATGGAGCTTTTCAACAATAAGTAAAAGTTCATTTATCATTAGAACTTTATTCTTAAGCAATATGGCAAATTCTACACGCAAAATGCTCTCTTTTGAAGAAAAAACTCAATATCACTATCAAGAAAAAAATGTCAATTTCAGAAATTTCTTATATTGTTCTTAGGTCTAAAAGTATCGTTCCTCATGTAATTAGCAGGTATAAAACTGATAAAATGCGAAACCAAAAACCAGCAGACATCCAAAAACATTGCAAAGAGAAGATTGAAGAATTGTTAGAATATCTAAAATAAAGTTTTGAAACTGCTGCATCAATTGCCTGTAAATTTAATGAGACAGATAATAAGATCTCAAAGAAAACGGTTGCTTGCAGGTTAAAAAATGCAGGATTGCCTGCCCATATTCCAGCTTCTATTCTTCTTATTTCAAAGCAAAATGAAAGGGCACACCTGGAGTATGCGAGAGAACATGTTGTTTGGACTGACGCACAATGGGATACAGTTCATTTCAGTGACAAGTTAAAGTTTACTATATTTGGTTCTGAGGGTAAAACTTATGTATGTTGTAGAACCAGTGAAAGACTTTCTCAATGTGTCAAGAAACTGTTAAGTTTGGTGGCGGCAGTGTGATGGTGTGGGGAATGATTTCATCTGCAGGAGTTGGCCCTATCATCTGTGTACATGGCAATATCAATGCTGAGATTTACAAAAGACTTCTTCAGCAGCATGTGGTACCAAGATTACACCCTAATCTTTATGTATCTCCTATTTTCATGCAGGACAATGCATCTTGCCACAAGACTCAGAAGGTTATGGCTTTATTTGAAGAATAAAGAATCATCCTAATGAAGTGGCCAGCCCATAGCACCGACCTGAATCCAATAGAAAATGTTTAGAAGATAATTGGAAAAAGAGCTCAGAAAAGAAACCCAAAAAACCAGGATCACCTATGGGAGTTATTGAAAGATGAATGGGAGGGAATTACTGCTGATTTTTGCAGGAAATTAATTAGATCATGCAGTCAACAATGCAGAGAAGTCATTGAAAATAAGGGGATGTTTACCAAATATTAAATTTTGTTGATATTTTGTTCACCATCAAATAATAACAAGAGTGTTCCTTAAGTTCTGTCCAGTAGCTTATTTCCTTTGTTCCATTTAATCTTTATTTAAAAAAAAACAAACTATTATGCACATTTTTGTAACTTTGTATAATATTTATGCATTACACCATAATCTTTATTCAGTAAAAGTTTCATTGCTAATCATGCATTACTTTTTAAGTACTACACATATTTCTGTCTTTGTTGTTTCTGTTCCTTATATTATGGCCACTACTGCATATATATCTAAATGAATAAGGAATGAAGAAAATATTTGCAACATTCAAAACATTAATTTAAAACAGTGCTCAATATAAAAATAGAACAATGAGTATTAAAAATTATATTTTAGAACATGTAGAAACTACAATCTACTACAAAATTTTACATTTTGTTTTGATATTGAAAGAACAATGTCTTATCAAGTAGTTAATAATGACGATAATAAACATTATTTTTAAAAAGAAAATTTATGAAAATTCACTTCCTTTTATAATTGGCAAACTTTTCGTATGAGGTAAAGAGGATAGGAAAGATGAGAAAACAAAAAGAGAAATCAAAAAGAGAGAAAGAGAAGGACACAGAGGAAATAAAAAACAGAGGTAAACAAGAGAGAAAGAAACAAGGGGAAAGAGTTAATGAGAAACAGCTCAGAAAGAAATAGTCCCCAAATTTAGGTAGGAAGTAAAATATAGGCATATATAGATATTGGTCACACAACGTCTGGGCTTAACAAAGGAAAAAGTCGGAAAATGTACAGAGGAGGAAGAAAGTGGTGGGGAGACAACAGAAGCAGCAAAGAAATAGAAATTTCAAACTTTGGCTGGAAGTGAATTGTAGATAGATACATTTGTTTGTAACATTATATAAAACTAAATCCTTTGAATTAAAAAAAAATGAAATCGCATACACAAACTTAGGAACTATTAAAAAGGTGCAGATCAGAGGATGTTTAAAAATACAAGATGAATATATAAATTCATTAGTGTTAATATAATAAATTGGGGAAAAAATTAATTAAAATTAATTTTCTCACTTTTCCTCTTTGTTAAGCCGATATGTCATGTGACCGATAACTGTATATGCCTATATTTTACTTCCTACCTAAATTTGGTGTCTGTTTCTGTCTGAGCCATTTTTCATTGGCTCTTTCCTCTTGTTTCTTTCTTTCTCTCTTGTTTCCCCTCTTTGTTTTTTATTTTCTCTGTGTCCTTTTCTTTCTCCCATTTTTTGATTTCTCATCTTTCCTATCCTCTTTACTTCATACAAAAAGTTTTTCAATAATAAAAGGAAGTGAATTTTCATAAATTTTCTTTTAAAAAATGACGTTTATTACCATTTTATTATTAACTACTTGATGTGACATTGTTTTTTTCAATGTCAACAAAATGTATAACTTTTGTAGTAGACTGTAGTTTCTACATGTTCTAAAGTATAATTTAATATATATATGTAAGCTAAATTGAATGATGTCCAGAAACTGAATGTTGGATAGACATTTATCCCTAACCTTTTACTCACAGAAAGAAACTGTTGACAATGTGAGAACACCAGGTAAGAATCCATCAAATTTTGATTAGCACCTTCTCCCTCTCGCTTACATACACACACACACACGTATATACATATGTACATATTTGGTGGACTGTCCCTTGAGTCTGGTATTGACTAATATTTTTGTTGGTTTCTATAAGAGCCTTTTATTTGAAAAATGTTGTAAACTCCATGAATAATTGTACTTTGCCTTTCTTGGATATTCTTGTTGAATATAGAGACAGTTTGTTTATTACCAGTGTTCATCACAAACCTATGTTCACAAGTTTGTGCACTAACTGGAATTCTCTTCTTCCTAATTACTATAAGATTAACCTGATATCTACCTTAGTCCATCACATGTTGATGATTTGTTTTTCTTGTACTCTTGATCAATAACTTGAGAAAATTCATCAAATGTTATTAAATGCATTATTGAGTGTAACATCTGATGCTTTAAAGATCCAGTAATTATTAATCCCTTGTTTTTGTCCTAATTATTTGAAACAACTGTAGCTAGGTAGGGAAAGTCAGATACTCACTGATATACTATCGACTTACATTACATCATGTTTCTCAACTTTGAGGTTATGTTTTTTTTGGAGGACCAATTTGGTGTTTCTCTCTCTTATCTAAGATCTGTCCTATTTTCAAAATATTTTTGCATACAAGTTCAAATATTTGTGTGATGCTGAATACATAGGATGGACTAATCAGAGACTTGAGACCCAAATTTGTCAGCATGGTTCTGCCAATATATGGTCAGGCAATCTCAGTCACTCTTCAAGGATGACCCAGTCTGTGCATGACTCAACCATAGGCTAACATTTAACAACTCAGACTATGCTGATGAGTATGTAAACAATTCAGTTTTACACAGGGCCCAGTCTGCTCAGAATTTACATGTTCTTGAAGCAGATTATATTAACTTACATTATCTGGGCTTGTGCAAAGAGGAAAAGCACTTTATTTTTTTCTTTTATTTGGAAGGTCATAATATTTATCTTTTTTATACTCAAATAGAACATTTATTATCCTTTTACTTATAAATTGTTTTGTGTTTGAAACTTTTCCACCATTATTTACTATTTTTCTGGTAATATTGTCTCTTTTCTTGTTTTATTTGGCCAACATTTTTCTTCTGACAAAGTGAAAGAATTCTTAAAGGAAAAAAAAAATCAAAAATACCTTTGCACTTTTTAAAATCAATATATCTATATATCTATATATATATATATATATATATATATATAGGTGTCCAGTCTGTAAATGGTGAGGATAACCCAACAAGATTACCTTAATATAAAATATTTAGTGGTAAATTCATATAGAGAGCTTGATGGATGTAAACCAGAGCGATATGAAATTTATAAAGGAAAACTCAACACATCATTTCAATTGGTTATAAACTACAGTTCATTTCATCAGACCTAATTTTATGCCAGAATGAATCTTTTCTTAAAATGAAGAGAGGGATAACAATAAAATAATAATAAACATAAAATTACAAACAAAAAATAACAATAAAAATAAGGGAACATAGGAGAAAGAAGGAGATAAAGAAATAAAAAAGGAAAGAGTGTCCAGTTCCAAATATTGGCATTGGATCTGTCTGGTGCAGTGCAGGCCATCATGAAGGAGTTTAACTCTGAAAAAAAAAACTCACTTCCCTTGGCTGTTGGCATCTGTTTGACTCCCATAAGGCCAACCTACCTACTTATACTAACTTCTCTCTTTCTTTGAACCGCTGCTCGTTAGTCAGCAAGAAATATAAACTTATAACTGGACTTACTTCTTTGTATATATTTGACTTCCACTTCAGTATTCCTGAATCTACTAACCATGTACAAGTTGTATATCTTTTTGTTCAATACATTTACCTTTTTCCTCTCACATCTTTTTTGTGTTATTACTATATTGTGTGGTTTTCTAAACAAGAAACCACAACAGTATCACTACCTCCTCCATGTTGAGTCTAAGGCCCTAACCAACAAATTTGTGAGTTTTTTTTTTATCAGAACAGTCAGAGTGAGTTGTTTGAACTGCTGCACCTTCATAATTTCTGTTAGACCAAATCTTCTGCACTGTCCTCAGATTGGCATCCAAATACTTTGAAATGTAAGTCTTGGAGCTTTTGTCATGAATACCAAGCAGTATGGCATGTCATTTCAAACTTTTTGACAGTGACTTGCATCATGGTGCTCTTTTTTTCACAGATGGAAACAATTTGCCCATTGCACCTTGTATAACGACAACTGAGCACCCAGAATAGAATCTCTGATATATCAGTTTAAAATTTTGTCTTTCTATAAATGAGAGTAATGGTGCAGTGGATATCAGCTCGGAACAAAAAATCGGAGAGCCAAGTTCGAATTCCTTTTTAATCCAGTACATTCACTTATGTGCAAATGTATTGGGAGAGGTATTAACTCATCTCTTCTTCCTCCAGCTATGGGTTAAATAGGACAGATTTGGTTCTATAGCTTTGGTTGTTGACCAGTCTACTATAGAAAGTAATTAATAGCAACCTACTTCAAGAAAATCAGTCATGTTATTTTTGAGACATGATCTTCCAAGCATGTATCACATATGGCACATAACTGACTGATAAATGAGATAGTCATGTTTAAAGTACATTGTCTATAACAGCTGACAGTCATTCTTAACTATATTTTTAACTATCCATTTTTTGTTAATGGCAGCTTTTGTTAATGGCAGTTTTGTTCTGGGGAAACAGCTACATAAGAATGTATTAATTCTGGTCATAAAATTTAGGGTCTTATGAAATAAATAAAATGGTTGCGAACAAAGGAAAAAATTCTTCTTTTCAGTCTAGACACATGAAGCTAATTTTATTTTCATTGTTGATCAAGTTCTGAAAATCTTTAAGAAATAAACAAGCCAAAAAACATGCAGAAATAATTGGTACATATGATGAAATTAAAGTAAGCTAGCAGGCTTCTCAAACTCTTATATCAATTCCGACATAAGCAATTAACATGCAAGTCAAGTGATATTAAGTGTTCCCAATATTAATTAAAAGCAAATGGAAGCTTATTCTACAAGATCATAAAAAACAAAACCTCAAAGAAAAATAATTACAAAAGGGTTTAAAATTTCACTTTTCCACATAATTAAATAATTGATAAAACATTTCTTTATTCTTTATTTTGAAATGAGCATATTTTGAAATGACTCTTATTTGAAATTCTAGTCGTCAATCCAACAAGAGATCCAGAGTTGGTTGCATGTGCCGTAGTAAACATCAAGAGTTACATCCTCTTCCACAATTGACTGTTGAGAAAGAATATTCTACTTACTGCAGTTAGCATATGAATAATACTGGGCAGGTATTAGCTAATAGTCAGCATGGATCTGGGACTGGAAGAGTTATATAACACCAGTTTATTCAGTCAAAAGAAGAGCACTCTCAGTGTTCTTCTTGTGGTCAGCTAGTAATAGGTCATTTTTCTTTTGCTCATGTGAAATTTTGTTCTGAATAAAATTGAAAGACTTGCAAAGAAGATTTTGTTCAGTTTTTGTCTTTATTTTATCTGTTTAAGTTTTAAAGAAATTACTTTGATCTGATTTTGAATTTAATTTTAAGTTTTAATTTTTATTTCTTGGCTGTCAGCCAAATTTTTGTTTCTTTTTTCTGGTATAATATTTATTTAAACTAAACTAACATTTTTGTTTACGTTTCTTTTTAATTATATTTAACAGATTTTGTTTCTATTTATTTTAGTCCTGAAGGTTTTGCTCTAGGTCAATGCTTTTTTCATAGATTTCTTTTATACTGTTTTGAGTTTTTTTTCCTATTTGTTATATTTTATTTATTTTTATTTTTGTCTAACTTTCTAAGTTGCACTAAATTTTTCAGGTCAAACTTTATTTATTTTTCTGGTATAACAGGTATTTAAATATTTGTTTTAGTTTGCTTTTTACTTTGTGTTAATTTTATTTTCAATTGGTTTGTTTGAGTTTTTATTTTATAAAAAGTTATTTTTATGCTCGGCCGGCCAGCTTAAAAAAAAAAAAAATGAAGAAAAAAAATGTTTTAACAATGGCCAAAAATGTCAGCATGTTCAGAAAGTTTTTTGGGTTGGCCACAAAAGACAAACTCTCACAGATAAATCCATGGCTGAAGCCACAAAATTTGCTGATAGAAGTCAAGAAAAAAATATTGCAGCCAAGAATGGCCCAAACTAAAAAGAAATGATGGTGGCTGAAAACAGCCAAAATAAAGATACCGATGTCAAAACCAAAAGCAGCCAAAATCAACCTATAAAGATAGTAGCTGAAAATAATAGTAAAGACAGTGCAGTGACTGAGGAATCTCCTTCATGCTGGAAGCCCTTACATCCCAGTGAAAAATATCAACATTACAGAGTTCTTGGAGTATATATATATTTGTGTATTTAGGCAGCAAATTTTCTTTTAGGCATGCCAGATGAAATAAATTGCAAACATTGTGTCTACTTATTTTCAATAAAATTCATTCATACTCATGGATAATCTTTCACATAATTAAAAGATGTAAAAAATAAGCTATAACTTGAAGAATTGATTTTATTATTCATTTCTTGATGTTCCCAAGTACTTTCACTCTCCTTCTGAGATCATCTTCAGGGATGTGAGTTTTACAACATAAAAAATATTTCATTTTGGATAATTTTCACATTCTAATGAATGCTAAGCAATTTGTCAACTGTTATAGTTGAAGCAAGAAGAAAATTTACAGTAATTTTTAAAAATACAGTTTATGAGTTATTTTTTGTTACCACAACTCACATTAATTCAGATTGCAGCCAAAAGGTCTTCAAGGCTATATATATTTAGTCTTTACAGCCCCCTCTGTAAAAAAACAAACAAACAGTAGCTTTTAGGCTTTAATTTTATTAGCCTTTCATGATTATATAGTTTATATATATATATATATATTAAGAGAGAAAGAGCATCCTATCTTTTGTGCTTTTCTGTTACATACGCTGTGATTACAAAGAAATGAAAACCAGTTAAGCTTTTTATTAGTTTTCTTTTTTCTTTTGCTTTTTTCTCTTGACCGTAATTATAAAATTTTTGTAATTTTTTTTTCTGTTATTTAATTTTAATATGACTATTTTCATTGCGATTATCGAATATTGTACACAAAGTACGGTATTTAGCTGATTGGTAGAAGAGGTATATTTTTTTATTTTAAAATACAAAGTTTACATGTTCATTAACTGGTATGTTATTATATAAAGATTTAATATCTAGGTTGGTCATTAATTTTTTTTTTGGTTTATATTTCTCAGTTTGTTAAAGAGATCACTAGAATTAATTTTTTCTAAAATTTTAGTTTAGGATTTTACTAAAATGTGAAGAACACCTGTTTATACCATAGATAACAAGTCACATTGGGTTTTTGGAAACTAGTATTTTGTTATTTTTTTATTTATATTTTTGGGTGGTATTCTGTTTATCATTGCCTTGCAATTATTTTTATTGATTTGTTTAAATTATATGTTTCCTTATTAATTTTATGTTCTTCAATTTTTTTCATAGACATTGATATTATTTAATAGAGATTCCATGTTATCATTGTAAGTACTGATTTCCATAATAACAACATCTCTATCATTATGTGAGGAGGTGACGGATAAATTGTAATTTTGAGATAATATCTTTAGTGAATTTGTCTTTTTTTATGTTATTTCATTTTCTGTTGTTTTCAAAGTGGCAGTTATAAGCATAAAGCCTTTGTCAAAGTCAGTGTCAGTTTGTTCATGTTTATTTGCATTGTAATCTCATTAGGGCTTTAAAAATTGCCATCTCAAACGATAATGATAATATTAACCATTTTGTTTATAAAGAAAATGTTTGGTATTCATTCACCAAGCAGACAGTGTTATTTCAGTTGAAATTTATAAAATCTTTTTTTATGGTTTTTCAGTAGAATCAGTTTCTCAGGTCCACTGTGATTACTTCTTTGTGCAGGGGTTACATAGGAGGAATGTTATGAAGAGTGAAAGGTTGCAGGGGGTGTCAGGAAGAGAGTAGGAGGAGGAAGAGATTACTGATGAGAGTGGGGTGGACGAGAAGGAATGTTATGAAGAGTGAAAGGTTGCAGAGCGGTGTCAGGAAGAGAGTAGGAGGAGGAAGAGATTACTGATGAGAGTGGGGTGGAAGAGGAGGAATGTTATGAGGAGTGAGGGGTTGTCAGGAAGAGAGTAGGAGAGGGAAGAGAGTACTGATGAGAGTGGGGTGAATGTAGAAAAACATGAGAGAAAGGATGTAAGTTAGTGTTTTCTTTCAAGTTGTGTGGAACATCAACATTTTAATTATGTTATTATTTACTCTTTGAATGATCTTTGCTATCCATTTTAGTTGTTGCTGCTGTTGAAAGTTCTTAAGTAACATGGTTTTTGTTATTTGGTATTGTTCTTTGTTTGTAATTGTGTAGTGCCAGTTCACAATGTTCAAAGAAGGATGGTCAAAGCTAAGATGTACATGTTTCATTCAGAGAAGCCATTTTAAACCATTGATTTGAGAAATTAGTTGTATACAACTAACAGTTTAGATATTTGTGAATGTGTTTGGCACCATGTATGTCATTCTGCAGTTTAGCTGAAACTTCCTTTAAGGCTGCCTCCTATTCTATATTCCGTTTCCTTATCTACTATACTAAATTTGTTATAACTGATCCACATCTCACTGTCTTAAGTGTTTACTAATTTCATTATTTTGAATTTTTATTACGGAATCAGTGTAGATGTTTTCATTTCAATTCCAGATCATAATCTCTGTTTTAGTAAGGTTTATCTTGAGTCTTATTTATTGGAATACTTGGTAGAAGTTGAGTTTTTGTTTATGATCATCCCAATTATGAATATCTATGATATCAGCATAGCATCCTTAATCATCAGTATATTGTCCTTAGAAGTAAAAGCTACATATATATATATATATATATATATATATGCAAAAATATATAAGATAAAGAGCAAGTATAAAAAAAAAGGGTCTACTTGATGTTGAACTAATCAGAAGTTGAAGGTGAGGCTCGATCAGCATGAACCAGTTAAGATCCATCAAGGACAGTAAGAAAATTTGTATACACCCATTAATATTAGGTTTTCAAAAGGTAATGTTGGATTTTAGAATAAACATTTTGTGTTCTAATTATAATAGTTGCACAATAACAACACATTTTTATGAAGATGGTGCTCTCTTTGCTAATTTCCTTGCAATCTCTTTCAGTATTTAACTTTAAAAAATTATATGCTACTCATCTTGAACATGAAAAAAAGATGTGATAACTTTTTTTCACATGTTCAAGCTAAGTGATAATGTTTTTCAAACTACATTAACAAAGCATGGAATGAAGAATCCACATGAGATCAAACTATAAAGTGCTGGTTTCTGAATTCTATTGTGGAGATATGAAGATCAAGTTTGCAGAGGATGTCTATCTGCAATTGACAGTCATCAGTTAAAAACATTACTTAAACAAAATCCACATCAGTTAACCAGAGAAATGTCTCAGATAATGGCTGTCAACATTTGAACAATATCAGGCCATCTCAAGAAAATTGGTAAGGAGATGAAACTCGGTAAATGGGTTCCACATAAACTTAGTGAGAGTCAAAGAATTTGATGTTCTGAAGCATGTTCAATGCTTCATATACCAAATTTGAATGATCCATTTCTTGATTGAATATGGATTTGTGATGAGAGATGGATCCTTTTATGAGAATCCTAAGCAATGAGCTCATTGACTTGATCATGACAAAGTAATCAAAAACTTTCCAAAACTGAAATTACATTAACAAAAGATTATGGTAACAGTCTGCTGATTTGCCATTGTGGTTATCAATTACAACTTTCTAGAATGTAACTAGTACATCACTGCTTTAGTTTACTGCCAGCAAGTGAATGAAATGCACATTCAGTTAAGCCAAATACAACTGACACAAATTAATCAACAAAGTCCAATTCTACTTTAGCACAACGCTTGGCCACATGTTGTCAGGATGACACTGAATAAGCTCACTGACTTGAATACAAGACTTTGCCAAACACACTATATTCCACTGGTCTCTCACCTACTGACGACTACTTTTTCAAGCATCTTGAAGATTTCTTAAGCCCAAAGACATTCTGTTGCAAAGAAGATGCAGAAACTGCACTCAAAGATTTCTTTGCATTCTAAACTTTAGCATTTTATTGTAAAACAATAAATAAACTTGTAACTTGTTTGGTAGAAATAGAAATGTATATAGATGTTCAATATTCCTATTTTGACCGATTTGAACATTGGTTAAAAAGATTTATTAAGAAATAAAAGTTGATTCTAAAATCAGATCTTATTTCTCAAACAATCTAATATCTATTTATTTATTATACTCATTTTCTTTATCCCCTCACACATCTTCTGCGGTCAAAGAATTTTCTACCTTGCTTTGCAAACATTCATTCATTTTCTCTCTCTTTCATGTAAGCCATCACTTACAAACAAATGTACTCAAACCCGGTGCATCTGTAAGTAAACAAATAAGTTATTTGACAAGCAATTGCAGAACATTTAATAATCTGATTTGTACCTTGCTTTTTACAAGTTTTTATGTGCGTTGTGGCGCAGTGGATATTGACTCGAAACGAGAAATCGGAGAGCTGAGTTCAAATTCCAGTTGAATCCATTGTATTCACTTACGCGCAAATACCCTTGGGAAAGGTATTAATCCGTCTCTTCCTTCCAGTTATGGGTTAAATAGCAGGACAGATTGGGTTCTATAGCCTTGGTCGGCAACCAGTCTACCACAGATAGCAATGGCAACCTACTGCAGGATAATATTCTGCCCAGTCAGTCATGTCTCTTTTGAGACATGATCGCCCAAGATTATGTATGGCACTTAACTGACTGACTGAATCAGCAGTTTGTGTATAAAATTTTAGGTTGTCAATTTCTTCTGGCTGGTAATCAATTCCTGTAATCCAATTCCTTTCAAACACTCCAACTAACTGCAACATGTGATTCCTGTTTGCTATAATAGTTGGCATTTTTTTCTGTTGTCTGTTATAGACTTTTTTTCTATCTTCATTGATAACCCAAATTTACATAAAATGTAGTTGATAGTCGCACCAAACCCAGTCATGTTCTGTGGGTATTTACCCATCTCCCCACAGAAGCATGGCACAGGTCCAATTTGGGGCACCCAAGAGCATACATATGGGTAGGCCAAGGTATGTATATCCTTCTATTTGTGTAGCTCGCATTATTCAGGTTCTTGATCATGCATGCAAATTAATGATAATTTTAGAACCACACACATTTTTACAAAAATGGCAAATGTTGGTTCCAATCTAACAGGTGAGACATTGTGGTCTCTTGGTGACATGTAGGTCAAAATTCTTTGGTCCTTTTTTACTCCATAAAAAGATGAGATCTACTTGTTTTAAATATGTGACCTGCAAAGTTGTCATTTCTCCTTTTGGGGTAGTTTACATTTGTGACATATCTGGATCTGTTTTTGTCCTGGTGGTAAGTAATTTTCTCTAGTGTTACATTGACCGTTGCAAAAAATGCATGCAACCCTGAGCCTTTTTGCCCTCTGTAGTAGTTTATTAAAATATTGTCATCTGAGATTTAATGAGATCATTTATATTTAGTTCCAGCAACCTTCTCTCTGTAAACAGAAGGAATGGTTGCTTGGTCTAATCTGTCTGTAATTTATACTGTGGATTTTCTGATAATATTTCTTCTTCCCTTTTTAGTTCTTTTGTGTATTTAGTCTTTTTTTTCCTTGATTGACTCTGAGGGGCAAGAAATGATAAACATTTAGCTTTTTTGTTGTTTCTGCTTTACATTTTTTGTTCAAACATTTTTTTATTCCTGCTTTTTCTCCAACTTTGTATTTTAAATATTGATATATACTTTCAAAATATGTTTTTTTAAGCCTTATTCATCACATATGAATAAGAGACTTCAGGCAATATAAGTGTGGCTCTACCATGGTCTGAACATGTAAGCAACAACAAATATTTAGGCAAAATGGATATAAAAAGTAGAGTTACATATAAAATCAGAAAGAGATGGTTGAAATTCAAGGGCACATAATGAGAAAAGAGAAAATTTGATATTCACAGGACATATTGAAGGAAAAAGAGAAGAATGCAGTGAATATAATGTGCTTGTGTAAATGGATAATAACAGGTTAGAAATTTAAAGAAATAGCAAAAAGAAATGATTAAGAGCTACAAAAGACAAAAAATTGTGATTGTTATGGGTGTCCACATCCTGAAGGTACAGAGAAAATAAAATAAAAGTTTGTATGCCCACACACGTTACTTGTTTATAGCATCTATATCCTCTTTCATAACGTGCTTTTATTTAAGAGTTCTTAGAATTTACTGTTCCATATATACATGCAGTGAAGAAAATACATAGATGTTTTGAAATCTTTTATTAGTCTGTAGTCTGAGTTATTTAATCTAAAATGCTAAAAGAAGTCTATAAAATCCATAAAAGAAAATGTGAGTGACAACACAAAACCAGACACCTAGGTAACTACAAATTCAATAACACCTGAACTTGAAAGAAATTTAGATAATCATGATATAAAATTATCTGAAATATATAAAAACCTGTTTAAAATTTAGTTAATAAAAAACTGTTAATTTGATAATAGAAATAGATCTTTACCAAACAGAATGGCAAAACATTTCAAAGTTTAAAAAAAAAAAATTCTTTCATTAGGTTCCACAAGGACAATAATGTATTCAATTCATGATTGATTTAACAAGAATTCCTGAAGTAATCTGCCATTACTTTTAGTAATAACCAAGTCAATAGGACTCAGTCTTTACTATGGGTATTTGCATGTAAGTTAATATAACAGACTCAAATTGAATTTGAATTATGTTCTCTGGATTCTAATTCTAAGCTATTATACATTAAATTCTACCAAAAATATAAGCTTACAACATCTAGTATTCTCAAGCAGCCACCCATCTAGATACTGATCAGGTTTGATGTTGCTTAATTTGGAAAATTGAACAAGAACTGGTGTTTCAACAGGTAAGATAAGACTAAGCTCTTCATCATGAACTCAAAACTCTTGATCTTAAGAAGCCTGTTGGTCCAGATAAAATTCAGTGGTTGTCCTTAACAATATTAAACCTGAGTTATCTCCAATCTTAGAAAGACTATTTAACCATTGGCTGATGGCAAAATCCTTCACAAATTTGTGGAAGGTATCATGTGTATGTCTGGTTTTCAAGAATGTGAGTGAGCACTTATTCCTGTCTCGGTATAGATCCATCACCTTTCACAGAGTCATTAGCAAATTTTTTGAAGCTATGATCAATAAGGTTGTTGATCACTTCAGTAGGAACAATCCCTTGAGCAACAAGCAGTATAGATTTCAATCAGCTCAGTCCACTGCTGAATCCTAACTGTAATTACTCATAGTGATCTACTTGACAACAAATACATCTCAAGGATGATTGTATTAGATGTTTCAAATTTTTCGATAATGTGTGGCATAGAAGGTTGCAGCAGAAGCTCATTAGATATGGAATCACTGGAAGTTTTTTTCAATACGAGTCCTTCCTAACGTTTAAGCCCCTGAAGTTAGTTAACAGCCAGTCCTCTGAGGCCCAGGTGATTAATGCAGACATCCCAGGCTTGCTTTTTGGTAAAACTTACTTTCTACTTTACAAAAATGATGTACCTAAGAGTATACTCAAATATTTTATGAATATTGAAACTGATGATTTAACAGTATATGGGTGCATCTCCAAAACTCTTGATGGCCAGAGCCTGACAGCTGATCTTTTCTGTAACCTAAGTGGGAGAAAAACTGGTTGGTCACATTCAGTGCCTTAAATACCAAACTAGTCATGTTCCATCTTCACTGAGCAAACCCTGAATCTTCATTCATTGCAATAAATTGGTGTTCTCTAAGGGAGACCTGTGCATTGATTGGGACTTAAACTTAATCCAGACCTCAAATGTGTCATAGAGAGAGTCTGGAAAACACACACACACACACACACGTATATTTTTTTTATTTATTTTTTTTATTAAAAATTGGAGTAGTTTGAATACTTAAATTGAATCAGCATTTTGTTTAATGATAGGGAATCTGATCTTGGGTAGAAGTTGTACCTATTGAACTTGGGTCATTAGAAGACAATGGAAATGATTGAAATAATTTTTACCAACTAAAAATTGAAATAGAGCTGAGTAAGCTAAAAGGAACTTTGGAATTCAAGTCATTTTGGTTGCAGCAGCCAGAAACCTGTGATAATCGTGTACAAATTAGTAGGGCTGAGGGTCTCTAAATAAACATGTAGTTATGCTGAAAAAAAGAGTCTGGAGAAAATGTGAAAGAGAATTGGCCCTGGGCAAGTGTTGGGAGGAGGAACGCCACTATAACTTTAAGCCCCACACAAATCTTTATTCCTCCATCGCAAGAATTATATATCTTTCTGAGATGATTTAACAAGTTAAACACACACACACACACACACACACACTCTCTCTCTCTCTCTCTCTCTCTCTCTCTCTCTCTCTGTCTAGAATCCAGTGTATGAGTTTTTATGTTAAATACTTTTCTGTAATCCTTTTTTCTAATATTCTTTCCTTCTATATGAAATATGTTAACAATGCAACCCTTGAATTGTTGTTTGTTCAGCTTTCTGTAGATATTACTTTTTTGCTGCATTCTAAATTTCTTAGCACAGACTCCTTATCTGTGGTGACATTTTTGGTCGACTGTGAATGGACAGACAACACTTCTTCTTTCTGGATCAAACAATCACAACATAGGCAGGAAGCAGGATTAAACCACTGAACTAGTCAAATAATCTACGGATGCTCAGGTGACCTACGGCCAACCCCTTAGTTTGGTTAGGACAGAGTAGACACCTCAACCCAGAGAGGAAGACACTGGAGGTTGAGGACCTAGGGCAAAAGTGTTAGAAATGGAATTCATGCATATAATCCATCACTAAGACAAATGGTCAATTCTATCCCACTTCAGTAACTACCTGACTTTTGCTGCTGTTGTCTACCTTTACAAGAGCCAGATAATGCCAAAAATCGAGTACTGCTTCATTCCTTAGTTCCACCAGTTCTAACCTTCATGCCTAAGACCTACCACTCCAGGCACATTGGAGTGAGCCACCCTCATTCCTTCTGTATTCCATTGGTTCCACTTGAGCAAATTATTTCCATAAACCACTGTCCTGTGGAACTGAATCCCAAGAGGTTGTATCCTAATCATTACAATCTTAACAGGTTCAAAGTCTAGGATTAACTATTACCTTACCCCCATTTTGTTTCTCATAATCATTTCATAAACCACTGTCCTGTGGAACTGATTCCCAAGAGGTTGCATCCCTAATCATTACAATCTTAACATGTTCACGTCTAAGTTAACTATTACCTTACCCACATTTTGTTTCTCATAATCATTTCATAAACAACTGTCCTGTGAGACTGATTCCCAAGAGGGTTGCATCCCTAATCATTACAATCTTAACATGTTCACGTCTAGGATTAACTATTACCTTACCCCCATTTTGTTTCTCATAATCATTTCATAAACCACTGTCTGTGAGACTGATTCCCAAGAGGTTGTATCCTAATCATTACAATCTTAACATGTTCAAGTCTACGATTAACTATTACCTTACCCCCATTTTGTTTCTCATAATCATTTCATAAACCACTGTCCTGTGGAACTGATTCCCAAGAGAGTTTATATCCCTAATCATTACAATCTTAACATGTTCACGTCTAGGATTAACTATTACCTTACCCCCATTTTGTTTCTCATAATCATTTCATAAACCACTGTCCTGTGGAACTGAATCCCAGAGGTTGTATCCCTAATCATTACAATCTTAGCATGTTCAAGTCTACGATTAACTACCTTACCCCATTTTGTTTCTCATAATCATTTCATAAACCACTGTCCTGTGGAACTGAATCCCAAGAGGTTGCATCCCTAATCATTACAATCTTAACATGTTCACGTCTAGGATTAACTATTACCTTACCCCCATTTTGTTTCTCATAATCTCATTTCATAAACCACTGTCCTGTGGAACTGATTCCCAGAGGTTGCATCCTAATCATTACAATCTTAACATGTTCACGTCTACGATTAACTATTACCTTACCCACATTTTGTTTCTCATAATCATTTCATAAACCACTGTCCTGTGGAACTGATTCCCCAGAGGTTGCATCCTAATCATTACAATCTTAACATGTTCACGTCTAGGATTAACTATTACCTTACCCCCATTTTGTTTCTCATAATCATTTCCTCAACCACTGTCCTGTGGAACTGATTCCCAAAGAGGTTGTATCCCTAATCATTACAATCTTAACATGTTCCGTCCTACGATTAACTATTACCTTACCCCCATTTTGTTTCTCATAATCATTTCATAAACCAAGCTGTCCTGTGGAACTGATTTCCCAAGAGGTTGCATCCCTAATGTTACAATCTTAACATGTTCACATCTAGGATTAACTATTACCTTACCCCCATTTTGTTTCTCATAATCATTTCTGAAACCACTGTCCTGTGGAACTGATTCCCAAGAGTTGCATCCCTAATCATTACAATCTTAACATGTTCACGTCTAGGATTAACTATTACCTTACCCCCATTTTGTTTCTCATAATCATTTCATAAACCACTGTCCTGTGGAACTGAATCCCAAGAGGTTGTATCCTAATCATTTTTACAATCTTAACATGTTCACATCTAGGATTAACTATTACCTTACCCCATTTTGTTTCTCATAATCATTTCACAAACCACTGTCCTGTGGAACTGAATCCCAAGAGGTTGTATCCCTAATCATTACAATCTTAACATGTTCAAGTCTAGGATTAACTATTACCTTACCCCATTTTGTTTCTCATAATCATTTCATAAACCACTGTCCTGTGGAACTGATTCCCAAGAGGTTGCATCCTAATCATTACAATCTTAACATGTTCCCGTCTCGATTAACTATTACCTTACCCACATTTTGTTTCTCATAATCATTTCATAAACCACTGTCCTGTGGAACTGATTCCCAAGAGGTTGCATCCCTAATCATTACAATCTTAACATGTTCACGTCTAGGATTCTTTATTACCCCTTGCCCCCATTTTGTTTCTCATAATCATTTCATAAACCACTGTCCTGTGGAACTGATTCCCAAGAGGTTGCATCCTAATCATTACAATCTTAACATGTTCACGTCTAGGATTAACTATTACCTTACCCCCATTTTGTTTCTCATAATCATTTCATAAACCACTGTCCTGTGGAACTGATTCCCAAGAGGTTGCATCCTAATCATTACAATCTTAACATGTTCACGTCTAGGATTAACTATTACCTTACCCCCATTTTGTTTCTCATAATCATTTCATAAACCACTGTCCTGTGGAACTGAATCAAGAGGTTGTATCCCTAATCATTACAATCTTAACATGTTTACATCTAGGATTAACTATTACCTTACCCCCATTTTGTTTCTCATAATCATTCATAAACCACTGTCCTGTGGAACTGAATCCCAAGAGGTTGTATCCCTAATCATTACAATCTTAACATGTTCAAGTCTAGGATTAACTATTACCTTACCCCATTTTGTTTCTCATAATCATTTCATAAACCACTGTCCTGTGGAACTGAATCCCAAGAGGTTGCATCTCCTAATCATTACAATCTTAACATGTTCACGTCTCTAGATTAACTATTACCTTACCCACATTTTGTTTCTCATAATCATTTTCATAAACCACTCTCCTGTGGAACTGAATCCCAAGAGGTTGTATCCTAATCATTACAATCTTAACATGTTCCACGTCTACGATTAACTATTACCTTACCCCCATTTTGTTTCTCATAATCATTTCATAAACCACTGTCCTGAACTGATTCCCAAGAGGTTGCATCCCTAATCATTACAATCTTAACATGTTCACGTCTAGGATTAACTATTACCTTACCCCCATTTTTGTTTCTCAAAATCATTTCATAAACCACTGTCCTGTGGAACTGAATCCCAAGAGGTTGTATCCCTAATCATTACAATCCTTAGCATGTTCACATCTAGGATTAACTATTACCTTACCCATTTTTGTTTCTCATAATCATTTCATAAACCATACTGTCCTGTGGAACTGAATCCCAAGAGGTTGTATCCCTAATCATTACAATCTTAACATGTTCAAGTCTAGGATTAACTATTACCTTACCCCCATTTTGTTCCTCTTAATCATTTCATAAACCACTGTCCTGTGGAACTGAATCCCAAGAGGTTGCATCCCCAATCATTACAATCTTAACATGTTCACGTCTACGATTAACTATTACCTTACCCACATTTTGTTTCTCTAATCATTTCATAAGCCACTCTCCTGTGGAACTGAATCCCAGAGTTCATCTAATCATTACAATCTTAAAATGTTCACGTGTACGATTAACTATTACCTTACCCCATTTTGTTTCTCATAATCATTTCATAAGCCACTGTCCTGTGGAACTGATTCCCAGAGGGTTGCATCCTAATCATTACAATCTTAACATGTTCACGTCTAGGATTAACTATTACCTTACCCCCCATTTTGTTTCTCTGCAATCATTTCATAAACCACTGTCCTGTGGAACTGATTCCCAAGAGGTTGCATCCCTAATCATTACAATCTTAACATGTTCACGTCTAGGATTAACTATTACCTTTACCCCATTTTGTTTCTCATAATCATTTCATAAACCACTGTCCTGTGAACTGAATCCCAAGAGGTTGTATCCCTAATCATTACAATCTTAACATGTTCACATCCAAGTTAACTATTACCTTACCCCCCATTTTGTTTCTCATAATCATTTCATAAACCACTGTCCTGTGGAACTGAATCCCAAGAGGTTGTATCCTAATCATTACAATCTTAACATGTTCAAGTCTAGGATTAACTATTACCTTACCCCATTTTGTTTCTCATAATCATTTCATAAACCACTGTCCTGTGGAACTGAATCCCAAGGGTTGCATCCTATTTCATTACAATCTTAACATGTTCACGTCTACGATTAACTATTACCTTACCCACATTTTGTTTCTCATAATCATTTCATAAACCACTCTCCTGTGGAACTGAATCCCAAGAGGTTGTATCCTAATCATTACAATCTTAACATGTTCACGTCTACGATTAACTATTACCTTACCCCCATTTTGTTTCTCATAATCATTTCATAAACCACTGTCCTGTGGAACTGATTCCCAAGAGTTTGCATCCCTAATCATTACAATCTTAACATGTTCACGTCTAGGACCTAACTATTACCTTACCCCCATTTTGTTTCTCATAATCATTTCATAAACCACTGTCCTGTGGAACTGATTCCCAAGAGGTTGCATCCCTAATCATTACAATCTTAACATGTTCACGTCTAGGATTTAACTATTACCTTACCCCCCATTTTGTTTCTCATAATCATTTCATAAACCACTGTCCTGTGGAACTGAATCCCAAGAGGTTGTATCCCTAATCATTACAATCTTAACATGTTCACATCTAGGATTAACTATTACCTTACCCCCATTTTGTTTCTCATAATCATTTCATAAACCACTGTCCTGTGGGAACTGAATCCCAGAGGTTGTATCCCCTAGTATTTACAATCTTAACATGTTCAAGTCTAGGATTAACTATTACCTTACCCCCATTTTGTTTCTCATAATCATTTCATAAACCACTGTCCTGTGGAACTGAATCCCAAGAGGTTGCATCCCTATTCATTACAATCTTAACGTAATTCCCGTCTACGATTAACTATTACCTTACCCACATTTTGTTTCTCATAATCATTTCATAAACCACTCTCCTGTGGAACTGAATCACAGAGGTTGTATCCCCAATCATTACAATCTTAACATGTTCACGTCTACGATTAACTATTACCTTACCCCCATTTTGTTTCTCATAATCATTTCATAAACCACTGTCCTGTGGGAACTGATTCCCAAGGAGTTTGCATCCTAATCATTACAATCTTAACATGTTCACGTCTAGGATTAACTATTACCTTACCCCCATTTTGTTTCTCATAATCATTTCATAAACCACTGTCCTGTGGAACTGATTCCCAAGAGGTTGCATCCCTAATCATTACAATCTTAACATGTTCCACGTCTAGGATTAACTATTACCTTACCCCCATTTTGTTTCTATGTATCATTTCATAAACCACTGTCCTGTGGAACTGAATCCCAGAAGGGGTTGTATCCCTAATCATTACAATCTTAACATGTTCACATCTAGGATTAACTATTACCTTACCCCATTTTGTTTCTCATAATCATTTCATAAACCACTGTCCTGTGGAACTGAATCCCAAGGAGTTGTATCCTAATCATTACAATCTTAACATGTTCAAGTCTAGGATTAACTATTACCTTACCCCCATTTTGTTTCTCATAATCATTTCATAAACCACTGTCTGTGGAACTGAATCCCAAGAGGTTGCATCCCTAATCTATTCCACAATCTTAACATGTTCACGTCTACGATTAACTATTACCTTACCCCCATTTTGTTTCTCATAATCATTTCATAAACCACTCTCCTAAGACTTTATTCCCAAGAGGTTGCATCCTAATCATTACAATCTTAACATGTTCACGTCTAGGATTAACTATTACCTTACCCCCATTTGTTTCTCATAATCATTTCACTAAACCAATGTCCTGTGGAACTGAATCCCAAGAGGTTACATCCCTAATCATTCCCCAATCTTAACATGTTCACGTCTAGGATTAACTATTACCTTACCCCCATTGTTGCTCACCAATCATTTCATAGCAGCCACTGTCCTGTGGAGACTGAATCCCAAGAAGTTGCATCCTAATCATTACAATCTTAACATGTTCACGTCTACGATTAACTATTACCTTACCCACATTTTGTTTCTCATAATCATTTCATAAACCACTGTCCTGTGGAACTGATTCCCAAGAGGTTGCATCCTAATCATTTACAATCTTAACATGTTCACGTCTAGGATTAACTATTACCTTACCCCCATTTTGTTTCTCACTAATCATTTCATAAACCATTGTCCTGTGGAACTGATTCCCAGAGGTTGCATCCCTAATCATTACAATCTTAACATGTTCACGTCTACGATTAACTATTACCTTACCCCCATTTTGTTTCTCATAATCATTTCATAAACCATTGTCCTGTGGAACTGATTCCCAAGAGGTTGCATCCCTAATCATTACAATCTTAACATGTTCACGTCTAGGATTAACTATTGCCTTCCCCCATTTTGTTTCTCATAATCATTTCTTAACCACTGTCCTGTGGAACTGATTCCCCAAGAGGTTGCATCCCTAATCATTACAATCTTAACATGTTCACGTCTACGATTAACTATTACCTTACCCACATTTTGTTTCTCTGTAATCATTTCATAAACCACTGTCCTGTGGAACTGATTCCCAAGAGGTTGCATCCCTAATCATTACAATCTTAACATGTTCACGTCTACGATTAACTATTACCTTACCCACATTTTGTTTCTCATAATCATTTCATAAACCACTGTCCTGTGGAACTGATTCCCAAGGAGTTGCATCCCTAATCATTACAATCTTAACATGTTCACGTCTCTGATTAACTATTACCTTACCCCCATTTGTTTCTCATAATCATTTCATAAACCACTGTCCTGTGGAACTGATTCCAAGAGGTTACATCCCTAATCATTTACAATCTTAACATGTTCACGTCTGAGTTAACTATTACCTTACTGACTTTTGTTTCTCATAATCATTTCATAAACCATT
This sequence comes from Ascarosepion bandense, assembly GCA_037127315.1. Classification (NCBI taxonomy): domain Eukaryota; kingdom Metazoa; phylum Mollusca; class Cephalopoda; order Sepiida; family Sepiidae; genus Ascarosepion; species Ascarosepion bandense. The sequence goes on from JBBBDQ010000171.1 coordinate 1,062,100, forward strand.
GTCCTGTGGAGACTGATTTAAGAGGTTGCATCCTAATCATTACAATCTTAACATGTTCACGTCTACGATTAACTATTACCTTACCCCCATTTTGTTTCTCATAATCATTTCATAAACACTTGTCCCTGTGGAACTGATTCCCAGAGGTTGCATCCTAATCATTACAATCTTAACATGTTCACGTCTACGATTAACTATTACCTTACCCACATTTTGTTTCCTCTTAATCATTTCATAAACCACTCTCCTGTGGAACTGAATCCCAAGAGGTTGTATCACTGTTAATTACAATCTTAACATGTTCACGTCTAGGATTAACTATTACCTTACCCCCATTTTGTTTCTCATAATCATTTTCATAAACCACTCTCCTGTGGAACTGATTCCCAGAGGTGCATCCTAATCATTACAATCTTAGCATGTTCAAAGTCTAGGATTAACTATACCTTCCCCATTTTGTTTCTCATAATCATTTCATAAACCAATGTCCTGTGGAACTGAATCCCAAGAGGTTGCATCCTAATCATTACAATCTTAACATGTTCACGTCTAGGATTAACTATTACCTTACCCCATTTTGTTTCTCATAATCATTTCATAAACACCTGTCCTGTGGAACTGATTCCCAAGAGGTTGCATCCCTAATCATTACAATTTTAACATGTTCACGTCTAGGATTAACTATTACCTTACCCCATTTTGTTTCTCATAATCATTTCATAAACCACTGTCCTGTGGAACTGATTCCCAAGAGGTTGCATCCCCAATCATTACAATCTTAACATGTTCCGTCTACGATTAACTATTACCTTACCCCCATTTTGTTTCTCATAATCATTTCATAAACCACTGTCCTGTGGAACTGATTCCCAAGAGGTTGTATCCCTAATCATTACAATCTTAACATGTTCACGTCTACGATTAACTATTACCTTACCCCCATTTTGTTTCTCATAATCATTTCATAAACCACTGTCCTGTGGAACTGATTCCAAGAGGTTGCATCCCTAATCATTACAATCTTAACATGTTCACGTCTAGGATTAACTATTACCTTACCCCCATTTTGTTTCTCATAATCATTTCATAAACCACTGTCCTGTGGAACTGATTCCCAAGGAGTTGTATCCCTAATCATTACAATCTTAACATGTTCACGTCTAGGATTAACTATTGCCTTACCCCCATTTGTTTCTCATAATCATTTCATAAACCACTGTCCTGTGGAACTGATTCCCAAGAGGTTGCATCCTAATCATTACAATCTTAACATGTTCACGTCTAGGATTAACTATTACCTTACCCCCATTTTGTTTCTCATAATCATTTTCATAAACCACTGTCCTGTGGAACTGATTCCCAGAGGTTGTATCCTAATCATTACAATCTTAACATGTTCACGTCTACGATTAACTATTACCTTACCCCCATTTTGTTTCTCATAATCATTTCATAAACCACTGTCCTGTGGAACTGATTCCCAAGAGGTTGCATCCCTAATCATTACAATCTTAACATGTTCACGTCTACGATTAACTATTACCTTACCCACATTTTGTTTCTCATAATCATTTCATAAACCACTGTCCTGTGGAACTGATTCCCAAGAGGTTGCATCCCTAATCATTACAATCTTAACATGTTCACGTCTACGATTAACTATTACCTTACCCCATTTTGTTTCTCATAATCATTTCATAAACCACTGTCCTGTGGAACTGATTCCCAAGAGGTTGCATCCCTAATCATTACAATCTTAACATGTTCACGTCTACGATTAACTATTACATACCCCCATTTGTTTCTCATAATCATTTCATAAACCACTGTCCTGTGGAACTGGTCCCAAGAGGTTGTATCCCTAATCATTACAATCTTAACATGTTCACGTCTACGATTAACTATTACCTTACCCCCATTTTGTTTCTCATAATCATTTCATAAACCACTGTCCTGTGGAACTGATTCCCAAGAGGGTTGCATCCCTAATCATTACAATCTTAACATGTTCACGTCTAAGTTAACTATTACCTTACCCCATTTTGTTTCTCATAATCACATTTCATAAACCACTGTCCTGTGGAACTGATTCCCAAGAGGTTGCATCCCTAATCATTACAAAATCTTAACATGTTCAAAATTCTAGGATTAACTATTACGTTACCCCCATTTTGTTTCTCATAATCATTTCATAAACCATTGTCCTGTGGAACTGATTCCCAAGAGGTGCATCCTAATCATTACAATCTTAACATGTTCACGTCTACGATTAACTATTACCTTACCCCCATTTTGTTTCTCCTTAATCATTTCATAAACCACTGTCCTGTGGAACTGATTCCCGAGGTTGCATCCTAATCATTACAATCTTAACATGTTCACGTCTACGTTAACTATTACCTTACCCCCATTTTGTTTCTCATAATCATTTCATAAACCACTGTCCTGTGGAACTGATTCCCAAGAGGTTGCATCCTAATCATTACAATCTTAACATGTTCACGTCTACGATTAACTATTACCTTACCCCATTTTGTTTCTCATAATCATTTCATAAACCACTGTCCTGTGGAACTGATTCCCAAGAGGTTGCATCCCTAATCATTACAATCTTAACATGTTCACATCTACGATTAACTATTACATACCCCCATTTTGTTTCTCATAATCATTTCATAAACCACTGTCCTGTGGAACTGATTCCCAAGAGGTTGCATCCTAATCATTACAATCTTAACATGTTCCGTCTCTGATTAACTATTACCTTACCCCCATTTTGTTTCTCATAATCTGTTCATAAACCACTGTCCTGTGGAACTGAATCCAAAGAGGTTGCATCCCTAATCATTACAATCTTAACATGTTCACGTCTCGATTAACTATTACCTTGCCCCCCATTTTGTTTCTCATAATCATTTCATAAACCACTGTCCTGTGGAACTGAATCCCAAGAGGTTGCATCCCTAATCATTACAATCTTAACATGTTCACGTCTACGATTACCTATTACCTTACCCCCATTTTGTTTCTCATAATCATTTCATAAACCACTGTCCTGTGGAACTGATTCCCAAGAGGTTGCATCCCTAATCATTACAATCTTAACAGGTTCAAGTCTAGGATTATGTGCCTTACCCCCATTTTGTTTCTCATAATCATTTCATAAACCACTGTCCTGTGGAACTGAATCCCAGGTTGCATCCCTAATCATTACAATCTTAACATGTTCACGTCTACGTTAACTATTTACCCCATTTTGTTTCTCATAATTGTTTCATAAACCACTGTCCTGTGGAACTGAATCCCAAGAGGTTGTATCCCTAATCATTACAATCTTAACATGTTCACGTCTACGATTAACTATTACCTTACCCCCATTTTGTTTCTCATAATCATTTCATAATCTGCCTCTCCTGTGGGAACTGAATCCCAAGAGGTTGTATCCCTAATGTTACAATCTTAACATGTTCACGTCTACGATTAACTATTACCTTACCCACATTTTGTTTCTCATAATCATTTCATAAACCACTCTCCTGTGGAACTGAATCCCAAGAGGTTATCCTAATCATTACAATCTTAACATGTTCACGTCTACGATTAACTATTACCTTACCCACATTTTGTTTCTCATAATCATTTCATAAACCACTCTCTGTGGAACTGATTCCCAAGAGGTTGCATCCCTAATCATTACAATCTTAACATGTTCACGTCTAGGATTAACTATTACCTTACCCCATTTTGTTTCTCATAATCATTTTATAGGCAATGTCCTGTGGGAACTGAATCCCAAGAGGTTGCATCCCTAATCATTACAATCTTAACATGTTCACGTCTAGGATTAACTATTACCTTACCCCATTTTGTTTCTCATAATCATTTCATAAACCACTGTCCTGTGGAACTGAATCCAGAGTTTGCATCCCTAATCATTACAATCTTAACATGTTCACGTCTAGGATTAACTATTACCTTACCCCATTTTGTTTCTCATAATCATTTCATAAACTAAATGTCCTGTGGAACTGATTCCCAAGAGGTTGCATCCCTAATCATTACAATCTTAACATGTTCACGTCTAGGATTAACTATTACCTTACCCCCATTTTGTTTCTCATAATCATTTCATAAACCAATGTCCTGTGGAACTGAATCCCAAGAGGTTGCATCCCTAATCATTACAATCTTAACATGTTCACGTCTAGGATTAACCCCTATTACCTTACCCCATTTTGTTTCTCATAATCATTTCATAAACCACTGTCCTGTGGAACTGAATCCCAAGAGGTTGCATCCTAATCATTACAATCTTAACATGTTCACGTCTAGGATTAACTATTACCTTACCCCCATTTTGTTTCTCATAATCATTTCATAAACCAATGTCCTGTGGAACTGATTCCCCAAGAGGTTGCATCCCTAATCATTACAATCTTAACATGTTCACGTCTAGAGTTAACTATTACCTTACCCCCATTTTGTTTCTCATAATCATTTTCATAAACCAATGTCCTGTGGAACTGAATCCCAAGAAGTTGCATCCCTAATCATTACAATCTTAACATGTTCACGTCTAGGATTAACTATTACCTTACCCCCATTTTGTTTCTCATAATCATTTCATAAACCACTGTCCTGTGGAACTGATTCCCAAGAGGTTGCATCCCTAATCATTACAATCTTAACATGTTCACGTCTAGGATTAACTATTACCTTACCCCCATTTTGTTTCTCATAATCATTTCTGTAAACCACTGTCCTGTGGAACTGATTCCCAAGAGGTTGCATCCTAATCATTACAATCTTAACATGTTCACGTCTACGATTAACTATTACCTTACCCACATTTTGTTTGTCATAATCATTTCATAAACCACTGTCCTGTGGAACTGATTCCCAAGAGGTTGCATCCCTAATCATTACAATCTTAACATGTTCACGTCTACGATTAACTATTACCTTACCCACATTTTTGTTTCTCATAATCATTTCATAAACCACTGTCCTGTGGAACTGAATCCCAAGAGGTTGCATCCCTAATCATTACAATCTTAACATGTTCCCGTCTACGATTAACTATTACCTTACCCACATTTGTTTCTCATAATCATTTCATAAACCACTGTCCTGTGGAACTGATTCCCAAGAGTTTGCATCCCTAATCATTACAATCTTAACATGTTCACGTCTAGGATTAACTATTACCTTACCCCATTTTGTTTCTCATAATCATTTCATAAACCATTGTCCTGTGGAACTGATTCCAAGAGGTTGCATCCCTAATCATTACAATCTTAACATGTTCCGTCTCGATTAACTATTACCTTACCCCCATTTTGTTTCTCATAATCTGTTCCTCTAAACCACTGTCCTGTGGAACTGATTCCCAAGAGGTTGCATCCCTAATCATTACAATCTTAACATGTCCAATCTACGATTAACTGCCACCTTACCCACATTGTTCTCATAATCATTTCATAAACCACTGTCCTGTGGAACTGATTCCCAAGAGGTTGCATCCTAATCCATTACAATCTTAACATGTTCACGTCTAGGATTAACTATTACCTTACCCCCATTTTGTTTCTCATAATCATTTCATAAACCATTGTCCTGTGGAACTGATTCCCAAGAGGTTGCATCCTAATCATTACAATCTTAACATGTTCACGTCTACGATTAACTATTACCTTACCCCATTTTGTTTCTCATAATCATTTCATAAACCACTGTCCTGTGGAACTGATTCCCAGAGGTTACATCCCTAATCATTACAATCTTAACATGTTCACGTCTACAATTAACTATTACCTTACCCCCATTTTGTTTCTCATAATCATTTCATAAACCACTGTCCTGTGGAACTGATTCCCAAGAGGTTGCATCCTAATCATTACAATCTTAACATGTTCACGTCTACGTGCTTTATTACCTTACCCCCATTTTGTTTCTCATAATCATTTCATAAACCACTGTCCTATGGAACTGATTCCCAGAGGGATTGCATCCCTAATCATTACAATCTTAACATGTTCACGTCTACGATTAACTATTACCTTACCCCCATTTGTTTCTCATAATCATTTCATAAACCATTGTCCTGTGGAACTGATTCCCAAGAGGTGCATCCTAATCATTACAATCTTAACAGTTCAAGTCTAGGATTAACTATTACCTTACCCCCATTTTGTTTCTCATAATCATTTCATAAACCACTGTCCTGTGGAACTGAATCCCAAGAGGTTGTATCCCTAATCATTACAATCTTAACATGTTCACGTCTCCCGATTAACTATTACCTTACCCCATTTTGTTCTCATAATCATTTCATAAACCACTGTCCTGTGGAACTGAATCCCAAGAGGTTGCATCCCTAATCATTACAATCTTAACATGTTCACGTCTAGGATTAACTATTACCTTTTACCCCCATTTTGTTTCTCATAATCATTTTCATAAGCCACTGTCCTGTGGAACTGATTCCCAAGAGTTGCATCCCTAATCATTACAATCTTAACATGTTCACGTCTCTGATTAACTATTACCTTACCCCCATTTTGTTTCTCATAATCATTTCATAAACCACTGTCCTGTGGAACTGATTCCCAAGAGGTTGCATCCCTAATCATTACAATCTTAACAGGTTCAAGTCTAGGATTAACCTATTACCTTACCCCCATTTTGTTTCTCATAATCATTTCATAAACCACTGTCCTGTAGAACTGAATCCCAAGAGGTTGTATCCCTAATCATTACAATCTTAACTGTTCACGTCTACGATTAACTATTACCTTACCCCCATTTTGTTTCTCATAATCATTTCATAAACCACTGTCCTGTGGAACTGATTCCCAAGAGGTTGCATCCCTAATCATTACAATCTTAACAGGTTCAAGTCTAGGATTAACTATTACCTTACCCCATTTTGTTTCTCATAATCATTTCATAAACCACTGTCCTGTGGAACTGAATCCCAAGAGAGTTGTATCCCTAATCATTACAATCTTAACATGTTCACGTCTACGATTAACTATTACCTTACCCCCATTTTGTTTCTCATAATCATTTCATAAACCACTGTCCTGTGGAACTGAATCCCAAGAGGTTGCATCCCTAATCATTACAATCTTAACATGTTCACGTCTACGATTAACTATTACCTTACCCCCATTTTGTTTCTCATAATCATTTCATAAACCACTGTCCTGTGGAACTGATTCCCAAGAGGTTGTATCCTAATCATTACAATCTTAACATGTTCACGTCTACGATTAACTATTACCTTACCCCCATTTTGTTTCTCATAATCATTTCCATATTGGCTTCACTGTCCTGTGGAACTGATTCCCAAGAGGTTGCATCCCTAATCATTACAATCTTAACAGGTTCAAGTCTAGGATTAACTATTACCTTACCCCCATTTTGTTTTTCTCATAATCATTTCATAAACCACTGTCTGTGGAACTGAATCCCAGAGGTTGTATCCCTAATCATTACAATCTTAACATGTTCACGTCTACGATTAACATACCTTACCCCCATTTTTGTTTCTCATAATCATTTCATAAACCACTGTCTGTGGAACTGATTCCCAAGAGGTTGCATCCCTAATCATTACAATCTTAACAGGTTCAAGTCTAGGATTAACTATTACCTGCCCCCATTTTGTTTCTCATAATCATTTCATAAACCACTGTCCTGTGGAACTGATTCCCAAGAGGTTGCATCCTAATCATTACAATCTTAACAGGTTCAAGTCTAGGATTAACTATTACCTTACCCCCATTTTGTTTCTCATAATCATTTCATAAACCACTGTCCTGTGGAACTGAATCCCAAGAGGTTGTATCCCTAATCATTACAATCTTAACATGTTCACGTCTACGATTAACTATTACCTTACCCCCATTTTGTTTCTCATAATCATTTCATAAACCACTGTCCTGTGGAACTGAATCCCAAGAGGTTGCATCCCTAATCATTACAATCTTAACATGTTCACGTCTACGATTAACTACCTTACCCCCATTTTGTTTCTCATAATCATTTCATAAACCACTGTCCTGTGGAACTGATTCCCAAGAGGTTGCATCCCTAATCATTACAATCTTAACAGGTTCAAGTCTAGGATTAACTATTCCCTTACCCCCATTTTGTTTCTCATAATCATTTCACCCCAAGCAAGGCAGTAGTGCCACAAGTGCACAAGAGGCTACAGTGAGAGGAGCGGGAAGACAGAAAAGTAAAAACAACGATGCAGACAATGTTGAAGAAAGGGTAAGACAGAGGTGAGTGGGTGGTTGTCAAGGAGACAGAAGATGGCAATTGATGTTAGATTTAAACTTTTGGAGGTTATAGTCATCAGAGAAGCAAACATGGGGAAGGGAATTCTGCAGGCGGAAAGTGCGAGGAAAGAAACTACAAAAGAAGTGGCAGTTGCATTTGCTTATTTTGATGATAAAAGTCTGAGACCTAGTTGCCAATCTTGTTGCATGAGTAAATTCATGAGGGCACGGCACCAAGACATGAAGCTTGTCAGAGCAGAAGCCATGGCAGTACTTAGAGAAAAGACAAAAGGAAGCCACATTCTGTTAGTGAGAAAGTGGCTAAAGACCAGCTGCCAAATCGGGACCGATTAAATTACAGATCCTCATCTCGATTTTGTCGAGAATTCTGAGATGAACAGCAGGAGCACCCAACCAGATATAGCAACAGTATTCAATGCACAGACAAATGGTAGATTTATAAATAGGCAAAATGAATTCTGACCAGAAAAAACGTTTTGGTTTGGTACAGTGACCCGACCTTATTAGCAGTAGATGTAGCTATTGATTCAAAGTATTGATTTCACTTGAGATCAGCTGAGAGAATGAGGCCGAGGAGGCACAGTGTATTGCTTTTAGGAAAACTAGGGTGATCCATATTAATGGATATTAAGCTTCTCTATGGTGGTTAAAGGAGAGCAGCTTCATTTAGAAAGCATTAAAATTTAAGAGCAATTTCTTACCCTGATCCATCACAGAATATAAGTCCTTTCCAATGGCAGAAGCGAAGTCTACTTTGTTAGTCCTGGCAAATTTCATATCGTAATGGGAGTAGATGATGACACATTTTTAAAATTCTTTACCATGTTTGCACTCTAGAAAATTAGAATCTTCTTTTAAGTTCTTCTGACTTCACATGAGCTGTCTTAGTAATTATCTGCTGACCACACCAAGGGTGCCCAACATGATCAAGGATTTATGAGTCACTTATTATTAATATACAACTAGCCTATTTTAATATACATGTGTGCCTTATTAAATTTGGTGAAATTTAAAATAAAATTATTTGTAATTTTATTTTGGTAATATAGCTTCTGTTTTATTCAAATCATTATTTTTCTGATGTTGACTTACTCATAAAACATGTCAAGCTAAATGTTATTAAATTTTAAAACATTTTCCATTTCCTTTTGAATTCATCCTGTTTCAATTATACAGGTGGTGATGGGTAAATTGTTGCCATTTTATATTTTTAATTTCGTTTTGTTTTTGATTTTGTTGACTGCACTGTAGGATCAGTTGGGCACCATTTGTAAGAAAAAGAGCACCATTATGCAAAAATCATTCTGCCAGAAATTTGGAAATGGTATCCTATACTGCTTGGCATTCATGCTGGAATCTTTAATATGAACATTTCAGAGTTTTGGCTGTCAACCTGAGGACAATGCAAAAGATTCAGAAGACGTTAGATGAGTGTAATGAGGATTATAAAAGTTTGGCAGCTTGGTAAACACACTCTGATCATTCTGATCAGAAAAGAATTTGTTAGGGCCTCAGACTCAACATGAAGACCTACATCAAGTATCTTGAAGAGATAGTAATGCCCTGGGTTAAGTGGATGGCTGCTGAAAGACCCTATGTCTAGCAACAGGACTCTGCACTATGACACACAAGCAGAACTCTGGAGTTCAACACAGTTGAGCAAGAGACCAACAAAACTCCTTGTAATGATGAACTGAAGGTATGGATTATGGCAGCATTCCCCAACTTAATTAAGGAGACCATCCAAAAAAGTTGCAGCAGATTCCAAAGTTGTCTGGAGGCTGTGGTTGACGCCAATAGTGATTTTATTGAAGAAATTTACTCTTTAGTAATTTTAGATATTTTTATCTAATCTTGGTTATTTATATCTTAAAATGAGACGCTAGTAATATTTTCATTTTTGCATAATTTAGACAATAATTTATCCTCTGCACCATACACACACACACACACATCTATATATATATATATATATATATATATATACATACACAAAAGCAATTAGGGTATGTTTCTTTTTAAGGCTTTTGATGCTCTAGGCCAATAGATATTGATTTCACTGATTGCAAAAAGCATGGCTGTTTACTGAAACACATGTACTCACTTAAATAACATAATGTTTAGTGTGTATGAGTGTGCATACACACATACATAGTCCATTTACATTGAATCTTGCAAGCCTTCTCTCTGCTTACAGAGAGATTGCTTGTTGGGTTTGAATGTGATTGGGCTCCCCTTCTCATTAGAATTTTCTTTTACTTTTAAGAATAAATTTGCCAGAGAATTAAAACCTGAGGAGATCTGGGATGAAACTGGCTGTTTGTTTTAGTTCTTAGTGTTTAGTATGTCATTAAAGTTCCGCTTATTCCTTGCTATAATTAAATTTTGTAACACCAAGAATCATTTCAAATATATATATATATATATATCCAAGTATAGGGTAGGTATGCATGAAATAAAATTTTGTATATATATATATATATATATATATATATATATATAGGTAAAAGTGCTCAATATCAGAGATAGACCATCTGTAAATATAAAAGTGGACACTGAGGACAACACAAAACAGCAACTGTCTGGTTCATCTTTAGACCATCATATATATGTTCTCTATAACTTACTTAGATTTTTATAAGATATAGGTGAATGATCTAATTGGTCTTATTTACATGGTGGGCAAGTAGTCTGTTCTGGACTAGGCTGCTACACATTACTGTCTTATAGAGACAAGTGTTTTTTTTCCTGTCATCTTTTGTCTATAAAATGTCATTCCTCAAGAACTCAGGGTATGTTGATCTAAATATTAGTCTGCACCAACCAGCTGACCTTTTTTAGTCAAAACGATTTTTGTCAGTTGGCTTGATTTTGCTCTTCTCAGCTGACCTTTGCTGTCATGATGATAATTGTTGAAAATGATTTCTGTCAGCTGGCTTGATTCTCAGGAGGTCTGCTCTTCTTAGCTGACTTTTGTTGATATGATAATTTTTGAAATGATTTCTGTAAGACCCTGTAGATGTCACCTTAATAAGATATCAGTTGTCATCTGATATTGTCTCATTATCTGTCAACAGTCTTTATTCAAGTAGAAGTCCCTTTCCGTGTTTGGCTATCTTCTTTAGGTAGTAATAATTTCTCTTCAGTTTACTAACTATATTCTTCTCAACCCTGATACCACTGACCAAGTTTGGGAAGAAAAAGCATCATTGCTTAATTCTGTCTGAGTAATATGGTGGCAAAAAAAAAAAGGCTGGTGTTTTTTTGAATTTGCATTTTTATAGCCAGGTGGGTGGTACTCTTATGGAGCCATCAGTCAGTTAAGTGCCATACGTGATACATGCTTGGGTGATCATGTCTCAAAAGAGACATGACTGACTGGGCAGAAGATTATCCTGCAGTATGTTCCATTGCTTTCTGTGGTAGACTGGTTGCCATCCAAGGATATAGACCCCAATCTGTCCTATTATTTAACCCATAACTGGAGGGAAGAGACGGATTAATACCTTTCCCAAGGGTGTTTGCGCGTAAGTGAATGCAAAGAATATGACTGGAATTCGAACTCGGCTCTCCGATTTCTCGTTCCAAGCCGATATCCACTGCACCACGATGCACATCCTTGGATCCTTTTTTTCAATTTATTCTGTACTTGTTTAATTTTATTTTTATGATTATTTATTCTAACTTCCAATAGTTAGTGAGTCTCTAAAAGACTGAGGGACAATTCATTTGTTTTGGCTTACATAGGTGGATCAATGTACATAGCAAATTGGCCTCCCCCTGTTAACTTTTTTTTTTTTTAAGATATTCATGCTCAGAAGTGGTTGCTTAACATATAGTGATATGAGAAATATTCTTTACAAAGTGTTTATTTGTGGTAATCATGTCTATTGTACAACTTCATTCAACAAATAACTACAAAAGTTCAACTAATAAATGGATACACTATAAAATGAAAAATTTTGGTCATTTTATAAAAAGCAGATAACGTCTTGTTTCAAATGTTCATCTATATACTCTACTCATTCAAGATATGGGCTATCGTAGTTCTCCACAACTTTGTATCTCTTAGTTTTGTCTTTTTGCCCGCCCTCTTAATCTCTGTTCTGCCAATCATTTACACAAACTCATTATATATGTTACTTGCTGCTTTTTTATCCTTCATGCCTTTAGTATGTACTGTGAGTATTCCCAGCCTTTGAGATTTCACTTGCCTGATCGACTCAGTCGATTAAATCTTAATTGGGCAATTAAAGTTTATTGCTGTACTTGCTCACAGTTGATTAAAATTCTCACAATGAAATGTGTCCCTTCAAATATAGAAAAAGGAAATCTGATTCCTTTCACAACCCAAAAGTATGCCGTTGAAGATTCACAAGTTACTTAGAATGACCTACAATATTGAACTCTTTGGTCTTATGCGTGGCACCTGAGTTATGTCAAAATGTGTTGTTAAACGAAAGACAGTGACATCTTGCAATCATCAAAGCAAGATCTGACAAATGGAATTTAGATTGACAAGCTCCTGTCTTGCTTTTATCGTCCCGGTCAGTGTAAACATTCGTTTAATTAATGCTTCCAGAGTGGAGTCAAAATATCTCTGTTGCCTAGGTTAAAGACTCTCACAGATTTTTAGAAACTCATTTGGAAAAATATCAACCTTGACTCAAAATCTATATTTCCTCCCCGCTTACAAAAAGTGAAAATGGACATTTGAAAGAAAGAAAAAATATGCAAACTTTTTTCAACTACACATAGAAAAACAAATTATACAAGTAATAATTTTTTATAGAAATTCGTTGAGAAAATCAATTTTTTAATTTTTTCATTTATGAGATGAAGGTTGTAGTCAAACAGAAGAAAGAAACTACGAATTTAGGTACCTCCACTCAATTGCCAAAAAAAAAAAAACAGCAACAGAGTGAAGGTACTCAAACTTAATAAAAACAAAGTTTTATCATCAAAATGTTTATGCTATTATTAAGAGGAAAGATCAAATTTTGTTGTTAATATTTTAAAATTTTTAAAAAATCCTTTCTAACACGTTCAAAATATTAAAATTTCATTTTTTCTTTTCCGTCAGCAATTCACACTGTTTATGTAAGGCAACTATGAAGAAAATGGAGTTGGTTGAGTAAAATGATTTGGGGACGAATAAATTTTCTCTTGCTCTCAACCACTGGAGCGATTTCTGTTTCAAATCTTAAAGGCTGAGTGTCCCATCCTTCAAAACATATTTCCTTATGTGTTTGTTATGCCTGGGGTTTTGTCGGGACTATGATAACTGGGATGCAATGAAAAAGTAAAGAAAAGAATATCCCAGGGTTCAAAAATGAGTTGTGAAAAGAACAATGGGAAGGGAATTCTCTAATTCTAGATGTCGGTAAATGCAATGAAAAATAAACAATAAGCAGACACAGAACAACAGAAGACAACACAAGACTATCTTATAAAAAATACTTTATTTACAAACTGTACAAATATTAAATTAACGAAAAGAAAATAAAACTAGTTAAAAAGGTATGAGGGGGAAAACATATATCTAGATGACTAAATATATAAAACAGTGAAGACAGCAGATTATAGAATATATAGAAACATACAAAAACTTACAAATTCGTAGGGATCAATGTTAATTAGTTGTTATAGAGTACCAGAAATGAAACTCAAAAAGAAAAAAATGTTCATTTAGTAATTCTTTGAATAACACAGTTCAATTCCTCACTGATGGTTAATATTTCAGGCTGATGAATCACAGGAGATATAGATGACTTGGGCTTAAGAATACCACTCAGGATTCTTTCTTCAGTTATTTTAGTCTCGGTGTCATCCACTTTTTATATGACACCAAAACAGTTAAGTCCAGTATGTTGACGTCCGACTTCTTCAAAAACAAACAGCCAAGTGCTGATGCTATATGCTGGCACGCACAAAAATGAAAAACAATTGTAAGTTTCGTCACATGTGGATATATGAAAAATGAGTAGGCATTTGTGTTTTGAATATTATCAAGGTAACTTGCACATTAGACAGGCAGCGTTCATACGGCCTGAAATCAAGGACCAGACAAAAGGTGAGGGAAAGATAGGTTCTTTTCTAAGAATTGGATTTTGCAGGTCACAAAGAAATTATTCTATAATCTGCATTATTAAAATTGTTAAAAAAAACAAATATTGTTCTTATAATTCATTGCAAATCTTTAGGGTACTAAAAATGTACTTGTAAAATATATGAGGATACAAATACTGACTTAATGTAACAGTGTCCTACAAATATTAACTTTCTGATAAAAGTATAAGTGCCCTTTGTTGAAATAATCAAAGATACTTTGACTGGATATGGTGAGTTTGTTCACCAAGATACCCACAGAAAAGGCACTATTGGTAGTCAGGGACAGACTGACCTCAAACTCATCCCTCGGAGAACATACCTGTATATCAATAGATAACCTGATAGAGATACTGACTTTCTGTACACAAACAAAACACTTTAGAATGGGATCAGGCATATATCAGCAGGATGAAGGCTTAGTAACAGGTTAACACAAACATGGAATACTTTTAGGAAATAGCATTATGACCCACATCACTAAAGACAACTCTATGGCTGAGATACATAGAGGACACCTTCATAGTCTGGCCACACTAAGAAAAGGTCTAGTTAGGACTGGACAATATGAACTCAGTAAGGTCATCAATACAGTTCACAATACTGAGAGAAAATGACAACAAACTAGCATTCCTGGATGTACTAATATCTTGACAGAGTATGAGTTCGTAACATCTGTATCTTGCAAGTCAACATTCACTGTACAATACCTCAACTTCAACTCTCACCACCCATACAGTGCAAAGAAAGAGGTCATCTGTTGCTTACAACATCAAGCAAAAGTCATAAGGGGCAACCCAGAGATATACTATTTCATGTTCATATAAGCAGTACTCTACAATGTATCAAGTACCCTGAGTATATGACAGCAGCTCGAAACTGGGATAGAAAGATGTATGAGAATAACAACACTCAGAAATCAGTTTCGTTCTGTCTATCTTATGTGAAGGGATTATCAGAAAAAATACGTAAGATCTGCAGTCCATTTAACATAAAGATGACCTTTAAAAGTGGTTCAACACTTCACAGACACCTCTTTTGAGTAAGACCTTCAATAGAGGAGAACATGATCAAGATCTGTGTACACACAATCCCATGAAGCTGTAGTAAGAAATATGAAAGAGAAACAGGCCACCCTTTCAGATAAGATGGCAGGAACACTGCAAAGCTGTAACATGAGGGAAAATAGAAAAATCAGGTGTAGTTGATCAAATATGAAGGGGGAAAAAAGACCACTATCCCCTCTTGGATAAGATTTAAATAATAAACAGAGAACATCATTGGAAAATATGAAAACTTAAAGAATCAGTGTATGTTTTAGGCTACAAAAATCTCCTAATCTGGCCAAGCATTGAAATGAGCCCAGTATGGGAACCAGTAATACAGAGTGCTAGAGAAGAACAATTATCACAAAATTAAAAGTGGTTACTGAGACATTAATCAGAGCTTAGAAGATGGTTTCTGATGGATAGGAAAAGGACATCTCTGTATATGATATAGTCATATGTTGTTGCAAGGTCAACAACATAGCAAGTATAAAAATTCCTGAAGTTGCTTGATGATATAGTTGCCATCATAGTAAGAATGAAAGCCAAAATGGGTCATTAGAAGTTGTCTTTCATGGAACAATGAAAGCCTAGTTAATACAATGTTCATTAGTACTTTCACTATAATGGAACCAATTGAGAAACTTTTATACTTGTAAGAGTTTTCATGACTTTTTTTTTTTTGTTTCAACAGTGCATTAGTGATATATCACATTACTTTGGGACGCACTTCTGATTTTTTTTAACCGTGTTCACTTCAAGTAAAGCAGTAAGTTCACTAAGACACAAGGGGTTGCTGGGTGTGGAAGAAATAGAAAACAGAAACATTACTAAGGAGCATGAACATTCATCTTGAGGTTCTCAATAAAATCCAAAAGAGGATCAGGAATATAATCGTTTCTGATTCGGCAGCCCACCTTCAGTCACTTTCTTGCCATGATGTGGCTTCTCTCTGTCTTGTCTACAAATATTTTCAAAGCAACTGCTCTGATGGTCTTTTATTTTTCCTCGTACCTTGATCACATGCATACAATAGTGCTGCTAGATTTGCATTAAGGTTCCACCCTTTTACTGTCAGAATAGTTAAATCTAACTGCCTCTTCTACTTTAACAATTTATTTTCTCACACTTCCCATCTGTGGAACTCACTTCAATTTGAATGCTTCTCTGATAGCTGCAATCTCCAAAAGTTTAAAAGCAATATCAATTGCCATCTTTTCTTCAACATACTTTGTACCCTTTTTAGTCTCTCACTGTAGCCCCCCCCCCCTGTACAACTGTGACATTTCTATCTTGCTTGGGATGAAAGAATCATTTAAAAAACAGAAAAAAAAACAATCAGGTGGATAGTAGGTAGCAGGAGCTCTATACCATATGTGGCAACAATATTCTAAGCACGGATCAATGGTAGACTCATAGCTATGTAAAATAGATTCTGGAGAGAAAAATTGTCTAACATGACACAGTGAACTGGCTTTTTTAGCAGCTAACAAAGCAATGGATTCAATATAGTGTTTTCACTTCATGTCAGCAGAGAACATTAACCTGAGAAGGCTCAATGAGTCACTTTCTTGTCATGCTGATGGAGGACAGAAAGGGGTCTCTAACATGACTAATAGAGAGCAGTTTAGTTTTGGAGGTGTTAAAATTAATAAGCTATCCTTTGCTCACGTTAACAGACTGAACATCAGCTTTGACATTGGCTACCAGTTTGAGATTATTTAACTGATCAGACATTTTATCAAGACAGGAATAAATTTTATGTCATCAGCATGGATACCTAACTGAGAGTTAGCGTCTTTTTAAAGGTCTTTAAAGATAATTAAAAACAAAGTAAGAGAAAGTATAGAGTCTAGGAAAACCTTCATTCATACAAAAAAACTTAGAAAAGATAAAGATAACTTTAATTTCCCAATTTGATAAGAAAGACTGAATCAGTTAAAAAATCTGGCCAGAGACAGCATAACTTTTTAACTACTGAAGAAGTGTATGCCAAACCCTGTCGAAACCTTTCAAGAGTTCTAAATCAAAAGCCTGAGCTTCACCATTCTTATCTAGAGCTTCATAGACAATGTTTTTTACACTTGTTGTCAGTACATCAGCAGTTGAATTAGAAAAGCAAAAGCCATATTTCCTTCAGGAAACTGAGAAACTTATTTTTGAATTCAGGCAGAGGGTATGCTATTTTCAAATATTCAACCTCAAAGTCAAGTGAGACTATTATTCTTTAACTTTTGTACAGATTTCTGAACTTTTTCATCACTTGGTTCATTGCTGTTTACATTTGGGGGCAGACTTTATAATTTTTAGGTATATTTTATTTCCTCTGGTATCTTGATATTAGTGTGGTCAGGGTTGAAGTGTGGCTTGAAATATTTTTTTGGTTTAGATTATACAAGATTATAGGGATTATGTTTTTCACCACATCTCAACATATAATCTCTGCTTTTTGGTTTTGCTTATTTGGTTTTTGTTGCATTGTGTGTTTTGATATCGTGTTGTGGTGTAATGGATATTGACTCAAAATCAGAGAGCCAAGTTCAAATTCTAGTTGAATTCATTGCATTCATTTATGCACAAACTAGCAGTATAGCCTGGCGTTGCTCAGGTGAAATGAAAGCTTTAAAACTAATCCATGGTCCTGGAGCTCAGACTTTTTGGATGTTGACACGAAAGACTAAAAGCAATAGTTGTTTCCAGTTAAAGTGAAACCATAGATTGAAAGAAAAATGAATGGATATAAGTCAAATTTGGATTTCCTGGTATCAATATCAAATACATTTTTTTCATCGTAAACTGAATTTTGAAGGCTAAATAAGTTTTCTGAGTATGTGGTATCATGGCTGAGACTAAGAACTATAAATATACCTACTTAGAGCCAAACCCGAAGCAAAAACTAAAAGGGCTGAAAAAATACAGACATGCAGGCAGATAAACAGACACACAAACATCTTGCCTTTGATATATATATATAATCAATTTTCTACACTATTGTAAGAACTGCAACCTTGAAACTTCTGAATATTGTTTCTTATGTCTTTGTCTATGAGTGTATCAAATTTGATTAAAATCGGACCACTCCTTCTATAACCCGATTTTTTCGATTATCAATTTTCAATATTTATCGGGGTACCTCAACACAAAACCTAGCTAAGAACACTCGCAGACGCTCATAGTACAATTGTGTAAATTTTCAAGAAAATTGGTTCAGCCGTTTTGGAGTCTATAGGTAACGAATGTATACACACACACACACACTGACAAAGTCCCATTTATAAATAAGTTTAGATACCTTTGGAAAATATATGAATCCATCTCTTCTCCCTCCAGCTATGGGTTGAATAGCAAGACAGATTTAGTTTTATTGCCTTGATTGGCAACCAGTCTACTGCAAAAAGTGATGGCAACCTACTGCAGGAAAATTTTCTGCCGATGGTTACGTGTTATAAGTTGTAAAAAAAAGAAAAAAAATTAATCAAAACACAGCTAAATCACAGACAAATATTTAATTTACAAAAAACACAAAACAAAAGTATTTACAAATAGAACATTTTTGCATTAAGAACAGAAAACAGTGTCTACTACTGGCAAGTGTTATAAGGAGAGTATGGGGAAGGTAAGGAGTCAAGTATCTTTACCACGTTAGGCTAGTGAGTATTCTAAGGACTATTTTTTGGAAATCCTCAAATGTGTATATGAAGAATAATTTTTAGTTTGGTCAATGAAAGTCAAAAATTCTATTTACCGGATTTGTTCTATGAGGTTCTCTTTTGTGTTTTTGTTGTTCGGCAACTTTTCATAGAGATTCTTTCGGCTGGATGCACAGATCTGCAAATCAGGCCAAAGTTTATAATGTCAGCAAATCCTTTTAACAACTGACTACTCTCTTCATAAAACCTATTTTTATAGGTGCTAGCACCTAATGAGCATAATTCTCAAATCATCTTGATCTTTCTTAAATATTCTGGAATGATCATGAATCTTCCAAACATTCTATTTCTAATTTCTCTATTTAACAACTACTTCATGAATAAATACTTTTTTTTATATTAACAACTAGGACTCAGTAGAATCATTTACTATAACTTTTAGCCTTTTTAGACATTATTAATGTTATTTTTCATATATAAATGCATCCTCGTAACATTAGTTAGTCATGGATCGAAAAAGACATGATTGCCCAATTTTGTATCACTTAACTGACTGAATTTTGTTTTCAATTTCCTGAAGATATTAGTTTCTCAGGCCATTAACTAGTGTTATAGTGGAACATCCTGTCATCCCTCGAGAATAGAATGCTTTACTTTATAAAAGACGGTAATGAGCGGTACGAACATGGAAAAGGTCTTAGGCGAAGGCAATCACTATTCGATAGTCAATTCTGCTCCAACACGTGGCTTGCCTATATGTGTATTATTGTTAATTGTACCTTAGTACAATAAATCTGTATTTCTTATTCCTGGTGTGGCGTACCATTCTTCAACTGGTCTTTTTATACTGTATTCCTTTTCGGGATATATCAACTAGTTTCTTTTTTATTTTCCTTGTTAATTGCTTTGTAACACCCCAACGGACTGTCCTAACAATTTCTCCGGCGGCTGTTCTCTACACTGTGATTTTGCCGGAAGTTTGTTGAAAATGTCGGCCGAACAGCTGGGGGTACAAGATTGAACTATAAGGAACGGACTTCCACAACTTGGATGAGTTAAAAGGATGCTTTATTTCGTTTAGAGTTAGCCTTTTTCGGTTGGGGCAGGCGAATGTGACACACAGCTCTAACTCTAATTAATGGAGATCAACAAATCCGAACTGACCGAAACAAGACAAACGGAGGTTCACTTCACTCAACTGACTGACTCACTTAACTGACTCTCTCACTCTTCTCTACTCTACTGATCTGACTTGGAAAAATTACCTGAATTTATTTAAAATTGATCCGGAAATCCGGAAATGCTGTAGACCACCAGTGATAAACATTGGCGACTGTAAGTCTGAAATTTCAGTTATCTTTTTTTTATCTTAATAAAGCTTCCGCCGGAAAATTCTTAATGTGTGGTCAAGATACAGTCAAAGATAGCCTTTGACCTGGTCATTCAAAAAAAACCTATTTCCTGAACTTTATCTTTTATCACATTAAATCACCGAGTCAAGAGTCAAATATTTAGCGGAACAGCGGTAGGATTTAAAACAGTAATCGGATACCCTTGTCTCTTCCACAATTTTCCTCATAAAAGAAAAAGCGTTTATTTATTTATTTTTTCTCTTCTTTTTCACTTTTGTTAAATATGTTTTTAAACTATTTTCTATTCTTAACCATTTTCTATTTTAATCTATTATAATAAAATACATATTTTACAAATCACCTTAATATACGCCTAGTTATCGTGTCACAGCTTAGTGGTCTCTTATCCTTGTGTTTTTTTTTCTGTTTTTTTTTTTCTTCTATTAGTCTTTTTTAATGTCAGATAGAAGGAGCCCTTATATTCCCCAGGTACATAGTTCAGTTTGTTACTTATTATTGTCTACTTATTTTTCCGATTATATTGTGCAGCATTTATTTTAATTTTGGTAGCTTTTATTGCTCTGCTGAACGATAACCTCTACCTCTATCATGATTTATTGCAGACCTTTGGCATATAACCAGGATGAAGTATCAAAGAAGAGAAAGAACAAGTGAACATTTTTCTGCTTCTCTCTCATTCTTTATCTACAAGAACTACAGAAGGTAAGAAAGTGAGAAGAAAGAACTAAATATCAATTTTAAAACAGATTGTACAGTTGTTAGCAAAAGGAAACAACCAAAGATGTGAACTACAAATTGGAGATGCCAAAATCAATCAAGTAGAGATTAACTTTAAGTATCTAGGAAGAATATTATTTATGTTTTTTTATACATGAAATGCAGTGCAACGCTAAAGTGTGGGGTCAGTAGAGGGTGGTCTTCAGTATCTATCCTATACCAAGCTAATCACATTGATCACCCAATCATTCTTAACAATTTCTTCTTTTACCACAAGAACTCACTCATTTTCATACAATTCTCTTTCTAAGTGCTGCTTAGATGTGGCCGAGAGTAAGGGACACCCAGTGAGAATTGAACTCACTACTCAACTGAAATGATTCTAGCAAGACAAGCTTGTTAATCATTACACCACTCTAAATATCTAGGAAGTGCTTTAAAAGAAAACAATAAAATGTAATTAAAAAATCTGAAAGGCTCATTTGAATAGTGGAAGACATCTTCCGAATGCTAAACAAAGTATTAAGGCTATTCACATTGTTCGGACTATTGTCCTTCGTCTTTACTGTCATGTTTACAATGCTTTGGCCGTTGTACACTTCGACCTTCTTCAGACACTAGGAATTTTAAACTGAACCCTTTATTCAGTCAGTTAAGTGTCATACATGATACACACTTGGGCAACCATGTCTCAAAAGAGACATGACTGAATGGGCAGAAGGTCATCCTACAGTAGATTGCCATTACTTTCTGCAGGAGACTGGTTGTCAGCCAAGGCTATAGAACCCAATTTGTCCTGTTATTTAACTCATAACTGGAGGGAAGAGATGGATTAATACCTTTCTTAAGGGTATTTGTGTGTAAATGAATGCAAGAAATTCAACTAGAATTTGAACTTGGCTCCCCGATTTCTTGTTCCAAGCTGATACTTCCGGCAATGTACTTCTGGTAATGAAAGTAATGTGCTATTATATTTCTATGGTTATTACTTTCATTACAGGAAGTACATCGCCGGAAGTTTCAGTAAGGAAGAAAATTGACCCAAAATCTGCCAAAATTCGTTCACATACGCAGTATGTCATTCTGCAGTTAATTACATGACTTCGTGAGAGTTACGGGAGAGAAAAATTGCAAGATATAGTTCATTTTTGTTTTATGGACTTTCAAAGCAAAAAAGGTAAGTTTCTTCAATAACTAATTGTTGATTTGAGTTCAGCATATACATTTGCACAGAAATAATGCTATTTTGGATAAATTTGAAGGGGGAAAAGCGTCGGGAGCTAAAATGAAAATTTACCTCACAAACAAATATTTATTTTTTGTTTTAATTTTCTTTGTTAATTTTTTATGTGTTCTCACTTTCATATTTTCCTCTCTTCTATTTGTTTCTTTTATCACTTTTTTTAATGAAAGATTCTAACCCCCTATGAGGATCACAGATGTACTCCCATATCTTATCATCAAACATACTGTTTTGATTTGTTACTCATTATTGTTTATCACTATCAATGTACTTCTGGAATATAGCCCAACACTTCTCCGACACTAGAAAGAATACAACATACATGAAACAATTTTTACCAACATGGTGTACCGGATTTGTGAGTAAAGTCAGATGTTTGTAACATTCACTAGGTTTTCTTTTCAGAGTAGGAGAGAAGGTATGAAATAATTTCTACTCTTTGATAGCATATTCTCTTTGTATAAAAATAAAGCCTTTATTTCATCATCATCATTTATCCATCACACCCAGATGGTGCATAG
This sequence comes from Ascarosepion bandense, assembly GCA_037127315.1. Lineage (NCBI taxonomy): Eukaryota > Metazoa > Mollusca > Cephalopoda > Sepiida > Sepiidae > Ascarosepion > Ascarosepion bandense. The sequence goes on from JBBBDQ010000171.1 coordinate 1,085,067, forward strand.
GGCAGCCACTTTTTGTTGCTGTTTCTGTAACAAACTTTTTTTTACGGGGCAGGGTTGTTAGCCCTGCGTCCAACCCCCAAACCTGGAGGACTGGTGGACCATTCTTGGTTTTTAGGTTTACAGCATCTGGTATTCCCAAATGGTCACCCATTTAAGTACTGACCAGGCTTGATATTGCTTAACTTTGGTGATCGGATGGGAACTGGTGTATTCAACATGATATAGCCACAGACTAAGCCTTTATTTACATTCTTTCAACTTCCCCACTTGCTGTTCTTTCTTTATTTATTAATTTTTGGTTGACTATTTATTTTCCCAGTAGGTACTACTCAGTTTACCCACATATATTTGGTACACCCAACAATTCAATAACAATATGGTCCAATAAAAAAATACATTTGCTATACTTATATGTAGCTGATTTTAAAACTCGGTATGAAAATTTAAATAAAACGATAGAAACAAAAAAGAGTAGTAAGATATATGAAGTGCATTGTTGAACAATATAAAGAATATATGTCTCATGAGATAATTGATTTATAAGCAGATAAGACACTATTTCAAATTTGGAATAATATAATCATTTTTACTACATTATTAAAATATATGTTTAGAAAGTAATTAGCTTTTTGCAAATGTGAAATATCCTGTTGAAGTGGAACAAATTTTAAAATATTTCTCAAAAACATAATCATTTATTTAATGCAATGTTTGATTTTGTTTCTTTTCATGTTTTCTTTTTAATCATTTCACTCTAAGTGACTAAGATGCAAGGAGTTACTGAGAGTGAAAGAAACTGAGAAAAAAATCATTATTAAAGAGAAAGGACAATAAGAAAGAAGAGGATTCAATGAGACAGAAAATTGACATTGCATTTAAATTTTTGGAGATCAAAGTTGACTGGTAAGCAAGAAGTTAGAAGGGAGTTCTTTAAGCCAAAAGTGTGAGTAAAGAAACTGTTAACATAGAACTAATGGTTGCATCTTGCCATTTTAACTGTAAAATAAGACTTAGTCAGTTAGGTGCCATACATGATACACGCTGGGGCAATCATGTCTCAAAAGAGACATGATTGACTGGGCAGAAGGTCATCCAGCAGTAGGTTGCCATTACTTTCTGCAGTAGATTGGTTGCTAGCCAAGTCTATAGAACCCAATTTGTTCTGTTATTTAACTCATTACTGGAGAGAAGAGAAAGATTAATACCTTTCCCAAGGGTATTTGTGTGTAAGTGAATGCCGTGAATTCAACTGGAATTTGAACTTGGCACCCTCCGACTTGTCATTCCAAGTCAATATCCACTGTACCACAATGCACATCCTTATTATTATTAAAGAGAGAGAGATGACAATTAGACAGAAGATTACAATTGACATTGCATTTAAATTTTTGGAGATCAAAATTGATTGGTAAGTAAGAAGTTAGAAGAGAATTCCAAAAGCAAAAAGTGTGAGTAAAGAAACTGTTAACATAGAACTAATGGTTACATCTAGCCATTTTAACTGTAAAATAAGACCTAGTACTGCTCTTAAATTTATAAAGCTGAGGTACCAAAAAGGAAAGTTCATTGGAATGATTAACATGAAATTATTTATAGAAAAGGCACAGGGAAATCTCCTTTTTTTTTTTTTTTTTTTTTTTTAATCATCTCAACCCAAGCAAGGCATTCCACTGCCACTATTGTGCATGGGGAAGGTAAAGAGAAGGAGTGGTTAGACATAGGGAATGTTAGGAGGAAGGTGACAGATGAGTAAGGATAGCGAGGATGAGGGTTGGGCAGATGGGAAGAGTGTTTGATAGAATGGGAGCAGGTTAGTGTGTTAGGAGGTGTCTATTGACCTTACATTTAAACTCCTGGAGATTGTATCTGTCGGGGAAGCAATCGTGTGGAAGAGAATTCCACAGTCGGGAAGTGCAAGGAAAGAAACTGTTGGAGTAGAAGTTGCGGTTGCATTTTATCGGTTTCACTGTAAAAGGGTGGGATCTAGTTGCTAATCTAGTATCTTGTGCAAATTCGTATCTAGGGGGCACCAGTGGTCTAAGTTCATCGGAGCAGAAGCCGTGAAAGTATTTATAGAAGAGACACAGGGAAGCCACGTCGCGCCGGTGGAAGAGAAACTGCAGGTGGTCTGCCAAGTTGGTATCTATCACATTACAGACCCTCCTCTGAACCTTATCAAGAAGCCCGAGGAGAATAGCAGAGGCACCCGACCAGATATGGCAGCAGTATTCAATGCACGGGCGGATGGTAGATTTATATATGTGCAGGATAGATTTAGACGGAAAAAACTTCCGGGCCCTACACAGAGAACCGACTTTCATAGCTGCGGATTTAGCAATGGATTCGATATAGTCATTTTATTTGAGGTCCACTGAAAGTGTGAGACCAAGGAGGCGTAGTGCTTTATTCTCTGGGAGGCAAGCCTGGTCCATGCTAATGGGAGGTAGGTGAGATTGTCGATGATGGTTAATTGAGAGTAGTTTCGTTTTAGAAGCATTAAAATTTACTAACCATTTCTTACCCCAGTCCAATATGGATTGGAGGTCTTTTTTAATCTCGGCTGTGAGGTTAGCTTTGACACCTACACTAGATTTTTGTAGGAGGCGAGAGTAAACTGTGGTGTCATGGAATCAGGGAGATCTATGTTGCAGTAGTGAGAAAGTGACTGAAGCTGAGATTTTTGAAGACATTTTGTTTTCAGTTTATTTAAATATCTTGTTTTGTGTGTTCATTTTTATCACATTTGGTATATTCAAATAAAAATTCTATTCTAGTGTTAGTCAAAAGTGGTTAGACATGGAAAGGTATATTTACAAAGATAAACCAGAAGTGAAAAGAAATATTAGAAAGATTGAAAAAGCAAATAAAAAATAATAAATAAGGACCTTTTATTGGTTTTTAAATCAAATGTTTACATATGAAAAATTGCTGTCCAAATACACTCTGTGTATATATATATATATATATATATATATATATATATATATAAATAAATCCAGGTGACTCAAGATTTTACTATTTTGAGTACCCCGGCATTTATTTTATTATAAACAGTGCTCAATATAATAACTATTATAGAGCTTAATATAATCATAATTGTACAATTGTACATAAATATAAACTATTTGTACAACCAACATCAAACATTGCCTGATGAAGAGAATCTATCTCGAAACATAGAAATTTCTGTGTCATAATGTACAATTAATTCATAACTATATGATTATATATAGTGTTGAATTGTGATAGTTTTTGGCACCAAGATTATTGTTTTTTTCAGTAGTTTTACTGGTAACTTTGGCAAAGTGCTCGATATTGGGATGGAGATAGTGTTGATAGTTTTAGAGCAAAGAATTTGTTACTTTAATTGACCTGGTTCATGCTGACTTTGAAGTTTCCTTAAAGACAACATTATGTCTTCAGTCATTTCTATTTATAAGGAGCCTGGTGTAGTTTGATATTTTCTGGGAGTGGGCCAACTTGTGACTGGTTGATTTTCTGTTTCTTCTTTTTTTACTGTGTAGGTGTTTGATTTCTTTTTAATATTTTATTTATTGCTTTTAATATGTGAATATCTGGGTGTATGTATGTATTTAGGAAGCATATATTAATTCAAACATGTTTCATTGAACGATATGGATATATTCTGTATATTTTGTACATTTATTTTTACAATGAAATACTAAGATTGTATATCAGTTTAAATATTCTTTAGAAGATTGTTTCTCTGACAAAAAAGCAAATACATATGAGGGTTTGATGATCACAACATTATCAATATGTCTTATACTTCATTTGTCAGATACAAGTTCTATTGAAAAAAATATTTAAAAATACGTTTTTGTTATGTTCACAATACAGGAAAATACTAGTTCACAACACCAATATACTACACTACAAAAATAACAAATGAAAACTTAAGATTCATGAGGCCGTCCGTATCAAACAAAATCAACAAACCAATGCTCAACATAATTTATTACAAATACCGCAAAAACATACTAAAGTAAATATAACAAACATTTAATGCCATTTTACATTTTTACCAGCTTATGACCTACCACTTTGAATACACTGGTTCTCGCTCGATCACTGAAGTTAAGCAACATTGAGCCTGGTCAGTACTTAGATGGGTGACCGTTTGGGAATACCAGGTGCTGTAAGCGTTTTGTGATGGATGTGCGTTGTGGTGCTGTGTATATTGGCTCAGAAAGAGAAATCAGTGAACTGAGTTTGAATTCCAGTTGAATACCCTGCATTCATGTAAGCACTGGTACCCTTGGGAAAGGTATTAATCCATCCCTTCCCACCAGTTATGGGTTAAATAACAAGGGTAGGACTTGGGGACCCTGTGCTTAAAAACAAATTCTAATGAATCTTGATACTAGAAAAGAAAAAAGTATCACTAGACACAAAAACTTATATAAAAGCAACAATAAATTGTTGAAAGAAAAACGTATTACCAGCAATAAATGACCCACTGAGGTTGATATGTCATAAAAACAAAACAACCAACCAACATTTTTACCAATTTCCAGTCAGCTCCCTTACATTGAAAAACCTGTTTTGCAAGAAATTCCATCACTATAACAGAGCATGAACACGTATATTTTTAAGAATCACCATCATTTAGATTTTATTGCGGTTACAATAAGTTTGTTTTTGTAATTTATTCCTGAAAATGAGCTTGGAAATAATTGAAAGTTAGTTAAGTGCCATACGTCATACATGCTTTGGGTGATCATGTCTCAAAAAAGGCATCATGATTGATGAGGCAGAAGATTATCCTGATTATCTTCTATAAATACTTTCACAGCTTCTGCTCAGATGAACTTAGATCACTGGTGCCCCCTAAATACGAATTTGCACAAGATACTAGATTAGCAACTAGATCCCACCCTTTTACAGTGAAACCGATAAAATGCAGCCATAACTTCTACTCCAACAGTTTCTTTCCTCACACTTCCCGACTGTGGAATTCTCTTCCAAACGATTGCTTCCCTGACGGCTACAATCTCCAGGAGTTTAAATGTAAGGTCAATAGACACCTCCTAACACACTAATCTGTTCCCATTCTATCAAACACTCTTCCCATCTGCCTAACCCTCATCCTCGCTATCCTTACTCATCTGTCACCTTCCTCCTGACATTCCCTATGTCTAACCACTCCTTCTCTTTACCTTCCCCTATGTAGCCCCATGCACAATAGTGGCAGTGGAATGCCTTGCTTGGGGTGAGATGATTAAAAAAAAAAAGTAGTTTGCCTTTGCTTTCTACAGTAGGGAAGAAACAGATTGATACCTTTCCCAAGGGTATTTATGCGTTAGTGAATTCAAGTGGAATTCGAACTCGGCTCTTCGATCGGTTGTTCCGAGTTGATATCCACTGCACCCATACTTGGGGTAAAAAACAAACAAAAAAACTATGGCACTTCCTTGATGAATTCCATCTTAGCACCAAGAAAATTATTAGAAAATTAGAAGGAATCAATATAAAAATAAAGAGACAATATGTCTATATTATTCAATGAAAAATGTTTGAATGCATATGTTTATATATTTCAAAGTAGTTAATGGGTTTTATTTATAATCAGACACCATTTCTTTTTACTGTGAATGTTGCATTTAGTGGATACAAATATTTGAATTGACATCCTTCTTTCAAACTTTGCTGAAAGGGATATTTTCTTTATTAAAACTCTTAAAACAAGATTTTTTTTTATTCTTTATCAAGAAAATGAAAAACACTAGTTAATGATCTGAGAATTAATATCTTTAGAAAATTGAAAATGAAATTCTTTTTCTTCTATTTGAGGTGTGCCCGTCAGGACATGCGTACTCATGATTCTTCACAATATCCTGTCCTTTGTACCTCTTAATAAATTTTGTCTTTTTTGTTATTACTCTTAAACTTTGCTCCACCAGCCATTTACTCAAGTTTTTTTCTCTGTCACTACTTTCTTCAATCTGCCCTGTGAGTATCAAATTTTCCAAGCCTTCTTACTCATGTGTTCTAGAAATGTCAATTGCTTCTTTCTGATGTTAAGTGTAAGCGCTCTTTTTGTTTACATTTTATTTAAAACTTTGTTATGGTTCATATGTTCAGTCGGTGCTATTCTTAACATCCTTCTGTAGATCCATATCTCTATTGTCTCAAGTTATTTCTTTATTTGCAAGGAGATTGTCCAGATTCTCTACCGTATAAGAAAATCATTATTGCATAAGTTTTGTACTCTTCTCTTTGATTTTAATGAAAATTTCCTGTTTCTATTACTTTGCTTGACTTTTGGTAGGCATCTTTTGATATCCCAATGTGCCTTCATATTTTGATGTTGCATTCTGTATCTTCTCTTTAAACACTTCCCAGACATTCAAACTGTTGTACTTGCCTAATTTGGTATCACTAATTTATAATTTGCATGTTGGGCTGTTCCTTTTGGTAACAACCATGCATTCTATCTTTTTGCAATTGATGATTAGTTCTTTCTTCTTGCTTTCGTTCATAACCTTTAGTAGGATTTTTGCAGTTTCCTCTTTTTATCTATCATCAACACTGTCATCTGCATACCTTATGTGAGACCTTATGACATACCTTATGACATACCTTATGACATACCTTTGACCTTATGACATACCTTATGACATACCTTTGACATACCTTATGACATACCTTTGACATACCTTATGACATACCTTATGACATACCTTTGCATACCTTATGACATACCTTTGCATACCTTATGACATACCTTATGACATACCTTTGCATACCTTATGACATACCTTATGTTGTTAATAAATCTTGATTTCTCTGTGTATGTCTATAGAAAAAAACCTTAAAAGAAAAATATAATAACCACAAAATATCCTTTCAATTGAAAAATATATGCAAACAATACAACCCTATCAAAATGCATATAGAGCCAAAAACAAAACAATATCCTGCCCAAAATCAAATGGGACTATAAAAAGGGCAGCCTCATACAGTATTAACAGTAACAATTATGCTTATAGGAAAAATTTGCAGTAATTACTTTAAAACTAAAATAAACTCTTAAACACAACAACTGGAATAAAGGGTAGAAGTAGGAATATAAATAAATACTTACTTTAATGTCTAAGCACTAATTAAAAATAAATAAATGAAATAAATATAACATAACCTTTAAAGAAATTATTAATAAATAACCTAATAATCTATAAGTATGCGTATTCTTGTACACATAAATATATGCACACACACACACACACACACACACACAAACAACTACAAATTAACAAATCCAACCACCTGTAATTAATATTTCAATATATAACACCAAGGCAAAAACAAATACACTACTAACCCTTCAATAAAAATGAAACATTAGATAAACAATATTAGCAAATATTTAATTCAATACATATACACTATTTAAAAATTATATATATGTGAAAATATATACTATATATACATATTGAAGCAAAAAGGAAAACATTCTATAAACACAACCAATTATAATTAATACTGTAATAATAAAAAAGAAAAATTAATATTACTATTTAAGAACTAGTTTATTAATAACAAAACACGGCTGTAAGAGTACATGTGACTGTTTACACAAATTTATATGTATATGTGTGCACATGTGTATGCCTTTATACATACATCCATGAGTGCGCATTTGTGCATATGCATGAGTATATAAATACAGACCTAACCACCTGGAATTGATAGTTAAGATTTTCACCAAATCAAATAAGAAAACAAAATAATAGCCGAATGAAGATATATAAATATGAGTGAGAGTGTGTGTGTGTGTATATATATATGTGTGTGTGTGTGTGTGTGTGTGTGTATATATATATATATGTGTGTGTGTGTGTGTGTGTGTGTATATATATATATATATATACATACACATACATATATATATATATATATATATATATATATAAGTAAATTAAACCTAGTGAGCCAACAATCCTGCCAAGGTTTCACCTAAACGGATCTTCAGGAAACGTTGGCCAATGTTCCCTGAAGATCTGTTTTGGTGAAACTTTGGTAGGTTTGTTGGCTCACTAGGTTTAATTTACTTATTCTGCTCTGCTTAAGTATTGAGTGCTTTTTTGTTATTGATTACTCATTCTTTGGGTTACGTGCTGGCTCGGTCTAAATCTCTTTGGCTGATGTTCATGTGCTTAGCTCTTTCTTTCTTTTTTACAATAATTTTTTTCTTCCATGTATATATGCGGTGTGTGTATATAGGAGAGTTTTGTAATTTGATTGAAGCATTGTGTATAATAGGTGTAAGGGTAGATTTTGAAGGCTATCACAATGTGTTTAGTAAAATAAGGGAAGGTAAAGGCACATTCCATGAGTGGATGTAAAATTAAGCACTCTTATAATTCTGAAGATGAGACTTTGATCTCGAAATAGTATTGAATAATAAATAAGTAATACCAAACATCTTCTTTACCTTCCTTTATTTTACTAAACGCATTGTGATAGCCTTCAAAACCTACCCTTACACCATATATATATATATATATATATATATATATATATATATAAACACAATATTTTGTATATATATATATATATATATATATATTTGTGTATTTAGGCAGCAAATTTTCTTTTAGACTTGTCAGATTAAATCAATTACAAACACTGTCTGCTTATTTTTTAATAAAATCCATTCATACTCATGGACAACCTTTCACGTATTATAATTGAAAGATGTCAGAAATGATCTGTAATGTTGACAGCTCCTTCCGCAAAATCCATATGAGGCTCTGCTGAAGGGTAGAGTCTACACTGGGGTGAATAGACAAGAGCCTGCCTTAAGCAGGTTCAATGGGATATTTTTGGCTGAGCTTAAAGATTCGGAACCCTCACTTTAATTGATCTTGTGTCACATCCACCTCATGGGGAGGTGGTAAATACTTAATATCATATATATATATATATATATATATAAATTAAAAAAGGATTAATTCAATGATGTTGGATTTATTTTAATTTATATTTGCTCTGTAATATTTTATTACATGAAGCTCTCTTCCTGTATCATTTTTTAATATTAAAATAAAATTTTTAATATTAATTAGGATCGGGTTTTTGGAATTTACCTTCCTGCTTTTTCCACTTGGATTAAAGTATCTGAATTAAAATATATATATATATATATATATACACACACAAACACACACACACACTTAAGGAGAAGGACCATGATGGAAAATGACAAGCTATAAAACAAATAGTTTTAATAATATCAATTTAAAAAATGTGGGATGGATATCAACAAATATCAAAAGATCTGCTTAAAAAAATGAAGAGAAAAACCCGAGGCAAGCCTTTTGTTCATGGCTTTATGTTGGAAGAAGAGGATTAAAATTAGGTAAAATTTAGATAACATTCAGAAAGAAGGGAAAAAAATTTCCCATCATCACAAACCTTCACCCAGAGATCCAAACTATTCCAAATGAAGCTTGAGTTCTCTTTGTTTGCACAGAGATGTTGGGTTTGACAATAATGTTAAAACCTCTAGAACAGTAAGGTGGAATGTTGAATGACCTCTGAATTGAAGGATGTCTATGATACTATTTGCCTGCTTGGTTCTCAATGACTGAGAATATATGGATTACCCAAAATTTATAAGATTGACACTCTGCTTAGGCTGATCTTGTCTATGATTGTATCCACACAGCATAAACTGACAAAATGGTTGGTCAACTTTCTGGATCCAGTTCTCCAACATTATTCCATTTTTGTATCCCTGATTACTTTTATTTTACAACAATTATCCGAGACTTTCCCTGTGATGCAAACTCTTGTTATCTTGCTTCTTTTGATATCAGAGAGTTTACTTACTAATGTTTTTTTGATGGAGGTTATTAATATATGTGCTGATTATTTTTATAGGGGTCCTGTTTACTTTCAACAATATAATGTACCACCAAATTGATGGTATTTTTTTCTTGGTCCCACTTTGGAAAATATTTTTGTAGTCCTTTTTGAAATAATACTATTTGAAAAGTGCCCTAAACCGGCATTTTATGTTTGCTATATTGCTAACACTTTTGCTTGTTTTTTGTCACATAGTGAAGATTTACTGTTTTTTTCACTTCCTAAATTATTTGCAGCCTGTACTTAAATTTACTATGGAAGTTGAAAAGAACAACCAACTTCCTCCCTTGATGTTTTGGTTTCCAAAAATAACCATTCTTTCATTAATTCAGTGACTAGGAAACCAACTTTTTCGGGGTTGTATCTAGGTTGGGAATCTTTTGCTTCTAGGTCTCAAAAAATTAATCTCATTAGAACTCTAACACACTGTGAACTTATGATTTGTTCCAGGGCAACTTTTGATCATGAGATTGATAACATTAGGAATATTTTCATAAATAAAGGTTATCCTTTGCTGGTTGTCACCAGGAGAATCAATTTTAAAATGAAATCTTTTTGGGAAAATGGGAAGAAGAGGTTTGGGTTACTAAAATACCCCATCTATTTGAAGGTACTTTGGATTGGTCTTAATAGACAATCTATTGTTGATACGGTATCTTTGATTATTTCTTGTAATTTCGGGGCTTTGACTCCATGTATCATTTTCTCTATGCACCTGTTTTTCCTTCACAGATGCCCAAATCTACCATTTGAAAACATTTATTATCTATAAAAGAATTCGGTGACTCTTATTCTGCAGAACAATTTTCTATTTTGCACAGAGGTCGTTCGCCTTTCTACCTTACTGTTCTGGAGGCTTTAACAATATTGTCAAACCCACCTTCTCTGTGCAAACAAAGATATCTCAAGCTTCAATTAGAATAATTTGGATCTCTGGGTGAAGGTTTGTGATGATCTTTTTTTCCCCTCTTCTTTCTGAACATTACCTAAATTTTACCTAATTTTAATCTTCTTCTTCTGACAAATACACATGAATAGTTTTGTCAGACAAAAAGGTGTATATATATATATATATATATATATATATATATATATATATGTCATTTAAGCATTATTATCATGTGTGTGTATAAGCATGAGTATCGTGTATATATATTTATATATATAAATTTTTTTTTTTTTTTTTCATATAACTTTAATCCAAAAGGAAAAGCAGGTAGGTAAATTCCAAAAACCAGATCCTAATTAATATTAATTACATTAATATTAAAATTGATCAAGATGGTGGGCTCAATGCAATTTATATTCAAATTACAGAGCCAATTATAAAATAAAACAAAATTCCAATGTTCAAATTTGTTGGATGGACATTTCTACTAGAAAATTCCTGCATCCTCAGCAAACGAATTTTATTTTCAAAAAACCAAATGACAAAATCAACAAAGATATTATACCGGCGGAAATTAAAAAAAAATTCTTCACGGAAAATTAAAGGGGTGGGATTAATAAGAAAGCAAACAGAAATCTATGTTTATTTTTATTTTTAGATTTATTGAAAACCCCTACCCCTTAACTGAGTTTAGATTTGTCTCAGTAAAAGAAATGATAGTGGGGAGAAGAAAATGAAAAGAAAGTAAAAAAAAAAGAAGTAAAAAAGGTGAGGAAGGGGTGGTTGACAAGGAAGTAAGCTAAGAAAAGAAAAAAATCTATTTCCATAGAAACAAGGGAAACTGCTATAAATCATGTTGAAAAATAAATCATAGCAGTTTTTAGTTTAAATAAATGGGATATATTTTATAGAAAAAACTTTTTAGGAAAGATTTGAAGTACAAAACTAAATTTAAATATAAATTTCAAAATTAGATTTAAATTAAAAAAATTTTTAAAGATTAATAAAACATAAAAAAATAAAAATATTTTAACTTAAGGAGTATATCAATTCAACAGGTGAACACACACACACGCACACACACACACACACACACACACACACATATATATATATACACACACACATTTATGGCATAATATATTACAGCTCTGTTCATGCATTGAGCACTGTTTTATTAACACCTGAATCATAATACTATACATATGTACACCTTCTTCATATGTATATTTATTAATTTAAGTTACTATATATATATATATATATATATATATATTATAAATTATGTGTTAGAACATGTACATAATTTCTTCAATATATGTCCTCTTCCCTACAATCATGATTGTAGGGAAGAGGACATATATTGAAGAAATTATGTACATGTTCTAAAACATAATTTATAATAAATATTCACTACTCTATACATCATATATGGAGCACTGTTTTAAATAAATGTTTTGGACGAAAAAAAATTTTTCTTTTTTCTCTCCTCATTCTATACTCACTCAGATATATATATATATATATAAAAACATTTACGCATTAGAATCATATATAAGGGTGCTGAGGATTCCATGGATGGAACAGGTGTGCATGATGAGGTGTTGAAAAGGATGCAAATGAGAAGAAAACTCAAACTAAATATCAGGAAGAGACAAATGAGAATTCTGGGACATGTAATGAGGAAGGAGGGTATGGAGAACTCACAGGTCAGATAAAGGGAACAAGAGACAGGTGAAAGCAGCGCAAGAGGTACATGAGTAAATAGATGGCCGAGCGGGGCTTAGAAGACATACCATTTTGTCTCCATGAATATTTTTTTATTCTTTATCAATAATTTGTCTCCATTAATAAATAATTGTTTTTGTTACTTGGTTTCAATTGACAGTCCTTCATGTGATAAATTATATGTTTGAATGGTGTTCTCTTAATCAAAATTCGACCAATTGTCTTCTCAACTTATTGTCCAGTCTGTGATTTCTCTGTTGACCAATTGTCTGTTGGCTGTCCACACACTGTACATTAGAATGAAAAGCCATCTGGTCTGGTAAACAGAATTTTAAAACAAACACATCAAGAATAAGTCCTAGAATGGTAAAGAGAAAGAGATAATTAAAAAGACAAAGAAAAACTTTGAAAATGAATGAGAGGAAAATAAAAATTATTTCTTCTATTTATATTCAGACTATTGTCCTTATCTTTGTTATGGTTATCAAAATGATTAGGCTACTATAGCCGTCAGTATCCTTCAGGTATATATCAATCTAGGTAACATACAGGTAATTCTGAATTCAATCTCTGGGTTGGTCAGTACGTTCTTGTGCCCAGTGGGAATGAACAAGCAATAAGTGAATAGTACTATGAATAAGAACTAGATGATATCCCTTTTGTGAATTTGGTGACATAGTGGTGGTGAGTTCAATCCGTAGGTCAGGCAGTGTGTACTCACACTCAGTGGAATTGGACAAGCAATAAGTGAATAGTACTAAATAAAACTAAGAACTAGATGATATCCCTTTTGTGAATTTGGTGACATAGTGGTGGTGAGTTCAATCCGTAGGTCAGGCAGTGTGTACTCACACTCAGTGGAATTGGACAAACAATAAGTGAATAGTACTATGAATAAGAACTAGATGATATCCCTTTTGTGAATTTGGTGACATAGTGGTGGTGAGTTCAATCCGTAGGTCAGGCAGTGTGTACTCACACTCAGTGGAATTGGACAAGCAATAAGTGAATAGTACTAAATAAAACTAAGAACTAGATGATATCCCTTTTGTGAATTTGGTGACATAGTGGTGGTGAGTTCAATCCGTAGGTCAGGCAGTGTGTACTCACACTCAGTGGAATTGGACAAACAATAAGTGAATAGTACTATGAATAAGAACTAGATGATATCCCTTTTGTGAATTTGGTGACATAGTGGTGGTGAGTTCAATCCGTAGGTCAGGCAGTGTGTACTCACACTCAGTGGAATTGGACAAGCAATAAGTGAATAGTACTAAATAAAACTAAGAACTAGATGAGATCCCTAGATATGAGCGGAAGAATAAGAACAATCTACCCCTGTAGATTAAATAGTTCAGTTTAGAATTCCCTCAATATTACCCAGATGGATGCACACCTGAGGAAGGCCAGAGGGAAAAATCATCCAAATATAAATCTTGTAACTAATAGTAACTCTTCATCCTAGAAAATAGAAATGTTTAAATATTAAAATAAAGAAACCAATGCTATTTTTTAAGTGTTAAAATAAAGATTTAAAAAGTGACAAGAAAATGTGGACAAAAGAAAGAAGAGTCGAAAATAAAGAATAAAAGACAGAAATGATAACGTTTATGTGACAAAGTTCTTTGATTTCAATGTACAGAAACTTGACGAGGCATTTATTTCATCATGGCCTATAAACCAATACTCTTGTTATTTAGAAATCAAAGATTTCTTACATCTATATCTTAAGGCTTGTTTAATAGTTTTTCTTTTTAGTTTTTTTTTCTTTTACAGTTTGTTACAATTCATACCAAATTTCTTCAAGACATTTACCAAACCAAAGTACATATGATAAAAAAACAAAGTATGCTGCTAAACTCCTGCCAGCTATCTTGTTACAAATAAATTCTTTGTGAAATAAGTTACCACAATTGATTTTCCTTTTATATAAATGTGCTTCAGGTGTTCAAACATCAAACAACACATGATTTCTATATGGGTAATCATGCCCTTATGCCTGTCTGAGTTTAGGGTGGAGAGGAAGAGAAAGAATCTGTTTCTTGAGTTCAAAAGACATTCTCTTATGAATTTTATTTATGTGATGAGGTCAATCTTCAGAATTGAAATCAAAATATTTATATTGGACCCTTTTGGATTCTATTTTAAGTTTTAGTGCTTGGTTGATGAAGTCAGCATGAACCTGCTCAGTTAAAGTGAAAACTATTTGTGCTTATCAATACTCTATCTCTACCCTGATATTGAGCACTTTATGATAAATAACCTGCTTGCCAAAACACATTTCATCAGTAAAACTACAGGATAAATACAAAAAAAGCCCAGCAATCTTGGTGTTAAACATTATCACAATTACACACACACACACATACATACATATATATATATATATATATATATATATATATATATATATATATATACAGAAAATCTAAGCAAGAGCTAACAACCTACCACGGTTTCCCTGACGAGCTGTAAGGCAAAACCGGTTTTGCCTTATGGCTCGTCAGGGAAACCGTGGTAGGTTGTTGGCTCTTGCTTAGATTTTCTGTCTTTGTTTGCTCTACTTTCGTATTGAGTGCTTTAGTGTTTTCGTCTTGGGTTTTCTTTCTTTCTTACGAGTGCTTGACTTTTTGTTCATGTACTTCGTTTGTTACTTTTTTTACTTCCCCTTCTTTTCCCTTTGAGTTTGTTCTCAGTGGGTTGTACAAGACGATTTAAATTATAGCTTAATTAATACTAGTTTCGGCAGAGTTAGTTCTGTTACTATTGGTATTGTTATTACTATAGTTAATATTATATATATATAATAGTGTAATAATGGATAGTGGCTGGATTGATGACTCGGACCTGAGTTCTGAGTTTTTTACATTCACTTACATGAAAATACCCTTGAGAAAAGTGTGAAATTTTGTCATCCCCCAAGCTATGGGCAAAATAGTAGAACAGATTGAGTCCTATAGCCTTGGGTGAAAACTGATCTAGAAGAAGGGCAACTCTGCTTATGCCTAACAATTTTATCTTTGATTCATCTGCTTAGAGACTGAACTTCTAGAAGACATTTGTGTTATCCTAGCGTTCTCTGGCAAACTTTAAACAAGTAGCTTTGTTGTTTGTTGAAAGCAAAGGCTTCCTTCTAGTAAACCATCCAATGAATGCCATATCCATTCCATTTTGGTCTGATTGTAAACACATGTACATATACTTCCATATGATTCCAGAGAGATCTGCAACTCTCTCGATGTGAAGTGTGGGTTGGTCTTTACCTCATTTATTATTTTTTTTATTGTTTTTGGTGTAAGTTTTTATGGGTGCTTACTGCTTGCATACAGACAGGTCATGAATTGAGTAGATATATAAAGATAGAAAGAGGTGTAAGACAGGGATGTGTCTTTTCACCGGATCTGTTCAACTTGTATAGCGAGAATATTTTGAGGACCCTAGAAGTTATGCCTGGATTCATAATCGGAGGCCACAATTTAAACAACCTAAGGTACGCAAGTGATACAGTGCTGGTAGCAGACACAGAAAGGAAACTACAAGACCTCCTACAGAAGGTAGCAGAAGAAAGTAACAAGAAAGAACTAGAAATAAACTGCACGAAAACCGAATGCATGGTCATCAGTAAAAAGGCAGCCCAAAATGCCAAATACAAGTCGGGGATACCAGAATCAAGCAGGTCCAAAAATTTAAATACCTGGGAAGCGTTATAACAGAAGATGGAAAGTGTGATACAAAGATCCGAAGGCGAATTGGCATGGCGAAGGAAGCATTCCAGAAGTTGAGTAAAGTATTAAGAAACAGGACAATTTCGCTAGAAACTAGGAAGAGAATACTGGATTGCTATGTGATGTCCATCCTTCAATATGGCAGTGAATGTTGGACAATACCATCAAAGATGAAGGAAAAACTTGAAGCAACTGAAATGTGGTTCTACAGAAGGATGCTGCGAATATCATGGATCGAGCATGTGAGCAATGATGAGGTCTTGGAAATGATGGAAACAAAAAGGAAATTAATACTGAGCATCAGGAAGAGACAGCTGAACTTCCTGGGACATGTGATGAGGAAGGAGGGCCTGGAGAATCTGATGCTAACAGGTCAGATAGAGGGAAAAAGAGACAGGGGAAAGGAATGGATAACATATTTGAAGGACCTAATCAGGTGGATGACGGAACAAGGATTGCATGGTGTAACAGGAGAATGCGTGCTCAGAGCCACCAGGGATAGGGAAAAGTGGAAGGCCATGATCGCCTACGTCCTGAAGGGACAAGGCACATAGAAGAATTCTTGGCAGTCTTGTGGCCATATTGAATGTCTCTCATTTTTAAATTATTTATCTTACAGTAGATGGATTGACTACAATCTTTTTGGTATAGTCTTATACCTTTGCTCAGGCTGGTGAAAACTCAGTATCTTCAGGCATAAATTTGGGATTGTTTGTCAGCACATTCCTGTTTTATAATGGCTATGGGAAATATAATGGTTTAGCACATTTTCATCAAAAAGTGACATTAGATAAATTATTTATATTTTTTATATAAGAAATAAAACAAAAAATTGAAGTTTGTTTTTTTTACTCCCAGCACATTCACTCTGCACTATATATGTAAGATATATTATATATTATTATATATATCAGATATTAATATGCTCTCTCTCTCTCTCTCTCTCTCTCTCTCTATATATATATATATATATATATATATATATATATATATAGAGTTCTTTCGGTGACTGGTGTGTGTATACACTGCTTATATACATCATGTTAAAGTTTCCCTTCTCTGATTCCATGCGCCTATGGCTTAGTGGGTAGGGACTCTGACTGACACCAAATCGGTTGAGTTTTGATCCCAGCCAGAAGCAAGTGGATGTGTCTAGCCACACTGATGAGCTGTGATACAGCAAAACAGGCTTGTATATAGATGACTAATATATATATATATATATATATATATATATATAATTTTTTATCTAAAGTTAATTTACATTGTGACACAGAAATTTCTATGTTTCAAGAGTTTACCTTGTCATCAGGCAATGTTGAATAATTGTGCTGAAAATGATTTACATGTTAATATAGAAAACAATAGGTTTGTTATTTAAAGAGTTAAATACAGGGGGAAAGATAGAAAAATTTTTAGATTTTATGTGTGTTTAATTAACTAATCAGAATGAAGTTTGAATTTTAAATTTGAAAATATATATAGGTTATATGCTTGGGGATACAGGGTTTTAACAGACCTGAATGAGACTACCACCACCTTTTAATTTGTTTTTCTTTTTTGTTTTTTCACTTTTTTCAGTGCAATCTTATCGATTACACTCTAAACTTTCCGATTAACAAAACAAATTTGGAAAAATTTCAATATTTCGAAATTTTAGGAGAGGACTCAGTTTTTCATACAACGTTATAATAAATTGATCCTCCATTTTGGAACCACTCGCCAGTACAACATTACCACCACCTGTAAATTGGTTGATTATCAATTTTTTTTTTACTGTGCAATTTTATCGATTAAACTCTAAACTTTCCGATTGAGAAAAACATTTGAAAAATTTCAACATTTACACAATTTTAGAGGGGTGCTCAGTTTTTGCAGACAACCTTATGGCTTAAATAACTTTTTTGCTTGCGCATATTCAACAACTGAATCATTTATGAAATTTTTGAATAAAGCCATTCTTGAAGTTTCCGAGGAAGATGCCACCATAAGAACTAAAAAACTTGAAAAAGACAGAAACAAGAGCAACAACTCATCCACAGAAAAAAAACAAAAAAAACAAAGCTATTCCAATGCATGTGGTTCCAGAACAGAGGATTGATTTACTATAACTTTGTATGAGAAACTGAGCCTCCCTAAAATTGTTTAAATATTGAAATTTTTTCAAAATTTTTTTATAATCAGAAACTTTATATAATAACTGATAAGACTGCACTGAAAAAAGTAAAAAAAAAAATGAAAAACAACAAATTTAAAGGTGGTGGTAGTCTCCCTCAGGTCCGCTAGGGTCTTTCAAGCGGGAAAGTGTCACCTTCTTCAGCTAATGTCTATATTGCTTTTTCTGATGTGATGTATACATTATCACTACAAAGTTATTTAGATTTCTATATATCCCAACCATTTCAGAAACAAAAAAGGAAAACATTTTTGTAAACTATTTTTAATTTTGGTTCAGAGTACTTTTTTTCATCAGTTTTTCATATACTCTTAACTTGCACAAATTTTAATATCTGTTAAATTTATATATCATAACACAAAACAAAGTACTTGATTTATCTAAGTTAATTGATACTTTTATGAAGAATTATTAAGCATATTCTAAGGTGAACAAATTGAAGAAATTTAATGATATATAGTTTTTGATACAGACATAAGGGGCATGAGTCATTTAAAGACATACATATTCTAGTTTTTTCAAGATTTTATTGTGGACGTTTTATTGGTTTCATTTGGATGCCAAAAATATTTCAATAATGATGTTCTAATCTGGTACTTATTATTATTAAATGAAGAAGTGTGTTGATAAATTCTTTGCTTCAACAAATTCTTAGTACTTCCAATATAAACTTTTATATTACTAGAGTTTTCCATAGAAGAAATAGTACATTGATGAACAATTAATTCTGTAAGGCACATATTTTCCAATGGACACTCTATAGGGTTTCTACAATTACATATATTATTGTGTAAATTATTGATTTTTGTTTTTGGATGATTCTTATTTTCATTTAGATTTAAATTTTTATTTGAAATATTATGTGTATTATAATTTTTTTCAGATTATCTGTACAATTATAACTTAAAGTTAATGTATTTTTATTGAAAATCTTGCTTGATGGTTTATTATTTTGAAAATTTTTCTCAATTAAAGAGAGGAATTTTTTTGCCTAATTTACTTTTGATGTGCAGGGGGCTACATAAGACAGTTAAAGTTTTAGACAGGAAAAGAGTGAAGACAAAGACAAACCAGCAACAGGGGAAGAAAGAGAAAGGGCAAGAAAAGAATATGAACACAGGAATGAAGACGGATATGAAGGTATAGAGAAAGTAAAAAAACAAAATACATGGGGTGATGTGGAAAGAGCTGGAGTTAAGTGGATAAAAGATGGGAATAGACTTTGCATTTAAATTCTTGGAGGTTATAGTCGTCAGGAAAGCAAATTTATGGAAGGGAGTTGCTAACCATTTGGTGAAAGTGGGTGTATATCAAATAATTTTTCAATTTCTATTTTTTCTTGGGGATAGATATTCTCCTTTACATATTTGATATTTGGGCTTTTATATCCACTATTCTCTATCACTTTCCCCTATGTAACCCCCTGCGCAACAGTGGCAGTAAAACTGGTTTTCTTGGGGTGAAATGATTAAAAAATAAAAAAAATTAAGTTTATATCATTATGGGCCATATGATTATATAGCACAAATAATCCAACAAGATTGGAAGACTCAGCAGAGTCCAAAGATCCAAAGATTTTCATTTGAATTATTTTTTGGTTAACTATTATTATATTATGCTCTACAATTTATGGTGTATTGAGCACATTTTAAAAAAGTAAATGCCGAAGAACTTGTGATTCTAAACCTGTTAGTTCTGTTCACCTGGATATATATATATATATATATATATAACACACACACACACACACACACACATATTTGCCTTTCTTTGCTGTGCACCACTAGCTTACAGGTGGAATCTCCAATTTTTATCAAATCGGTCAGGTTTTAATTTCGGCTGGAAGCAATCAGATTTCTATCCTTGCTGATGAGCTGTGATACAGTGAAAGAGTACTGTCTGCAGATGACTATATATGTATCATATATATATATATATATATATATATATATATATTAGAGTAGATAGACTAAATTATCGCCTGGTTCACATTCCACCCATGTCTATTGAACAGGTGAAGAGGCTCATCCCTTGTTCCCTGTTTAGGATGTGGTTTCTGGCTTTCTCTTTTCCAATCCTTTCACTCCTATGTAGCCCCCTGCACATCAGTGGCTTTACTGCCTTGCTTGGGGTGATATGATTAAAAAAAAAATGCACTGAACATATAAGCCATACTGATTAAAAAAAAACCTATAAGCCATATTGATTAAAAAAAAAAATGCACTGAACATATAAGCCATATTTAAATTAAATTAGACCAGTAAACAGTTGTATGAGAAAGTGCTCAATATATATGAAGATTCAACATGTAGAGCATTTAGATATTAAAGTAGGAAAGATGAGCTGGTTATGCTACCATGATTTTGATCTTTTTGGTTTTGTCATGTGATTTGTTTTGACTGATGACTTAATGGTTAACGCTTTTATAAATTCATAACCATAAGTTAAAAGTAAGGCAGTGGTTTGTTATTGGGAATTCTTTCATTTGGGTTTGTATGAGCCTAGAAAATATTTTATAATGTTTCAACATCTGGACATTATTTCAAACCTGTTATATAGTAGCTTTTTTCATTCTGGAAATAATACTATAGCAAACTTATCTTTTTGGCACAATCTACAGATATCCCCACTGTTGCAGGGTTTGGCTATTTTTAATATTTTCCATGTCACGTGGGATGTTCTGCCATCCTTTTTTGTTAATTTTCATGCATAGTTGGCTAGTTTGATTCTAAAAATATTTGAAATTTAGGATCAGATGATCATTTCAGCAAATTGAATTAGCTTCTTCAGTGATATGGAAAAATTCAAAAATTTTCTTGTGTTGGTGTGTGGGTAAAAAAACTGGAAGTCAGCATGCAAAGGAAAAGGAAAAATGTGAATAGAAAGTGAAAAGAGAAAGAAAGGAAAAAAAGAAGAACAGGGAAAAGGAGGAAAGTGAAGGGAAAAGATTTGTTAAATGTTGTGACCTTATCACCAAGTTGTTGTTGTCTGTTGGGGCCAGAAATAAAGACACAAAGACGGAATAGTGTTAAACATATATATTACGAAAACAGTAGTACAAACATATACCAATGAGTGATTAGCATGACTATTTAGTCTGGTTGTCAGATTTATCTACTGGAATAGATTCCACTCTTACTCTCTCTATCACTCTACATATTACTCTGCTTCTATAAAGCATAACATTAAATTTGCAGACAAAAGGAACTGCAGGTTGGGAAGGTGGGGGAGATTTGCTTCATTTGGTGGTCTTTAATATATGCGTCATTGAAAAATTTGTTTGTATGCAGAAAGTAAAGAAAAGAAAAAATAGTGAAAAGATAGGAAGGAAGAAAGAAAAGGAAAGCAAAAGAAAGAGATGGGAAGACGACAAAAGGATATGCTGACCAGATGTGTGGAGGGGGATAGATACATTGAAAAAGATAAAAACAAAAGATGGCTTTGCTTGGTTTCAACAAATGTTTCAAAAACCTTTACAAACTAAGAAGGGGCTGACTATTGATGAGATAAAAATAATTTACATTAAAATTTATTTCAGGAATAAAAAGGAGAGACTTGAAATGAATTATTAATAAAATAAAAAATATAACTAAAGAAAAAAGAAACTTAATGGAGGAAAAATTCAAATTGAAATTTAGATAGATTAAAATAAATAGAAATAAATTCAAGTAGGCATCAGCAATTAAGTAATACTTCTAATGTAAATAAGTGTTTAATTGTATAATATACCACTTTTTGGTTATATAATTCTTTTGGGAAACACCTGTTTGTTTGAGCCCCACATTGTCTGGATCAGTCAATGATAACTGGATGAATAGCTGCAGTAACCATGATGTCAAATGATGATGGAAATTAACTTGATATATTTGGTGGTTTTCACTGCAACTGCTACAGTGACGACAATTCTCAAAACTTCAGTGGTGACGCTTAAAATTTTCAACTCAAATCATAAATGCTTTTCATCGGGGACCTTTTTTCACAAAAATCAGTTTCACATAAACATTTTATAATCTTATTCTTCATCTTCTTTGTCATCACCATCAGCAACAACAGATACCATCTGCAACAAATGCCTCCATCTAAAACAATAGGATCAGACCCAAATGTAAATAAAATATATATTATTTCCATTTTTATACAAAGACATCTTTGGTAACATACCATGAGTTAAAGGTTGTTTGGTTAGAGTTGTCAGTAACCCCACCCTTAGGGAGACCCTGATTTTACTCAACTGTACAATTCAATGTTTCTGTCCAAACTCTCTAAATCAAAATTAAAATTACTACTAAAAATTTTAACTGACAGCTTAACATCACTGCGCCATTGACAGTTATCTTCTGGTACAAATTTATCTAGGACAGGAGTTGGCATTTGACCCCTGTAGACAAAATGAAAGTCCAAATCTGAAAATGTTTTTGTTTTTGTGCATCTGGCTTACCTTTTTCAACAAAATACATTTCATTCAAATTTCAAAATATATATAAGTGAATATTGACATCAAGACTCAGAGACGACAGACTGTTTCATGCTAGGTCCAATCAGGCCTGATGATTTCACCTAGAATGAAACAGTCTGTCACCTCTGAGTCTTGACTTCAATATTCACTTTTATATTTACATACACTCTATCTCTGATACTGAGTACTTTATCCTATAAATATAGCACATCTTAAAAATATAACTTCATATATATATATATATATATATATATATATATATAGTGACTTGAATTAATAAATATACATATGAGGGGGCACATATGTATTGTATTATTATTCAGGTGTTATTATTATTCAGGTGTTAAAAAACAGTGCTCAGTGTATTGAGCACTGTTTTATTAACACCTGTTTTATAATACTATACATATATTCACTCTCTTATGTATGTGTGTGTGTGTATATATATATATATATATATACACACACACACACATAAGCTTTTTATTTTTATTTTTACTTTTTTGTGGCCATAAGAAAAAAATTTCTGAATGGAACATCAGAAGTAACGTCCAGATGTAATCACACTTATAGAAACATATTAGGATCATACAAACCTGGATAAATGTTTTTAAGATCCTTAAGTGGTTCTTTACTAAATTGAAAATTTTGAGTTGTTTAAAAATTCCAGTTGTGTGTTTGTAAAAATTTCTTTTTTTATGCTTGAAAAATGTCAGAAAATCCGTTATTATAAATTGCCTGAAGATACTGAAAGGTTGGAATCTATTTTGTGGAAATATTTCTGAAATGAAATATATATATGAAATTTATATATATATATATATATATAATATTTAACAAAATTACACAAGAATATCTTGAAATACTAAAGAGAGAATTCATTTAATAAAATCCCTGTTGGCTTCAACCACAGCATCCAGATGACTTTTCCAAATCACTTTTAACTTTACTTTACACATAATAATTAAGATCTGGTTGCATAAATTGTCCGATAGCCATGACTGGGTTTTCCTACTTGTATGGCATGGTGCAGTTTCTGTTGCCAGACATAAGATCTTTCAGTGGCCACTCTCTTGATCCAGGGCAGCATTACCTCCTTAAGACATTTGATATAGCACTCTGTGTTGAGTCTGAGGCCCCATGGGAAGATGAATGGAGGCATGATATTGCCATCACTCATGATCACTCTAAGCACCATGATGTTGACTGGATATATCAACCAACTCTTTTCACATCTGATCCTCCACCCTGTTCTCAGATTGATACACAAAATCTCTGAAATAGTTGTATTGGATCTTCTGGCTTGAATTCCAAGTAATACATGCTTTTTCCAAATTTCTGGCAGATTGAATTGGGTCATTGTGCTCTATTTCTCACAGGTGGTACCCAACTGACCCTAGTTTACTGTGCAGTCAACAAAACCAAAAAGAAAGTGCATGCATGAAATTAAAAATATAAAATCGCAAAAATATTTCCATTGCACCCTGTATATGCATTCATATAATTTCATATGTATTATGCCATGTTATCTCTGAGTGTATTTGTATCATTTTTATAATTAGTTAGATATGTATATTTGTATTTTATTATAATTTTATTTTTGTACTTTCAGGTATATAAATTGTGTAGATGTGTGTTTTAGCACTTTTTTTTTCATTTATTTATACTTATACTAAATATTTTTTTTAATATTTTAACAATTAATAGAATATTTATATTAATATATAATTTATAGCTCTGTTATTTTACATTGACCATTATTTTATTAATGCTTGAACTCTATGTGCAATTTATATATAGGGAAGGGAAGAACTACAAGAACACCTAGTTATAAGCTTTCATTGAAAAGGTTAAAGATACATGTGTTGGTTTCAATCCCATGGGGAATTACTGCAAAACACTAGCCCCTCCTCAATTTATAAGCAGAAGCATCCAAATTCATCTTAGGATTTTAATAAATATGCTGGTTCTCAGTTTCATCTGAGTCAGTCCCAGTCTGTCTTGTTTTGAAGTAAGAATGCTATATTTGCTTGTCTGAACATGCCTTTATGTATGAATTCTTAGTTTGTGAACTTTTTGCTTTATTATTATTGCTTTGCCTTATAAATGATAATTTTCTTTGCATATACTTTTTGCCTTCTTTATACATATACTTTTTTTTGTTCTGCTCTTTTTATTGCTTATTACAAACTTTGTCAATTCTGTCTGTCAAAGATTTTGCATATGATCATGACTATTCACTCCTCAACAGGAATGCTTAGCTTTAAATTTAATTTTGAAATCTTTTTTCTGTCTGCTGTAACTATGTAAAGTAATATCATTTAACTTCTGTTTGAATTTATGCAATGAGGAATTATCATTATTTACTCTATTTACATTCAGACTACTGTTTTTATTTTTGTTATTGTTATCCAAACATTTCAGATGTTGTGCTTCTCGCTTTCATCAGATGTCTGTCATTTTGGACAATCTACATTGTAATTCTGAGTTAAACACTTTATTTAATCTATGTGGGTAGAATGTTCTCATTCCATTGCACATTTCTAGGTATATTGCACTTGTTTCTTGTGATAAAACATCAAAGATAAGAGTAGTCTGAACATAGTGTGAATCATTTCATTTAGCTTTCCAAGTGTTTGATTTTACTTTCAGGGGATGAAATACACTACTTAGTTTTTATACAGAGGGAGAAATTAACACTAGAGAAAGGACTGAAATAAAAAAAGTGAAGTGAGGCAAAGAAAAGGGAAAAAAAGTCAGACAAATGAAAAAATATGAAATCAGAGAAAAGTGAAGTGAGGCACAGAAAAGGAAGAGAAGTCGGACAAATGAAAAAAGATTGAATGAGAGAAAAGTGAAGTGAGGCACAGAAAAGGAAGAGAAGTCGGACAAATGAAAAAAATGAATAAGAGAAAAGTTAAAGAAAAAAATGAGTGAATGTATATAAATAAGAAGGAAAAAAAGAAAGAGAAATGCCAAAAGTTAATGAAAGTGAATGAACTATAAGAAATAAATAAAAACTAAAGAATAAAAAGAATGGTGGCTATTAAAGGTAAAAAATATGAAGTCATAAAAAAAATAAATGTAAAAACAAAGAAGGAAAGAAAATTTAAATATAGCAAAAAAAATGTGACAATAAAATTCACAATACTTCTTAATGAATTTCCTGCAGTTAATTGAAGGAGACATAAGTTTGAATTTAGTAATTAACAAAGTAATTTCTAATTTCTACTTGTACAAAGCAACTTCCTGTATGTACTTGAAATTCAATAGTGTTGGTGTAATGATGGCCAAAAGCTGAAGTTAGCTTTTGACTATCATTAAATCAATTTTTATTTTTGTTTTAACAGGACTAATTTCTACATAAAAATGTTGCTCCATAAATAATTTTAGCCTTGACTGGTACCCTAAGGACTACAATCACTAAAACTACTTACAAGACAACTTTGACAGAAATTTGTTTTAAAGCAAGTACTTAGACTTGATAGCTTTGGTTGGTACCCTAAGGACCATACTTGTAATATATTGGGTACAAGACAGTTTTGACTTTGATTGCTCTAAAGCAAGTATCAAGCACTTGATCCTGGAAGATGTTCTCTAACTCAAATCTGACACAAAGCTACTGATGTGGAGCATATGTTGAAAAGGAAACTTACCCACAGTGGTTCATTGAACTCTGTTGAAAATTCAATTTGTTAAATCAAACAGAAGTATTCACTTTGATATCCAGTGCTCATATGATAAATATTTTCTACAAATATTTTTATGCAAACTGCTTTGACAAGCTTTTTTCTCCTTGGTTCCTTGACTACATGAAATTGAGTGTACTACTATAGATTGACAACTAGGTCTTACTATTTTTCTGTTCAAATAACTAGATACATCTGCCACTTCTACTCCAACAGTTTCTTTTCTCACACTTTCCACCTGTGGAACTTCTTTTCATTTCCTTGCTTCCCTGAGAACTACAATCTTCAAAAATTTAGATGCAATGTCAATTGCCATTTTCTCTCTTATTGAACTCTCTTCCCAGTCATCTTTTTCTCTTTCACTCACTAACTCCCTGCATGTTAGCAACATTACTACCTTGCTTGAGGAGGAATGATAAAAAACACAGACCTTAATTTCATCCAGCTCTGTGCACTCATTTCTAGAATACCATCTAAAAATACCCAAATCATAAAACATCTTTTCAGACCAGTCAGAAAAAGACTTCTGCTCTTTTCACAGTAGATGACTATAAAGTCAGTGCCATTTCCACCCACGAGTGCAGACTTCCCAATTCTAGCATTAGCAATGGATCCCATAGCATACAAGCTTGAACAGACCATCAAGAGTGACACTAAGACACTTTTATTAATATCAACTTCTTCAGCCAGCAACGAAACTAGTAGGAAAGATTAATTCATGACTACTACAAAATGATAAGTTGTGGAATATTTCTTGAACTGATACTCTAGATATCTTGAAAACATTTGACAGTTTTAGCATGCTGCCCTTCTGCACAAACTCCAGGGCTACGATTGTTTGATTTTATCCAAACATTCCTATCAAATCATGAAATGAAGTTTGTTTTGCATGGTCAAGCTTCAAGATTCCCTTTCATACAAATGTGGATATTCCTCAAGGCTCTGTCCTGGGTCCTACACATTTTTTGATCTTCGTCAATGATCTTTCTGATGTAATCAGTTCCCAAATAGGCATTTATGCTGATGACACCTGTCTCAATAAGGAACCTGCCAGGGCTGACAAAGTAAATATGGCTGCTGCTATTGAGAAGAACCTCTAATCTGTAATGGAATGGGGTAGGAAATGGCTCATAAATTTTCATGCCTCCAAAATGAAACTGCCTCCTTTAACCTTTGTTGAAAAACTTTTCTACCTTTCATCAGTATAGATCAGGGGTTGGCAACCTTTTGGAGAGTGAGGGCCAAAAAGCTATGTAGAATCATGGAGGAGAGCCAAACAGCTATGGCACCCATGTCATGGAGAACTGTTATTAAATATGTGAATAAATTTTCTGTGTTTGAAGAAAGCAAGGATTCAATATAATTTAATATCTGATGGGAATTTTGTTAAAAAATATTACATCTTAAAAATAAATGTTTCATAAATCAGTACTGAAAAAAATTTCCATTAAAATCGGTTGAAAACACTATTTTATACTCATTTAAAAGTGCCCACTCATGAAAGCAATTTCACAGAAAAAGTGAATAATTTTGGCAATCCCTACAAATAAAAAATAAAAGTAAAAGACATTCTCCAGGTAAAAAGAAATTTTTTTTTAACTTCAACGTAATATATTCATACCATCAACTGTCACTTTGGTTTGGTTTACCTATATTTATATCGTGTCCAGAGTAAGGTAGCAGGCCGGACAAGATTCACTCAAGGGCCGGATGTAGCCCATGGGCTGGGGATTGCCAACCGCTGGTATAGATGATGCTAGTCTCCAAGAGAGCACTGTGTATCCTTTACCTCACTCTCTCAACCAACTTGAAGTGAAATGACTACACCAGATCTATAGCTTCATCTACTGCTAGAAAATTTTTTCTCATCAGAATCCATCTTGCACATTTATAAATCTAACATTTGTCTGTGCATTGAATACTGTTGCCATATAGGTCAGGTACTTCTGCTATTCCCTTCAAAGTAGGCTTATGGCTATATCACGTTGAATACACCGGTTCTCGCTCGATCACTGAAGTTAAGCAATGTTGAGCCTGGTCAGTACTTAGATGGGTGACTGCTTGGGAATTCCAGGTGCTGTAAGCATTTAGTGATGGATGTGCATTATGGTGCAGTGGATATCGACTTGGAAAGAGAAATCGGCGAGCCGAGTTCGAATTCCAGTTGAATACCCTGCATTCACTTAAGCACTGGTACCCTTGGGAAAGGTATTAATCTGTCCCTTCCCTCCAGTTATGGGTTAAATAACAGGGTGGGACTTGGGGACCCTGCCCTTAAAAAAAACAAATCACAATGAATCTTGATACTCGAAAAAGAAAAAAGTATTACTAGACACAAAACTTATATAAAAACAACAATAAATTATTGAAAGGAAAAGGTATTACCAGCAATAAATAAATAAAATTTAGTTGGCAATAAATGACCTGCTGAGGTTGATATGCCATAAAACAAAAACAACCAACCAACCAACCAACCCTTCAAAGTTATCAATAAAATCCAAGGGAAGATCAGCAATGTAATTGATCCTGACTTGTCAGCCCACCTTCAGTCATTTTCTCATTGATGTGATGTGGCTTCTCTCTGTCCTTTCTACAAATATTTTCATGGCACCTTCTCTGATGAGCTTCTTTCCCTGGTGTCCTGACCACATTTATGCACACTACTAGATTGGTGTCTAGGTCTAACCCTTTTACTAGTGAAATAGTTAAATGTAACTCCCTTTTCTAATCTAACAATTTTTTTTTCACACTTCCCATTTGTGGATCTCTTATACTGTCTACTTGCTTCCCTGATAGCTACAATCTCTAAAAGTTTAAATGCAATGTCAATTGCCATCTTTTATCTCCTTGAATCCTATCCATCTCTTATCCTTTCTTTGATACTCTACCGACCTTGTTTTTTTTTTCTCACTATAATCCCCTGAGCAGCAGTGGCTGCCCTGCTTTGCTTGGGGTGAAATGATTAAAAAAAAACCAAATAAATTAAGTTTATCTCACTTGACTACGTATACATGTTGATTTTCTCTGTGCATTTGTTTTAACTACTACCATGTGTTATACCCTGAACAAACTCTCAGACTCCCATGACTTTTATATAATATGCCAAAACAAGCAAATGATTGAAAGTTGTAAAACATGGAAAATGAAAACTATTTTTTTTTAATCATTTAACCTCAAGCAAGATGACAATTCCACTAGGAAGTTCCATGAAGGGAATATGTAGATTGAAAATGGGGAGGATTGAGGAAAAGTAAAAATAATGGACAAGTAATTGGAAGAAGGTTCCCTACACAAGTGGGGAGTGCAAGAATAAAACAATTATAGAATAGAAATGACAGCTGCATCTACCTAGTTTAACAGTAAAATGGTTACCAATCTAATAGCACACTCAACCATGTCTTATCTCTATTTGTTGTTTCATCACTTTTGCATTTTTACTTGTTAATCGTAAGGTCACTGATACAAGCTTAAATACAGGCAATAAATTTGCTATACACTGTGTAATATTTCAAGATATATGATAAATTTCAGCTGATGTCATTTATTACAAATATTTGAAATAACTTATTTGGGAATGTGATATTTTATTATGCAACTCAAGAGTTGTTTATCATGTTTGAAATATATATATATATATAAAATAATATATAGAAAAATCCAAGTTTGAATTTCAGAAGAATTGAATTCATTCACACATGCAAATACATTTCAGAAAGATATTAGTCCATCTCTTCTTCCTCTGGCTATGCATTAGATAGCAGAATGGATTGGATTCTGTAGACTTGGTTGGTCATCATTCTACTGTAGAAAGTAATGGTAACCTACTGTGGGAAAATCTACTGCCCAGTCAGTCATGTTTCTTTCAAAACATGATCACCCTAGTGAAAATGACAATTTTTGAGCTAGTGAGCAAAAGTGTGTAAGGTCGAATTTTGGACCCTATTTTTGTTATTACAATTGAACATGGATTTTGTTTTATTTTCTTTTTCTATTACACTGACTAACTGATAAAAAATTATAATTATCAATGTTTAATTTTTTAATATTCATTTGATATATATAGATATATATATATATATGAATATCAGCTTGGATCATGAGACACATAATCAAAAAAGAAATAAAGTTTATTGCAATAGGAACACAATAGTTTAGAGATCATATAATAATGAAAAAAGAAATTAAAAACTCAATTTAAGAATGTCACAAAAATAGTTTTTTTCAAAAAAATTTAAAGGGTAATAAGAGAAATAAAATTGATAAACCGTTAAGAAAATATTTCAAGAAGTGATGAAAACAGAAAATATGATAGAAACAGTGATGAAAACAGAAAAGAGGATAGAAACAGTGATGAAAATAGAAAAGGTGATGAAAACAAAAGTTAATGAAAACAGTGGTGAAAATAGAAAAAATGATAAAAATAGTGATGAAAATAGAAAAGATGATAGAAACAGTGGAGAAAATAGAAAAGGTGATAAAACAAAAGTTAATGAAAACAGTGGTGAAAATAGAAAATGATAAAAATAGTGATGAAAACAGAAAAGAGGAGAGAACAGATGAAATAGAAAAGGTGATGAAAAAAACAAAAGCTAATGAAAACAGTGGTGAAAATAGAAAAAATGATAAAAATAGCAAGGAAAACAGAAAAGATGATAGAAACAGTGATGAAAATAGAAAAGGTGATGAAAACAAAAAGTTAATGAAAACAGGAAAGAAAAATGATAAAAATAGTGATGAAAACAGAAAAGATGATAGGAACAGTGATGAAAATAGAAAAGGTGATGAAAACAAGTTAATGAAAACAGTGGTGAAAATAGAAAAAATGATAAAAATAGTGATGAAAGTTATAGTGGCAGATGAAAACAAAAGTTAATGAAAACAGGTGAAAGCAGAAAAAATGATAAAAATAGTGATGAAAACAGAAAAGTGATAGAAATAAGACAGTAAATAGAAAAGTGATGAAAACAAAAGTTATCAGAAAACAGAAAAATAGAAAAAAATGATAAAAATAGTGATGAAAACAGAAAAGATGATAGAAACAGTGATGAAAATAGAAAAGGTGATGAAAACAAAAGTTAATGAAAACAGTGGTGAAAATAGGAAAAATGATAAAAATAGTGATGAAAACAGAAAAGATGATAGGAACAGTGATGAAAATAGAAAAGGTGATGAAAACAAGTTAATGAAAACAGTGGTAAAAATAGAAAAAATGATAAAAATAGTGATGAAAATAGAAAAGGTGATGAAAACAAAGTTAATGAAAACAGTGGTGAAAGCAGAAAAAATGATAAAAATAGTGATGAAAACAGAAAAGATGATAGAAACAGTGATGAAAATAGAAAAGGTGATGAAAACAAAAGCATGAAAACAGGTGGGAAATAGAAAAAATTAAGTAAAATAGTATTAAAACAGAAAAGATGATAGAAACAGTGATGAAAATAGAAAAGGTGATGAAAACAAAAGTTAATGAAACAGTGGTGAAAATAGAAAAAATGATAAAAATAGTGATGAAAATAGAAAAGATGATAGAAACAGTGATGAAAATAGAAAAAGGTGATGAAAACAAAAGTTAATGAAAGTAGGGTGAAAATAGAAAAAATGATAAAAATAGTGATGAAAATAGAAAAGATGATAGAAACAGTGATGAAAATAGTGAAAAGGTGATGAAAACAAAAGCATGAAAATAGTGGTGAAAATAGAAAATGATAAAAATAGTGATGAAAACAGAAAAGATGATAGAAACAGTGATGAAAATAGAAAGGTGATGAAAACAAAAGCATGAAAACAGGCAGAAAAAAAGAGAAAAAATGATAAAAATAGTGATGAAAAAACAGAAAAGATGATAGGAACAGTGATGAAAATAGAAAAGGTGATGAAAACAAAAGTTAATGAAAACAGTGGTGAAAATAGAAAAAATGGGATAAAAATAGTGATGAAAACAGAAAAGATGATAGAAACAGTGATAAAACAGAAATGATGCTGAACATTAAACAGAAAAGATTCTGAACATTATGAGCACTGGCTTAAATTATGAAAGAAATCTAATATGAATATCAGCTTGGATCTTGAGATACATTATCAAAAGAGAAATAAAGTTTATTGTAATAGGAACACAATAGTTCAGAGATCCTATAATAATAAAAAAAGAAATTAAAAACTCAATTTAAGAATGTCACAAAAAATAGTTTTTTCAAAAAAATTTAAAGGGTAATAAGAGAAATAAAATTGATAAACCATTAAGAAAATATTTCAAGAAGTGATGAAAACAATAATGAAAACAGAAAAGATGATGAAAACAGTGATGAAAACAGAAAAGATGCTGAACATTGGCTTAAAATATGAAAGAAATCAAACTACCAAATTTATATAAATATCAGAAAGAGAAATATAATTTTCATAATAAATGTAAAAATGTATTGGATAGACTTAATGGCTGTGCTAGGTCTTGCAGTCTTCAGACATAATTGATCAACAAGACTTGGAATGTGTGGTAATGTTTTTGACTTATAGAATAATTGTCACCATCAATGTTGATGATAGTTTCAGATCTTTAGAGCTAAAACTTGCCATACCATGTAAATGGGGGGTGAACCATTCTCACTGACTTGGTAAGGAGAATGTTCTATTCTAAAAACTTCATAGCAAGAATTTCTGCTTTGTGGAACAAACTTCTATGAGGATGTTTTCCTGACCATTAAGGTGTTAACATCTTCAAGTTGAGAATCAACCATTATCTATCCTACATTTCTTTATAAGAACCTCTTCCTACTTGCACACCTAACAACCTCATTTGTTGAGTTGAGTGGCTTTTTGTGTCTTGTATCAGGTAAGCAATAGTGAATGTATGTATGTATGTGTGTGTATATATATACATATATATATATATATATATGTAGTCATTTGCAGACAGATCTGTTTTGTTGTATCACAGCTCATCAGTATGGTTAGACATCTGATTGCTTTTAGCAAGGATTGAAACCTGACCGAATTATCATCAGCTGGCAATTCTACCTTTGAACTATTCATGCTTGGTAAAAGAAGGCAGAGTTTTAGTGTGTGATATGCCATGTAAACACATGTCAGTAACTGAGAGTGTTCTAATTCATTACTGAATGAACAATGCATAGATGCTAGAGTAGCTACTGGTTTTTCAAAGTCTACCATTCTTTCAGAGTGCTCAATCAGGGTGTGAGAGCATAGAATATATATATATATATATATATATATATATATATATATATTATTTGCAAATGAGTTATTACACAACCCAGGTTTCTACCATCTGGTGTCTTCAGGCAATTTACAATAACTAATAAGTTATTGTAAATCACCTGAAGACACTAGATGGTAGAAACCTGGATTGCATAATAACTAGTTTACAAATGAAAAATATTCAAAAGTTCTACAATATAAGTGTATTTAACACTTTCTAATACAACTGTGTAGAAGTCTAATTTGATTATGGCAAAAAACTAAGTAATTAAACAATATATATATATATATTCCTCAGTATTCCTCTTATATACTATCTTTTTGTAAAACATATTTCCTGTGATTTGTATTTCTATAAACATAAAATACACACACACACACACATATATATATATATATATATATATATATATATATATATATATATTTGTTTAAAAATTATTTTTAATGGATACTCATATTTGAGTAGATGCTTTGTTTTTATTATTGAACAGTATATTTATTTATTTATTTATATCTATCTATTGGCCTGAGTTTTCAAGGAATCTTGTTAAAAAAATGTGTGTCCTCTGGCAGGATTCAAACCTGCCCCTGGGAAGACTATCATTAGATTTGATATGCTTTGGATCTCTTGATCAAACCCCAAGTAGTGCTTTTGAACCAGGAGGTCCTATATGGCCAAGCAGTTTAAGATACATTAGATCTAATAACGGTTTCCCCTACAGGATGCAAGTTCGAATACTGCCAAAGGATGCATATTATTTTGAAACTCATCAAGCAGAAACCTTCATCATGCCATGTTAATTGTGCAGAATATTCTCAACTTATGTCAAGTTCTGAGACAATATCCATAGTAATTCCCCAATCACATCATTAAATATTTGAGCTTAACAGCTTTCAACAAAATATTTCAATAACAATCATAAAAATGAATAGTGGTCATTATTTTAAGAAGTGGGTACAAATAAAAAAAAATTTGAAATTGACAACTTTTTCTATTTTTTTCATTATTTCATTCTTTCATTCATTTCCTCACTAAAACCAAGTAGGGTCTTTTTACCACTTTCCCCACACAATACTGAGGTATTAGAAGAAGACATTACACACTTCTAACTTCCTTTTTTTCTTTTTATCAGTTTCTCACTGAAACCAAGTAGGGTCTTTTACCACTTTTCCCACACAATCAATACTGAGGTATTAGAAGAAGACATTACACACTTCTATCTTCCTTTTTTCTTTTTATCATTTTCTCACTGAAACTATGTAGTGTCTGGTCCCTTCTTTCCATGTGATCAAAATGGAATAGTCCATTATTTTTTTAGGTATTGGCAGGGTGTAACAGTTGTGCAAAAGAACGAAGGTAGGAACAAATACAATTATAATAGGATAGGAAATATAAACCTCTGTCTCTATAGAATAAAAATACATTGCTAGAAAATTGGATCATTTAAAATTTATAGGAAATAAAAGTATCTACTTCTGACAGGAAATAGGCGCCATTGTTGTTGATACCAAATTAAGAGGACAGTCTTTTTCAATATTTGTAAAAGTAAATTGTTTCACATTGCAGACCACAACATTAATTATATGAAGTTATATTTGCAAAGGAAATTACTCAACACAAACAAAAACTCCTTTTAAAAAAAACAGGATTTTTTTTTTTATAATCAACAATTTTTAACTAAAAACAAAACTTTTCACCTGGAAAAGAAAATTTCCAATTTCAAACCAGAATAAACACAAACAAAAAGAACCAGATTTCTTATGTTTGCTGAAATCATTCACCCTCTATATAAATATAGAGAAAAATATTTTTCATTATACAATAACCAGATTTGTGTTTCTAAAATCTATGATATTTAATGATAATAAATATTGACTTAGCAAAATAATACTTTTCTACAACTGGTCAGACCAGTAAATGCAAATTCACTAAACTAAAAAATGTATGAATTATTGACAAAAAAGCTATGAATCCATGGCAAAAATAGAATAAGTTATTGATGTTTCTTGAGGCAAGATTGAATCAGACATGAGGTTGAACTGTTGTTGCTGGCTCAATCTGTCTATTGACCAGTCTGGTTTGAACTAGGCTTTCATCTCTCCATGATATCAGTCATATGGTGCTGAGTTATTCTTCACATGAATGACTGCATTCAAACTTGTCTATACTTGTCTGAATGGGTGTGAACATTAGAGAAACTTATGAAAACATATGAGTCATTTTTACCCTTTGGGAGAGAGTTTTAAGCAAGAAATTTCAAGTGTGGGTATATTTTCAAAATAACTTATCTTTCTCTCTCTCTATATATATATGTAATGCTTGTTTACAAATGAATGCAAATATAAGCTTTGTACATTTATTCATATATATATATATATATATATATATTCTCAGAAGTAATCTGTAGAAAAGACAATATGAATAAAAAAGAGACAAGAAGAAAACTGTACTTAGTCTTAGCCAACGTGTTTTGTCATCTGACAGACATTTTCAAGACAATTGAAATGATTTTATTTTGCACAATGTAACTATGAAAACAAAAATAAAATGTTAGTTTCTTGAAATTTTTTCAAATTACAAAACACTCGTACATATTCACCAAGGTTAACTGAAATAAGTACTGTTTTCCTCTTGTCTCCTTTATATATATATATATATATACACACAGTCCTAGGTCAATTGCATGTGTTATGCATGAAACTGAGTCTTGCCATCAACGCAGGACAATATGTATATTTATTAATATATATGAAACAGCTCTGTTTGTTCTACATTGAGCACTGTTGTATCAGCACCTGAATAATAATAATAGACATGTATGTACCCTCATATGTATATTTATTAATTCATATATATATATATATATATATATATATATATATATAGTTTTAAGGTTAGCATCAGGCATGCTGATGGGAGACAAGAAGGGTCATGCAGGTGATTAATAGAGAGAAATTTTGTTTTCTCGGCATTAAAATGAACACTCCATTCCTTGCCCCAGACAACAGACTAAAAGTCATTTTTTTAACAACAAACTAAAAGTCTTTTTTTTTTTTTTTTTTTTTTTTTTGATCATTTGCCAATTATTCATATTGAACTGATCAGATTTATAATCAAGACTGGAGTAAATAGTTGGGCCATCAACATTGATACAAATTCAAGAACTGATACCATTGGGAAGGTCATTGATAAAAATTAAAAATGAAGCAGATCTAAGAATATAGCCCTGGGGGACAATTTCATTTATATGAAAAGACCTAGATGAGTTGCCATTCAGGGCAACTTTCATTTTGTGATTTGATAAGAAAGACTGAATTAGTTCAAAATTTTGTCTGGAAACACCATAGCCCTTCAGCATGTGAAGAAGACTGAAATGTCAAACCCAGTCAACTGCTTCCAAGATACCCAAAGCAACAGCCTAAATTTCACTAGTCATCTCTAAAGCTTGTTAGACCCTTTCAGCAATAATCGTTGTGCATCTACTTAGAGAAGCAAAGATGATGGATGAAGGAGAGGTATGAGATATCAGAAACATGGTTCTACAAAAGAATGCTGGCGATACCATAGACTGAGGATGTGAGCAATGATAAGATGTTGGATAGGAGGCAAATGAGAAAAAAACTCATACTTAATATCAGGAAGAAACAAATGAGGTTCCGGGGATATGTAATGAGGAAGGAGGACACAGAGAATTTAATTCTCTCAGGACAGATAGAAGGAAAGAGAAACAGGGAAAAGCAGGGTGAGGCATATTTGATAGGCTTGAGAAAATGGATGGTGGAGCAGGGTTTGGGAGAGATACCAAGAGGAAATATATTGAGAGTGAAAAAAGTCAGAGCCAAGTGTAAGTTCATGATTGTCTGCATCCTAAAGGGACATGGCGCATGAAGAAGAAGGATCTCCTGCTCAATAGTGGTGGTCCCACCTTGCTTGGGGTGAAATGATTAAAAAGATTCCATGCTAAATATTGAACACTTTTACCAAATAAATATTGCCTACCTTAAAATTATATTTAATCATATATATATATATATATATATATATATATATAAACATGTTACGGAAATTAACGAATTTTAACGAAACTTGGTTATAAGCAACCGACAATTTGTAATGAATTATTTTGAACATTATTTTTACCGATACTCGTATTTAAGTAGATATTCTGTTTTTAATTAAACAGTATTTTTATATTTATATCTACCGGCCTGATTATTTACGATAAATTTTTATTACGAAAATGTGTGCTATCCAGCAGGATTTGAACATGTGACTCCTATTACATAGGGGAAGCATACCATTTGATCTGGTACCATCTTGACCACTCGACCATGAATAGCCTCTTGATCAGACGAGGTTTTTATCATGCTTATATAACACAATTTTCGATTTACCGTAAACAAGCATATCTGCTCTGAAATGTATCGTAATGTCAACAAATGTAAACATGCTATGGAAAGATATAAATATAAAAATACTGTTTAATTAAAAACAGAATATCTACTTAAATACAAGTATCGGTAAAAATAATGTTCAAAATAATTCATGACATATATATATGTATATATATGATTAAATATAATTTTAAGTTAGGCAATATTTATTGGGTAAAAGTGCAAGGTAAATTTCATATTTACAGTCATTTTAAAGATGGAAGAATAAAAAATAAGAAACATGACAACGATTGACCAGTTTCAATCCTTACTTTTTTCATTAGGGTCAACTGGGACTTTTAATTCATCATTATTTTAAAATATTAAAACTGAAAATGAACATGAATAGGGAAAAAAAGGGAGGGCAGAGGGGCAGGCACTTGATGGTAATTTTATTGGAGTCTACGTATATATACACATCTGAAAAGTTCTCAATTTAACAAAGAAAAGAATCCAGAAATGAGAATTTTTGTCAATTTTTTGGAAAACATGTTAGGCTGATAACATTTCAGTGCCACCTCATGAAGTGATGCTGAAAAGTCCTTTCCTTTTTAAAGATTTAGTGTTTGTTTAGATTTTAGGGGTTAGATTAAAAAGTTTTCAGCACTCTCATGTATGTACGAAACATACATTTTATTATGCTGTTTGTCTTTCTTTCTCTCTCTCTCTCTCTCTAGCTATCTCGCTATATACATATATATATGGTTTAAAATTTGTGTATTTAAACAACAAATTTTATATTTTAACATGTCAGATTAAATTAAGTGCAAACATTATGTTTGCCTATTTTTAATAAAATCTGTTCATACCCACAGATTATCTTTCGGGTATTACAATCAAAAGATGTCAGAAAAGACCTGTAACATTGACAGATGTTATTTTCACTCATTTCTCAAGGTACCCAAATACTTTCAACCTCTTTCTGAGATCATCAACACAGTTTTCCGGTTACATTTGTTACCATAACTCACGCCCCTGAAGATGAATATTGTAATAGATGAAAGGTTATCCGTGAGTATGAATGGATTTTATTAAAAATAAGCAAACATAATGTTTGCAATTTATTTAATCTGATATATATATATATATATATATATATATATATATATATATGGGCATACTGAAAAGTTCATTGCTCATTCAAGAAGTGATTCACTGCTAAATTCTGAAATTTGATCAAATTTTAGGGAGTGACTCAGGCTAAGAACTTTTCAGCATATGTGCGCATATATCTTTGGGGGAAATTGAATCTTCTTCACTGTCCTTAAAATGTTTATATTGGAGCCAAGCAATACTGTTTCCTAATTTTTGGCAATTTAAATTGCATCAGGGTGCTTCTTTTCTCACAGATGGTGCCCAACTGACTCTACAATACTGTGTAGTTGACAAAATTAGAAAATAACACAACATGCATACATGTAATTTTAAAAAAAGTGGCAGCAATTTACACATTGCACCCTATATATATATATATGTGTGTGTGTGTGTTGTAACCCTGTTTTAAGGAGTCACAAATAAAAACAGTAACACGGATTAGTGTAAACAATTGTATTAACAAAATATGGTAAAGATACAATATGCCAGCTTGTTCGTCTGGCTGACGAGCAAGCGGTGTTGGATATCACAAAGTCTCTGTTTGGTAAGTCACTCTACGCGTGTATGGCTCATACCAGACTGGTGCTCTCCGATGACTACTAGCCACATGGTATATATTGAGGTTGAGTTCGTCCATTACGATGTTAATGGGTAGGTCCGCCACAACAATATATCTCTGTGTGTTTGTACATGCTATTTTATTATTTTAAACAGTATTTTAGTGGGTAAAAAGTAATAATGTTTGATCAGAAAACTTATTATTTATTTAACTTACGAAGTAGTATCAAGATACTTTAGTAAATGGACAGAAACTTACTCATCGGACATTTTACACATCACTCAATTTATAAAGGTCCTTTTGTTACTTTTCTTTCTCTCAGTTAAGTTTGATGAATCCATCTTATATCATAAGTGCCCTGAGCTACTTTACACTCTACCCTCTTCTTTTGAACAGGATTAGAGATGATCACCTTGTTTCTTGTTTAGGAAGGGGTTTCCGATTCTTTCCCCTGTCCTTCAGTTTTAGTGTTAGTTCAGTCGCAAGCTTTTTGCAGTATTTGAGGATGGGGGCAATGTCTCTTCATTCTGAAGATACCGGGTTAGCAGTTTCCTGGTTGCTGCTTCTGACTGGTAGTTAGAAGCCCAAACTCTTGCATAGTGTATTGAGAGGCTGCTCTGATCAACAGTTGAATAATATCAGGGTTTATTGTAGTGCCATGTCGCACATGGATGGGTGTCCCTGCATGAACCTTCGGTGGTAAACCCCAAGGCCACATTATATTGTGGGCTGCGCCAGTCTCTATCCTACACATGCTGCATACAGTGACTGACTGATTCTACTCTAGACCTCTCTGTCTTAAGAAAGAACTATGAATACACATAAACAAAATAGCAAAACAAAACCAGCTAATCAGAAAACGCCCAAACCTGTCTGCATCTCCTTCGCAAACAAACAAGGTATTCGCACTAACTTTTACAGCATAGAATCATTCCTTCAAACAAACTCATCTAACATCATAGCTCTCTGTGAAACTAACCTTGAGCCTTCTATCCACTCTTCTGAGTTTTATGTTTCTGGTTACCTTCCCCTCTTCAGGAAAAACTCCAATGTCCATATGCATGGGCTTGGTGTTTATGTCAGTGAACATTTCCTTCTAGCTAGGGTGATCTCTTTTGAATCCCTATATCATTCTTTCATATGCCTCCGTCTCTCACTTTTAAGCTCAGTTAGCAATCTTTTCTTTCTCTACCACTTCTCCTCATCTCCTGACTGTTCAGTACTTGATAACATCTCTAATGATATTGATAAAGCCATTTCTTCTCATCCATCTGCCCATATATTTGTGTTTGGTGACTTTATACCCACCATGCCAAGCGGCTAGAAAACACTGTCACTGATCTTGCTGGTGTCCGCACCATGAATTTTTCAATCACCCAGTCTCTTATGCAAGTGATGGATTTCCCCATGTGTTTCTCTAATAACCATAATAAAAGAGACTCACTTCTAGATCTCTGCTTCACTTCCATCCTAGATTCTTGCAATGTCAAGCAGCTCTCTCCTCTCGTAAACTCTGATCATGCAGCAGTTTCCATTAACTTCTCCTTCCACTCCCACTCCTACTCCACACAAGAAATTCGGACCAGCAAAATATCCTACTTCTACCAAAGAGCAGACTGGGACTCGCTCCGTGACTTCCTGTGTGACGTCCCGTGGAACAATGTTTTTAGTTTTCTCGTTGAAGACTGTATCCAAGGTCTTCTCTTGGGTTAAGGATGGCATCGATGTTTTCATCCCAGCCAGGAAGTTTCAGCTTAAATCCCATTCGTCCCC
The DNA here is from genome assembly GCA_037127315.1 of Ascarosepion bandense. Taxonomy (NCBI): domain Eukaryota; kingdom Metazoa; phylum Mollusca; class Cephalopoda; order Sepiida; family Sepiidae; genus Ascarosepion; species Ascarosepion bandense. Next base: position 1,126,700 of record JBBBDQ010000171.1, read on the forward strand.
CTGGTTCTTGCCCGCTTCCTCGGCTTTATAGAAGCCATGTGTCAGACCATAACAAGCGCCTTTTTGCCTCAGCTCATAATAAGTGCAAAAAGATACTCAATGGAGCTAAGATGTTGTTTGCTGCCAAAATAAAGCAACATATAGCAACCCGTAGGTTTGGCACCAAAGACTACTGGTGACTCTGTAAAAGTGTGCTTAACAATAGTAAAACCTCAATACCCCTCTAATCAATGAATTTGATGTCCTCGCCTCTTCAGCGGACAAGGCTGACTTCTTTGCTTGCAGATTCTCCACCAATTCGAGACTGGATTTGTCTGAAGTATCTACATTCGACTTCCCACCTAGAACTTGAGGCCCAACTGAATGATGTCCACATGACACTCTCACTGGTATCTAACATAATCTCAAAGCTTGACCCTCATAAAGCGAGCGGAGGGGATGGAATCCCAATCATTGTCTGCTTCCTGCTTTCCTGCCTGTTAGAAGTCTTCTTCTGTAGTTCCTATATTTAAGAATACTGGAGAACCCTTGGACACCGCTAATTACCACCCTATCAGCCTTCTACCAATCTTTGGCAAAGTGTTTGAAGCCATTACCAATGCCTAGGTGGTTCAGCATCTCACAGCCCACAGACTCTTCTTGGACAAACAGTATGGTTTCCGCTTCACCAGGTCCACTGCTGATATGCTAACGACCATCACTGATTATATATACCAGACTCTTGACAAGATTGGCGAAGCTCAAACCATCAAACCATTGCCCTGGATATTTGACAGTCTGACATGCTGGCCTTCTATGCAAGCTGTGGAGCTATGATATAACTGGACAATTGTTTGAACTAATCCAGTCATTCCTCTCTAATTGCACAATGAAGGTAGTATTAAATGGACATTCCTCCTAAAACTACCATACGAACATGGGTGTCCTTCAAGGCTCTATTCTAGGTTTTACTCTTTTCTTATTTGCATTAACAATCTCCCTGATGTTATAAGATCCAAAGTAGGAATGTACACTGATGACACCACTATTTAGTCTTGCCTCAAGCAAAAATCTGCTGAGGTTGACAAAGCAAACCTTGCTGCCAAGCTTGAGAAAGACCTCCAGTACATGGTGGACTGGGGTAAGAAATGGCTTGTAAATTTTAATGCTTCCAAAACAAAGCTGCTATCTATTGGCCATCAGAGACAATCGCTACTCCCCCCCACTATTAGCATGGAACAGGCTAGCCTCCCTGAAAGTAAAACACTATGCCTCCTTGGCCTCACACTCTCAGCGAACCTCATGGAATGACTATATCAAATCCATTGCTAAATCTGCTGCTAAGAAGGTTGGTTCACTGTGCAGAGCCAGGAAGTTTTTTCTGTCTAAGTTTATCCTGCACATATATAAATCGACCATCCACCCGTGTATTGAATACTGCTGCCACATCTGGTCGGGTGCCCCTGCTATTCACCTAGGGGTTCTTGACAAAATCCAACAGAGAATCTGTAATGTGATTGATACCGACTTGGCAGCTCGGCTGCAGTTGCTGTCTCACAGATGTGACGTGGCTTCCCTGTGCCTCTTCTATAAATACTTTCATGGCTTCTGCTCCAATGAACTTAGATCACTGTTGACCCTAGGTATGAATTTACACAAGCTACTAGATTAGCAACTAGGTCCTACCCTTTTACAGTGAAACTGATAAAATGTAACCGCAATTTCTACTCTAACAGCTTCCTTTTACACACTTCCCACCTGTGGAATTCCCTTCCATATACTTGCTTCCCCGACAGCTACAATCTCCAGGAATTTAAATGAAAAGTCAATAGACATCTCCTATTACACTAAGTCACATCTATTCTCTCAAGCTCTTTTTTCATCTACTCTACCCCCATCCTCTGTATCCTCACCTGTCTATTACCCTCCTCCTGACATTTCCTATAACTAACCCTTTTTTTTCTTATCACTTTCCCCTATGTAACCCCTGCACAACAGTGGCAGTAGAATGCCTTGCATGGGGTGAGATGATTAAAAAAAAAAATGATATTCACCAGATATGTTCACAAATATCATTAGAACATCAAACCATATTCTATATTCTACTAAGACAAATCTTGGTGACATGTAAAACACAAAGTCAAACTTGGACTTAACCAAAAAATATAAGAATTCTGGACTGCGTTTGTGAAAAATGGGAGAATGAAAAACTCTTTTTGATATTCCTCAGATATATTCATGCTTACATTAAATCCATTGTATAATAACATCAAATCAAATTCTATATTCCACTAATACACAAAGCAACTTCAATGAGGTTAAGGGTTAGTCCTAAAAATATACTTTGTTGATGACATATTGATTCTTTTTTATATTTACAAATAATATTGTATTTCATATGGGCAAATAGTTAACCCCAAACTGGGGTCAAAATACTATGAAAGTATAAAAATAGACTTTTATAGAAAAATATACATTTTCGAAGGAAAAATATTACCAACAATACATTTCTGAAAAAAAAGTTATTACCATAACACATTTTTTGAAGGAAAAAATTGCCATAATACATTTTTGAAGGAAAAAAAATATTGCAAGCAATACATTTTTTAATACACAACTAGAAGACATCTTCAGTGTTCTAAAAGAAAAAAAAAGAATTTTTCCTCAAAATGTGACTAAACCTTTTCACTCTAACCAAACATTAAATAAAACACCTTAAAACCCCCAACTTTCTGGCATTAAATAACCTACAAAAGTTGATATGCTGTTAAACAAAACTCAGACTCACCTGTGAGGTTGGTTGGTTGTTTTGTTTTTATGGCATATCAACCTCAGTGGGTCATTTAATGCCAACTAAATTTTTTTTATTTTATTTATTACTGGTAATACCTTTTATTTTCAACAATTTATCCTTTTTATATAAGTTTTGTCTAGTAATACTTTTTTTTTTTTTTTTTTGAATATCAAGATTCATTGGGATTTGTTTTTAAGGGTAGGGTCCCCAAGTTCTACCCTTGTTATTTACCCCATAACTGGAGGGAAGGGACGGATTAATACCTTTCCCAAGGGTACCAGTGCTTAAGAGAATGCAGGGTATTCAACTTGAATTTGAACTCAGCTCACCATCACTAAACATTTACAACACCTGGTATTTCCAAGTGGTCACCCATCTAAGTACTGACCAGGCTAAACATTGCTTAACTTTGGTGATCAAGCAAGAACCGGTGTATTCAACGTGATAGGCTGTAAGCTCACCTGTGAGGAGATAGTCAAGTATTCACTGCCAAATAGGAGGACATATTATACGGGGTACGATGGGTAAATTATCACCATTTTATATTTTTTTATTTTGTGTATACCTGATGTTTTGTCAACTCCACAGCATAGTAGGGTCAGTTGCACTCTGTGAGAAAAGAAGCACCGTGATGTAATTCACTCCACCAGAAATTTGAAAATGAAATGCTGTACTGCTTGGCATTTATGCTGGAAACTCTAATATGAGCATTTCAGCGTGTTTGAGTGTCAATCTGATGACACCGCAGAGGATTTGGAAAGAGTTGGATGATACATCCAGTCAACAACATGGTGTTTGGAGTGATCACTAGCCATGGTGATGTTATGTCTCATTCATCTTCTCACAGGGCCTCAGACTCAACACAGAGGCATACATCAGGTGCCTTGAGAAGGTTATGCTATTCTGGGTCAAGAGACTGGTTGCTGGAAGAACCTATGCCTGGCAACAATGCCACATAAACAAGAAAACCTTAGTACCATGTCATATAAGCAGAAAAACCCAGCCATGGCCGTCAGACAATTTCTGCAACTACATCATTTATTATACCTAACTATGGCTTACGACCATATCACATTGAATACACTGGTTCTCACTCGATCACCAAAGTTAAGCCATGTTGAGCCTGGTCAGTACTTAGATGGGTGACTGCTTGGGAATACCAGGTGCTGTAAGCGTTTAGTGATGGATATGCATTGTGGTGCAGTGGATATCAGCTCGGAAAGAAAAATCGGTGAGCCGAGTTCGAATTCCAGTTGAATACCCTGCATTCACTTAAGCATTGGTACCCTTGGGAAAGGTATTAATCCATCTCTTCCCTCCAGTTATGGGTTAAATAACAATGGTAGGCCTTGGGGTCCCTGCCCTTAAAAACAAATCCCAATGAATCTTGATACTCGAAAAAGAAAAAAGTATAACTAGACACAAAACTTATATAAAAACAATAAATTGTTGAAAGAAAAAAGGTATTACCAGCAATAAATAAATAAAATTTAGTCATTTATATGACCCGCCGAGGTTGATATGCCATAAAATAAGACAACCAACCAACCAACCAACCAACCAACCTAACTCCCCAAACTGCAAACACCTTGTTTATTATGTGTGGGGCACAGTTGAGTGAGACATCAACAAAACTCCTTGTAACATCAAAGATGAACTGAAGGCAAGGATTATGGCAACATTCACCAACTTATACAAGGAGACCGTTCAGAAGAGATGCAGGAGATTTTGAAGTTGTCTTGATGACAATGGCGATTTTACTGAATAAATTTACTCTTTATTATTTCAGGATATTTTTGTGCAATGTTGGTAAATATATGTTAAAATGAAACATCAATGTTGTTTTGATTTTTGCGTAATTTAGATGACAATTTATCCATCGCACCCTTTGTAACAGTTTAGCACTATGTTCTGACCAAATTTTCTTGTTTCTTAATACATTCATTAGCTTTTGGAAATCAACATTTGTTATTACAATATGCTATTGCATTTTAGTATTACATTTTCTGTATTCTGTTAAAATTCATCCCAGATATTCAAATATTTGTACTGACTTGATTTTATAATTTACATCTTCAATTGTTCCTTTTGCTAACAACTATATATTCTATCTTACAATTGATGTTTAGTCCTTTCTTCTCAATTTTCCAACTCATCTAGGGAGGTTCTGTAGTTTTCTGTCTGTATCTACCATCAACATACGGTACTGTGCAAAAGTATTAGGACAAGAACTATTTTATCAAAATAAACTTTAAAGTCACCCCAACACATTTGCACACTACCAGTAGTGTGCAATAGTATTAGGACAGGGGTGATTTTTCTAAAAACACTCACTGAAATTCAAATTCAGGGTGAAAAGTCAAACCTTTGTAAGAATTATTGAACTAAACATGAACAGGAAGGAAGACTTCAGAATTTGAATTGGCCCCCACAAAGCACTGATCTCAATTCTATTGAACATCTATGGGATGTTTGGATAAAAAAAATTGATAAATCTAATGTTACTTTGCAAGACACACTTTGGGAACAAATACAAGCTGCTTGGCAGGAGATATCATTAGATACATTGAAGAAGCTTGTGATGTCACTGACAAAATGAAGGCTGTGATCAAAACAAAAGACTATTATCATAAATATTAAATTTATTTTGTAACAAGTATTTTTTTTTTGTTAAAGCATTTGTTGAGTAAATCAAATAAAATTACTTTTATGAAATGGTTTATTTTCTGTCAATATGCCTCATAAAAGATAAAATAGTTCTTGACCTAATACTTTTGCACAGTACTGTATCTTATTATAACAAGAAGATTAAAAAAAAAATCCTTTCAAAAATTAGTTTTCTACTAGTAGTAGTTTATGTATAATATCTTTAATGACCAAAGAGGAATAGGCGTTGCTACCGACGTTGTAATAATTAAAAAAAAAATCGTTTCAAAAATTACTTTTTTCTACAAGCAGTAGTTTATGTATAATATCTTTTTTACCGCGAGGTTGTAAAAAATACCAGTTTGGGAAACTGGCGTGGGATATCCTTCTCTCAATGAGGGTGAATGGGCCTCTCTTAAGCCGTGGTAGGCAACCCATCTAGTGATGGTGTCACGATAAAAACACCCTTGGTAGCTCTAGCAAAGCATCAAGTATTCAGCTACTGACAAGAGTTTGAATCTTGGCTGAGGCAACAGGATGATGATGATGATGATGTATCTGTACAAGTTTAAGATTGTGCCAACTGCTACTATATATTGCTAGTAAGATCGGATAGCTTCACTGTAAAGGTTGGAAAAAGTCTGGTGAGTATTTTGGAGTATTTATTGAATGTCTTTTTTATCTGTATGCAAGTGATTTGCTCCCAGTATACATTTTGAATTATTCCAATATCGTTCCCAAATAAATCAATCTTTCCTAACAGTTCTAACATTTTTTTTGTGTCATACCTTATCAAACACTTTTTTTATAATCTGCAAATAATGTGTACATATCCTTTTGCATTTGTATTATTCTTTCTGATATCATTCTGGTCACATTCCTTGTTCCAATGTCTTTAATGAAAATGTACTGTTCTTGTCTTATTTTTGGTCTGATTCTCTTCTTTTCTGCCATGTGCCATGTCTCTTTGGAACATAGGTGATCATAGCCTTCCAAATCTCCCTATCTTTTATAGTTCTTAACACCCTTTCTATTACCATTCCAAAACCTTGCTCTCCTATCAATTTGCTCAAGCCCATTAAGTATATCATGTATTGCTTTCCCTTGCCTCTCTTTCCTTGTATCTGTCCTGTGTGTATCAGATTCTTTAAGCCCTTCTTCCTCATTAATGTCCTCATTACATGTCCCAGGAACTTCAGGTGTCTCTTCCTGATATTAAGTATCAGTTTCCTTTTTGTGTTCATCTTCTCCAAAACCTTGTTGTTGTTCACATGTTTGGTCCATGGTATCCTCAGAAACATATTTCAGTTGCTTCAAATCTTTCCTTAATCTTTGATGAGATTGTCCAGCATTCACTGCCATATTGAAGGACAGACATTACATAACAATCCAGTATTCTCTTCTTTGTTTCCGTCAAAATTTTCCTGTCTCTTAATACTCTACTCAGCTTTTGGAACGTGATTTTTGGCCATGCCAATATCCATTTGTATTTTAGTGTCACACTTTCTGTCCTCTGTTACCAGCTCTATTCATCAGGAATCAAATGATAAGTTTTGCTATTTGACTGATTAAGTAGATTATCCAATGGAATTTACATTTCTTTGCAGAGGACCCTTAAGCCGCACAATGAAAATGAATCTACTTATAACTTCCACTACATTACCATTGTTGTATATTTCATCTATTTATTATGTCTGTAATTAAGTGACAAAATTATCTAAATCTGAAAGTGTTTTTATTAGAATTCCATTTAGTCCTGCTGCTTTGATTCTGTTCAATTTGGCCAGTGCTGATTTCACTTCAGGCTTTAATATTTCTGGTCTATCCATATTTTTGTCTATTGCTTGTTTTTGTCTTTCATTGTGGAAGAGTGCTCTGATGTATTTGTTCCATCTTTGAACTATTTTTTCTTTTTCTGTTATCAACATTTTTTTGATTTTATGCATCCTGTTTATGAACGTATCTTTTTTTCTGCTATTTCTCATTCTTTTATGCATATCTGCCTTATATGTGATCCTGATTCTTTCTTTTTCTGAACATTTTTCATTGAGACATTCCTCTTTTGCCTTCTTGTGTTTGCTTCTAATTTCTTTGTGTAATCTGCTATATTCTGTACCATGCTTTGTCATTGTTAGCTTTCTCCTCTTTGTTGCATAAAGAATTTCATTTAATATCCACTCCTTTTTTCTTGTCTAGATTTCCTAGGAACAGTATTGTTTACTGGATTTACTAAAGCTTATGTAACAATATGTAAAAAAGATTAGAGAAAGATTACAATTGTAACCAATATGCAACAAATGGTTAATGTGTTTCACTTCAAACTTCAATTCTGATTTAATTAGCATTATTTAAAGTGCATTATTTTTTAAAATTTCTTACCAGTAGTGACCAACACGAATCAACATAATAAGATTGATACCTTAGCTTTTGATAAATATTGATTGACTGTCATTTTGAAATTTCTTTAAAAGCTTGAATTCTATTTTAGTAGACAGTTCAGTATGTATTTACACTGTTTACATTCAGGTCTAATGTCTAATCTCAGCAGGTTGGTTAGATTTAAATCACCAAATTATCTGCAGAAGATTGTTCTCTAGGATAATAGTCTAGTAGATTAAAGCATTGGTTGAAAAGTGCTTCCAGGGATAGGGAGATGCGGAGGGCCATAATCACTTACATTCTGAAGGGACACAGCAAATAAAGAAGAATGTGTATTTGGATTCAGTGGAAACAGAGAGAGAGCAATAACTGAGCAGTATTGAAAATTAGAATTGATTAAATAAAGTTTCGTTTGGAATTACCTGTAGGTCAATATACACCTGATGAAAGCCAGCAGACACAACAGCCGAAATGTGATAGCGACAATCAAGGACAATAGTGTAAATGCAAATAATGATAACTCCTCAAACCATAAATTCAACCTGTTTTCATTATATTCTGAAAAACTATAACTTACAAGGCATTTTAATAAAATGTATATTTAAGTCCAGAGATATCAAGCAAGTATTGTTTGCCATCCTTTATTACTTTCTAATAGAGTTTTATAGTGAAACATACACACATTTTGGATAATTTAAAAATGTGTGAAAGTTTTTAAAACCAAGAAGTATGAATATCAACTTATGTTGGACTCTCTCGTCGTTTTTCAACATATGAAGGTCAATGATTCAGTTTTCACTCCAGTGAATCATTGACCTTCAGCAACTTTGAAACTTGTTTGAATAATAATGTCTCAAAATTACCAGAATCTTAAGACTTCCATTGATAATTATAACATCTGAAAAAAATGGTCACGTGGAATATTACTAATAAATATATTATAATAATACGTCTGCAGTCAGTAACATGAAATAAACTTTAGAATAACCTTAAATGAAAAAATGAAAATACTTTTGATACACTTAGATATATTATAATAATATTTATGATTTACATTAATTGCATGGTTTAGACTGTTGTCTTCATCTTTGTTACCATATTCGTGATGTTTCGGCCATTGTACACTCTGACCTTCTTCAGGTGATTGAAATTTTAAACTGAACCCTTTATTTCAATCACTAGGGTAAGGACACATGGTCCAGTGGATAAAAGTGTTGGTTGGATCCAGTAACTCAGCCTAAAGAGTGGTAAGTTCAATACCTGGCTACAGTAGTGGTGAACAAAGAATTTAGAGAGTTGAGTTAAAATTAGAGATAACTAAAACATTTGCAAGTGGCATGACTCATGGAATGAGAGAACATCTACCCCACTTATAAAGATAAAAGGTTCAGTTCAAAATTTCAATCACCCGAAGAAGGTTAAGCTGAAATGTTGTGAAATTTACAAAGAAGATGAAGACAACAGTCAAGACAATGTAAATAATCTTCATCTTTATTGCCAGTGTTACATTTTGGCAGTTGTGTTTTCTGTCATTATTCAGGTGTTTATCAATCTGAATAACCTTAAAAACAAATTGAATTGAACCTATGATTTAATCTATGGGGGTTAGATTGACAGTGAACAAGAACAATTTGCCCCATAGATTAAACTTAATGGTTTCAGGTGTCTATCAACCTGAATAACTTTCATAGAATTTTGAATTAAAACCTTTTATTTAATCTATGGGAGTTAGATTGTCAGTGAACAAGAACAATTTGCCCCATAGATTAAACTGGATAGTTTTAGATGTCTATCAATTTGGATAAATTTATAGAATTTTGAATTGAACCTTTTATTTAACCTATGGGGGTTAGATTGACAGTGAACAAGAACAATTTGCCCCATAGATTAAACTTAATGGTTTCAGGTGTCTATCAACCTGGATAACTTTCATAGAATTTTGAATTAAAACCTTTTATTTAATCTATGGGGGTTAGATTGACAGTGAACAAGAACAATTTTGAATTGAACTTTTATTTAATCTATAGGGGTTAGATTGTCAGTGAACAAGAACAATTTTCAATTAAACGTTTTATTTAATCTATGGGGGTTAGATTGACAGTGAACAAGAACAATTTTGAATTGAACCTTTTATTCAACCTTTGGGGGTTAGATTGACAGTGAACAAGAAAAATTTGCCCCATAGATTAAACTTAATGGTTTAGTTCAAATTCAATGTAGGTTACCCAGATTGACCTAAATAACACTGAAGGTTACTAAAGCTGAAAAGTAATAACAACAACAATATGGATATTAGTCTGGATATAAATAATACATTTTGCTTATTGTTGGTACAAAAATAACCCAAAAACATGTGAGTATCAAAGTGTATAATAGTATATCAGATTTATTAAATGGAGGGATGTCCTTGGACATGACACCAGTTGACCCCTAATGATATTGGAATAATCTGTCCACATGTAATGCTCTAGTGGTATGCAAATGAGGCCAATATAATTGTTATAGGACTTACCCTTTTTAGACTATAATGAACTCTTCCTATTATTATAAATACCAGGCAAATATGCCTCTTGGGGTTGAGTTGGGTTGAGTCACCCCAGTCTAATACTTGGCAGTCAGACTGACATGTAACATTCTTGTATTTGTTTTCCATTTAATATATATGTTTTACTAATTCCTGAGTTCAAGTTTTTTTTTCCAGACCTATTCTGGGTTCACAACAACAATCAAGCTTATCAAAGCAGTAATCAGTGAACTCTTGAAACAGTTTACACTCATTACTTTGACACTCTATACAAATAAACAAAGACAAAAAAAATACACTCATCATAAGTCATAGTGTGGTGAATCTGCATCAGTACAGATGCAAAAGATGCTTCAGATCATATGAGAGCTATCTAGCTAGTTAAAAGCTTCTCAGCATTTGGTCAAGATCTTGGTTTTTGTAAGATGCCTTGTGCCAATAACAGCAGGGGGAAAATAGCTGTCAGCATTTGGGAAGACATAGTGTCTTTGTGAAGTTGGTCCCATGGGCATTTTGTTTCTCAAGTTGCTGTGTTTTCCAAAGCTGTGTTATTTCTTTGTTAACTCCCATCTATTTCCCCTTTTTTCCTATTTCTCAGATAGTTGCTGGGAGAGAAATTGGTTAGGTGTTTCCCCCACCCCACGAGTTTCAACATACTCTTTGTTTACACTACAAAAAATATCTTAAAAAATTCTATAGAAATTCTTTGGATTCAACAGAAAAGTGATATTTTTGTGCAAATATAGCATTAAGATTATAAACTCTGCTGCTGTTGAAGTTTTTTTTTTAAGTTTCTAAAACAAGAATTCATATCCTGATCCTTGCTGAAATCATGCCTGAATAAATAACTTTTATTCTTTTCAAAGATTTTAACTTTTTATAGTCGTAGATAAAAAGATTTTTCCAGATATCTAAAAAGCTGAGAGACATACAGACAAAATGAACAAAACAAAAAAAAAGCTAAAACAACTTTTTAATTTCACTGAAAGATATAATCAAAAGTAAATCTATATTAAGATTTTGATTGGATCCTATCATTAGAATATGAAATGTACAGCTTTCTACAAAACAGTATTTTTGGGCCAATGATTTGAAAGAAATGAGAATAATAGTGGTATATTTCCAAGACATCACACAATTCTATCCAATAATTCAGAATTAGTTGAAGGGAAAAAAATTTAAAAAAATGGAGGAAATATTTGTACTGACAGAAGTGAGAATGGGGAAAAGTAGTAATGAAAAATTATGGTAAAATGAAGATGATAAAGAAAGAAAATATATGTAGACTTCAAAGAAATAAATAGTAAAATAGAGAAATTCCTGATCTAATATATTTATACTAGCAGAATAGCCCGGCATTGCTTGGGTGTAATGAAAGCTTTAAAACTAAGCCATGGTCTTGGAGCTCAGACTCTGCCTAAAGAATATTTGTGTGAAGTTTGGTGAGAATTGGATAAAAATTGTGGATTTGTATAAAGGACATACAGACAGATAAACAGACACACACACAAACATCTTTTATATATATATATTATAGATTTTCTACACTATTGTAAGAACTGCAACCTTGAAACTTCTGAATATCGTTTCTTATGTCTTTGTCTATGTATCAAATTTGATTAAATTAGGACCACTCCTTCTATAACTCGATTTTTTTGATTATCGATTTTTGATATTTATCGGGGTTACCTTGACACAAAACCTACCTAAAAACACTCGCAGACGCTTATAGTACAATTGTGTAAATTTTCAAGAAAATCAGTTCAGCCATTTCGGAGTCTATAGGTAACAGATACACATACGCACACACAGACAAAATTTCATTTATAAATAAGTTTAGATAAATCAGTTAGTCAATTGCCATATGTGATACACACTTGGGCAATCATGTCTTGAAAGAGATATGACTGACTAGGCAGAAGATTCTTCCATAGTACGTTGCCATTACTTTCTGTGGGAGACTGGTTGCCGACCAAAGCTACAGAACTCAATCTGTTGGCTATGCGTCTTTGTCAATCCATTCATATTTGTCTCTACCTGATATTATCTAACTTTATATCAATCTCAGTGGGTACAATATGTTCTTATTTCTTCAAATCTTCTAAACTTTATTAATATATGTCTCTCTAAATCCATTCATATTTATCTCCATCTGACCTTATCTCTTTTTCTATCAATCATACAGTCTATGTTCTTATCTCTCCTTTCCTTCTGACATCTATGCATAAATGTTTAACTCTATCTATTCATATTTGTCTCTATCTAAAATATTATATATATATATATATATATCAATCACAAATACACTATGCGTTTTACTCTCTTCTTTACTTCTGATATCTATTTATATATTCCCTCTCAATCTATTCATATTTGCCTTCATCTGATTTTATCTATATTTCTATCAATCCCAATGCATTTTTATTTTGACATTTACATATGTAGGTCTCTATCAATCTATTTGTATTTGTGTCCATCTGATATATATATCCCAATACACTGTCTATATTCATCTTGCTCATTTCCTTCAGATTTGTATATATATGTATATATATAATATTTAAATAATACAAACCTATCAGGGAATTTAAAATGTGGGAAGCTTCGCTGTTTAATTTGTAAACATTTAATAACAGACAAAACATTCTCTGTACCCAACACCAAAATAAAATTACACCCACCAAACCTTACTTGTGACAGCAAAAACATCATCTACTTTCTCTTCTGCTCAATTTGCTCCAACAGTGGATATATCGGCGAATCCGGTAATAGCTTTAGATTTTGCTTCAATAATCACAAACTAAATATACGACAAAAAAATGTATACTCCCCAATTGCAGCCCATTTTAATCAACCTGATCATACTTTAGAAAATTGCAAATGTTTACTAATAGACTCCAATTTTAGTTCTACATACACATGCAGAAAGAAAGAAACATACTGGATTTTAAAATTAAATACACACAAGCTAGGGTTAAATAGGGACTTAGGTGTGTTGAATCTTTACAAATATTTCAATAGCTAAAAAATTTTTTTCAGATATTCCAAGAAATTTTTATCTAAAACAAACAGACTTTCTCTACGGACGTGCTGCATGTTGTGAACAAACACACCACGTGATGTAAACAAAAAAATATTCGAACGCTATCGTGAAATACGTTTCTAATTCAAATTTAAAAATCAGTTGTTTCTGATGAAGGACCGAGGGCGGTCTGAAATATAAAATATAATAAAAATAAACAAATACTGTACAAAAAAAGTACATTTTTAAATTCAAAACTTTTTATTAATATTCTTTCCTATATATATATATATATATATATATCTCAATCCATACATATTTTTCTCCATCTGATCTTAACTATTTTTCTATCAATCTGAATATAGTTTGTTCTTATCTCACCTTTTCTTCTAACATCTATGTCTCCCTTAATCTATATGTATTTGTCTCCATTTGATTGTATTTATATTTCTATCAGTCCCAATGCTCAGTATAAATTCTTATTTTAGATAAATCCCAATCAGTAGACTATCCTTATGTTTCGAATCACTTTAAACTTTATCTACATATATTTCACTTTCAATGAATACATATTTGTCTCCATCTGATCTTAGCTATCTTTCTATCGATCTAAATGCATAGTTTATGTTCTTATCTCTACTTTTCTAAGAACATCTACATATCTCTTTCAATCCATTTATATATGTCATCATTTGATTTTATATATTTATCAATACCAATGCACAGTCTTAACTTTCTTTTTCTTCTGACATTTATCTATATATGCCCCTCTCAATCCATACATATTTGCTTCCATCTGATCCTATCTATTGTTCTTTCAATCTCAATACTCATTTCTATCAACAGCAATGTACAGTCTGTTCTTCTCATTTTTATCTAGATGTCTAAAAATTTAATTCATACTAGCAGTATAACCCGGCGTTGCTCGGGTGTAATGAAAGCTTTAAAACTAATCCATGGTTCTGGAGCTCAGACACTTTGGACGTTAGCACAAAAGACTAAAAAGCAATAGTTGTTTCCAGTTAAAGCGAAACCGTAGACTGAAAGAAAAATGAATGGATGTAAGTCAAATTTTGATTTCCTGGTCTCGATATCAAATAAATTTTTTTCGTCGTAAACTGAATTTTGAAGGCTAAATAAGTCCTCTGAGTAAATGGTATCATGGCTGAGACTAAGAACTACAATTATACCTACTTAGTCAAACCTGAAGCAAAAACTAAAATAAAAGGGCTGAAAAAATACAGACATACAGGCAGATAAACAGACACACACAAACATCTTGCCTTTTATATATATATATATATATATATATATATATATATATTATCAAATTTATGCACTATTGTAAGAACTGCAACCTTGAAACTTCTGAATATCATTTCTTATGTCATTGTCTATGAGTGTATCAAATTTGATTAAAATCGGACTACTCCTTCTATAACCCGAGTTTTTCGATTATCGATTTTCGATATTTATCAGGGGTACCTTGACACAAAACCTAGCTAAGAACACTTGCAGATGCTTATAGTATAAATTTTCAAGAAAATCGGTTCAGCTATTTTGGAGTCTATAGGTAACAGACACACACAGTTCCATTTATAAATAAGTTTAGATTTAGATTAGATTTGTCTCCATCTGACCTCATCTCTCTTTCTATCAATCTCAGTTCACAGTCTATGTTCTTATTTTTCCTTGTCTGCCATATTCTTCCTTTCCCTATATACTGGCCTCTTTGTACTTCCTTTTTTTTTCTACTACTCCCTCAATTCATACATATTTGTTTATTTGATTGTATCTATATCTCTGTTAATCCCAATGCTTGGTATAAGTTTTTAACCCATTTTAACCCAGTGTCCTCAGGTTTTAGAACATTAAATTCATTTGCAAATCACAAAAATTTTTATGTGAGCAATGACAAGGTTTTGGAAAGGATGGAGACAAAAAAGAAATTAATACTGAGCATCAGGAAAAGATAGCTAAAGTTCCTGGGACATGCAATGAGGAAGGAGGGCTTGGAGAACCTGTTGCTAACAGGTCAGATAGAGAGAAAAAGAGACAGAAGAAAGCAGCAGATAACATATTTGAAGGACCTGATCAGGTGGATGACGGAAGAAAGGTTGTATAGTGCAACAGGAGAAAGTGTGTTAAGAGCCACCAGGGACAGGGAGATGTGGAAAGTCATGATCGCCTACGTCCTGAAAGGACATGGCACATAAAAGAAGAAGAATTTTATTGATGAATCAATATGTCCTCACTACATATATATAATAATGGTTTTATAATGATTTATACCCATTATTTTTTACAATTTTTTATGCTGTCCTCAAATGATGACACTGAATTAAAATGGGTTAACTATCCTTTTCTTCTTACTACTGTACATTTGTCTGTCAATCCATACATATTTGTCTGTAACTGACCTTATCTGACTTTAGATAAATTCCAATGGGTATGTTATATATCGCAGTACGACGACAAAATAACGAGAACACGCATATATAAAAATATAAGGTTATATTTTTATTCTTGACGACGAACCCGTGTGGAATAGAGAATGGAAGAGTGAGAGCGCACATAGAATGGGTCGACGGGAGTGTAGTCTTGCCTGAGGTGTCTCTCTGCTTCCACTGGCCGTTCTCTGCTGGCGAATCCGTGTGTCGAGGTCTTTTTATAGTCTTCTAGAACCGGGACTTTCCTTCCGGTTTTGCCTCGCCCACGCAACGCCCACGTAATTCCAAGAGACACCTGTTCTGTTTGCCTCCGTAGTCATTTCCGCCGCTGTCGGAAATAAGGTCAAACGACATCCGCTCCAGGCCCTGACAGGATGTATTTCTCAAACACCTGTCTTGTCATTCGCCGACCCCTTCACCGACGGGAAACACCATCGCTTGCATCAACCTTCCTCGGGTGGGGCCAGATTGCTATATTACAGGTAGACCATGTTTTTACCTCTCCATTTCTTCTAAAATGTATCTATTTGTCTCTTTCAATCCATTTATATTTTCTCCATCTGATCTTATATATATATATCTATCAAGTTGAATGCTCCATTTATATTCTTATCTGTCCTTTTCTTCTGAAATCTATCATTATATACATAAATCTATCCATCCATATTTGTCTACCTCTGACATTTATCTATATACATCTCTTTTAGTATTTGTCTAAATTTCTGAGATGAAGTAGTATTTACACTATTTATATTATTCAGACTATTGTCCTCATCTTTGTTGCCACTTGTATGATGGCTCGGCTGTTGTACACTTCGGCCTTCTTCAGGTGTTAGGAATTTCAAACTAAATGCTTTAGGTCCTGGATATGACCATAAACTGCATCCGGCAGTTGGGAGGTTGTGAGGAGCATGGAACCACCTCTTAATTGCTGTTGTTCCCAGGTCCACCCTGACCCAGAGTGGTAGCACGTGTTAGGGTCCCAGCTATGGGTAAATAGTTAAACCACAAACTGGGGTAAAAATGCTATGAAAGTATTTATCAGGAAAACTTTTTTTAATGAAAAATATAATCAATCTTTTTGAATGAAAGATGTTACCAACAAAAAATTTTGGAATGAAAAATGTTACCAACAAAACCTTTCTGAATGAAAAATGTTAGCAAGGAAACCCTTCTGACTGAAGAATGTTAGCAAGAAAACCTTTCTGACTGAAGAATGTTAGCAAGAAAACCTTTCTGACTGAAGAATGTTAGCAAGAAAACCTTTCTGACTGAAGAATGTTAGCAAGAAAACCTTTCTGACTGAAGAATGTTAGCAAGAAAACCTTTCTGACTGAAGAATGTTAGCAAGAAAACCGTTCTGACTGAAGAATGTTAGCAAGAAAACCGTTCTGACTGAAGAATGTTAGCAAGAAAACCGTTCTGACTGAAGAATGTTAGCAAGAAAACCGTTCTGACTGAAGAATGTTAGCAAGAAAACCGTTCTGACTGAAGAATGTTAGCAAGAAAACCGTTCTGACTGAAGAATGTTAGCAAGAAAACCGTTCTGACTGAAGAATGTTAGCAAGAAAACCGTTCTGACTGAAGAATGTTAGCAAGAAAACCGTTCTGACTGAAGAATGTTAGCAAGAAAACCGTTCTGACTGAAGAATGTTAGCAAGAAAACCGTTCTGACTGAAGAATGTTAGCAAGAAAACCGTTCTGACTGAAGAATGTTAGCAAGAAAACCGTTCTGACTGAAGAATGTTAGCAAGAAAACCGTTCTGACTGAAGAATGTTAGCAAGAAAACCGTTCTGACTGAAGAATGTTAGCAAGAAAACCGTTCTGACTGAAGAATGTTAGCAAGAAAACCGTTCTGACTGAAGAATGTTAGCAAGAAAACCGTTCTGACTGAAGAATGTTAGCAAGAAAACCGTTCTGACTGAAGACAATGTTAGCAAGAAAACCGTTCTGACTGAAGAATGTTAGCAAGAAAACCGTTCTGACTGAAGAATGTTAGCAAGAAAACCGTTCTGACTGAAGAATGTTAGCAAGAAAACCGTTCTGACTGAAGAATGTTAGCAAGAAAACCGTTCTGACTGAAGAATGTTAGCAAGAAAACCGTTCTGACTGAAGAATGTTAGCAAGAAAACCGTTCTGACTGAAGAATGTTAGCAAGAAAACCGTTCTGACTGAAGAATGTTAGCAAGAAAACCGTTCTGACTGAAGAATGTTAGCAAGAAAACCGTTCTGACTGAAGAATGTTAGCAAGAAAACCGTTCTGACTGAAGAATGTTAGCAAGAAAACCGTTCTGACTGAAGAATGTTAGCAAGAAAACCGTTCTGACTGAAGAATGTTAGCCAAGAAAACCGTTCTGACTGAAGAATGTTAGCAAGAAAACCGTTCTGACTGAAGAATGTTAGCAAGAAATGGAGGGAAAACAAGAAAAAGATTTAGTTAAAATAAAGAACAGTTTTAAGAAATGGAGGGAAAACAAGAAAAAGATTTAGTTAAAATAAAGAACAGTTTTAAGAAATGGAGGGAAAACAAGAAAAAGATTTAGTTAAAATAAAGAACAGTTTTAAGAAATGGAGGGAAAACAAGAAAAAGATTTAAAAAGTTAAAATTTAAAGAACAGTTTTAAAATGGAAAGGGAAAACAAGAAAAAGAAGTTTTTTAAAGAACAAATTTTGAAATGGAGGGAAAACAAGAAAAAGATTTAGTTAAAATAAAGAACAGTTTTAAGAAATGGAGGGAAAACAAGAAAAAGATTTAGTTAAAATAAAGAACAGTTTTAAGAAATGGAGGGAAAACAAGAAAAAGATTTAGTTAAAATAAAGAACAGTTTTAAGAAATGGAGGGAAAACAAGAAAAAGATTTAGTTAAAATAAAGAACAGTTTTAAGAAATGGAGGGAAAACAAGAAAAAGATTTAGTTAAAATAAAGAACAGTTTTAAGAAATGGAGGGAAAACAAGAAAAAGATTTAGTTAAAATAAAGAACAGTTTTAAGAAATGGAGGGAAAACAAGAAAAAGATTTAGTTAAAATAAAGAACAGTTTTAAGAAATGGAGGGAAAACAAGAAAAAGATTTAGTTAAAATAAAGAACAGTTTTAAGAAATGGAAGAAAATATATATATATTTTTTTAATCGAATTAAGGTGGTAAAGCCACTTATGTGCAGGGGGCGACGTATTAGTGAAAAGATTGGTAAAGAGAAAGCTGGAAACCACATCGTAAACAGGGAACAAGGGATGAGCCTCTTAACCTGTTCAATACACGTGGGTTGAGTGTGAACCGGGCTATAGATAGATCTATAAAGAATGATTTGGATAACATAAAGTATGATTTAAAGAAAAAATAGTATAAAGAAAAAGTCACAAGAATAAGGATGATGAATAGAAGAACAGAAATAGAGGAATGAAAAAGGAAAGTGGTATTTATTTACATTAGTAAATAAATTGGAAGAACGAAAAATAAAAAAGTAACACTAAATTAAAGTAAAAAAAGAAACAAAAAAGTAAGTAAAGCGAATGAGTTTCAGATAAAGAAACAAATGAAAGAAATTCCAAGTGAATAAAGAGACAATTTTGTTTCTAAAAACAGTGATAAAGCAATATTTGATCTGAGGGAACCAATATCCAATGAAGAGGCCCTCATATTAAATCATTCCTCTCAACTAAACACATTCACTTGAACATTATACAAAATACCTCCCAAGTAGCATCATAACAGACAGGAATTGGTAGTCCATCAGAGTCAGCAGATAAATTGTCTCCATAATATAACTGGCTAGCATTCAACACATTGCACAAGACACAAAGACCTTAGGCAAGCTTTTCACACACCACTGGCTTCCAATCTTTTATCAATCTGAGTGAGTAGTAATTACTACAAAGGCCCTGTTTATGACAAAATAATCTTTTGAAAAGCTTATTTTTAGATGTAATTAATGGGAATGAGAAAACCAAGGCTGAATTCTGAACATATTATGAATGATACATATATATATATATATACATATTATAAGAATGATAGCTGATGGTAGTACAAAGGCGTGAAAAAACAACAGGTATGAGATTCTAAACCCAGGAGTTTGAGAAGCAAAACTTTTGACTATAAATTTACTTAGGAAGAAAAAAATTTCAATTTCAAAACAATAAAAAATTATGTTTCCCAGTTTAATATTTCTGAAATATATTTATCTGTTATTGATATTAGCAAAACAAGAAAATGATGTTCAATTGAGATGTTCATGAGATTAATTTCAAATGCTAGAACTCCAACTATATCATTTGTGATTTAATAGGAAACTTGGTGTTGGCTGCAAAGATTGAGCATTGAAGTGCTTGAGTGTATGAATAACCAAAGCACAGGTTTGATTCATCTGCTATGTATGTAAAAATTTTTGACAAAATCCAAAGAATCTGCAATATTAGTTGCCTTGATCTAGCATCTTAGCTTCTATCAGTTTCCCACCATTATAATGTCACTTCCTTGTGGCTTTTCTATAAATATTTTCATGGCAATTGTTCTGATGAGTTCTCCTCTTTGGTGCTTCAACTTTGATTGTAAGCATAGTACTAGATTGGCAGTTAGGTTTCATTATTTTGCTATTTGCTACATTTTCTTCTCTCACACATTTTATGTACTTTTTTTGGGAGGGTTATTTTACAGCAGAAGGCATAAGATTTAATTTTTAAATTAATTTAAATTAATTTTAATTTAATTTTTGGTATTTTTTTTTTTTTCGTTTTTTGTTCGTCTTCGATTTTTTTTTTTGTCACTTAGTTTGTGTAAATTATTTTGCAATTGAAGGTTATTTTTGACTTAAGATAAATAGTATCATGGTTCAATTATTTCCATTAGTTTTGTCTTATAGAAGATTTAAATTTCTGTCTTTGAGACACTGAATTCATAACGGTTGTCCAGTGAACGCAAGCCGCATAGCTCGACTATATTCTGTAAAAAATGGTTTAATTTCTATTTTTGTCTTCAGAAATTTAATTAAATCAACTTTTCAGTGTTAGCTGCTTGTGGTAAGTCAACCGGGATTCAGTTCATTTTTCAGTCTGTTTTCTGTAATTTTTGGAATTTATATTTTTTTTTTACGTTTTTTGTTTGTCATTGAAATTTTTTTTTTTGTCACTTAGTTTGTGTAAATTATTTTGCAATTGAAGGTTATTTTTGACTTATACAAACTTAAAACTTTGTAAATCTCAGTCACTTTTTTTTCTTCCTTGTTTTTTTTTTTAATTGGAGTAGATAGTTCTTACTGTCGCCTGGTCTCACACTCCACCCACTTCTTTTGAATGAGTTTAGAGGTGATTGCCTTGTTTCTTGTTTAGGAAGGGGTTCCCGGTCCCCCCCGCCTTCTCTGGTCTTAGTGTTAGTTCAGCTGGAAGCTCTTTGCAGTTACGGAGTATGGTGGCAACGTCTTTACATTCTGAGTTGCAAATGATTGACCGACTGATTCTATTCTAAGACCTCTCCTTAACTGAATCACTATGGAAAAAATCAAACATAATATCAAAACTAAACCAGCTCATTTGAAAACGCCCAAACCTGTCTGCATCTCTTTCACTAACATACAAGGCATCCGCACCAACTTCCTCAGCGTAGATTCATTCCTCCATAATCTCACCTGATATATTAGCCCTATGTGAAACTAATCTTAACCCTTCTATCCCCTCATCTGAGTTCTACGTTCCTGGCTACCTTCCCCTCTTCAGGAAGGACTCCAATGTTCATATGCATGGGCTTGGTGTCTATGTCAGCGAACACCTTCCCTTAGCTAGGGTATCATCTTTTGAATCCCCAGATCATTCTTTCATGTGCTTCCGGCTCTCACTTCTCAGCTCGATTAGCTATCTCTTCTTTCTCTACCGTTCTCCTTCCTTCCCTGACTGTTTGTTACGTGACATCATTTCTGACAATATCGACAAAGCCATTTCTTCCCATCCCTCTGCCCATGTATTCGTATTTGGTGACTTTAACGCCCACCACACCAAGTGACTGAAGAACGCTGTCACTGACCCTGCTGGTGTCCACACCATGAACTTTTCAATCACCCAATCCCTTACGCAAGTAGTGGATTTCCCCACGCGTTTCTCCAACAACCCTAACAGAAGGGACTCACTTCTAGACCTCTGCTTCACTTCCATCCCAGACTCTTGCACTACCAGACAACTCTGCCCACTCGGAAACTCTGACCACACTGTAGTGTCCGTCAATATTTCACTCCACTCCCGCCTGACCCATGAAACACAGACAAGTAGAATATCCTACTGCTATCAAAGAGCAGACTGGGATTCGTTCCGAGACTTCCTCTGTGACATCCCTTGGAACAACATTTTCAGTCTTCCCATCGAAGAATGTGCACCCGAGGTCTCCTCCTGGGTTAAGGCTGGCATCGATGCCTTCATCCCTGCTAGGAAATTCCAGCTTAAATCTCATTCGTCTCCTCGGGCTTCTCGATAAGGTTCAGAGGAGGGTCTGTAATGTGATCAATACCGACTTAGCAGACCGCCTGCAGTCTCTCTCACACTGGTGCGACGTGGCTTCCCTGTGTCTCTTCTATAAATACTTTCACGGCTTCTGCTCCGATGAACTTAGATCACTGGTGTCCCCTAAATATGAATTTGAATGAGATACTAGATTAGCAACTAGATCCCACCCTTTTACAGTGAAATCAATAAAATGCAACCATAACTTCTACTCCAACAGTTTCTTTCCTCGCACTTCCCAACTGTGGAATTCTCTTCCAAACGATTGCTTCCCCGACGGATACAATCTCCAGGAGTTTAAATGTAAGGTCAATAGACACCTCCTAACGCACTAACCTGCTCCCATTCTATCAAACATTCTTCCCATCTGCCCAACCCTCATCCTCGGTATCCTTACTCATCCGTCACCTTCCTCCTGACATTCCCTATGTCTAACCACTCCTTCTCTTTACCTTCCCCTATGTAGCCCCATGTGCAATAGTGGCAATGGAATGCCTTGTTTGGGGTGAGATGATTAAAAAAAAAAAGAAAAAAAGTTACTCCCTATCCAAATGAAAGATCAGACTGAACATTAAACCCAATTTATCTTAAAATTTCATGGTAAAACTATCGTATTTGATGGCATATAAGACTCACAGGTGTATAAGATGCACCCCAATTTCAGCAGGGCAAATCAAGAAAAATTAGCGATTAGTAAAATTATTAAAATTATGAGTAAATGGTATAGTCTAGGCTATGATTTTGGTTAAGCAAGCCATGATTACAATTAAATGAAAAATAATAACAGGAAAAAAAAAAACACAGGCCTATAAAAACTTTATTATATCAAAAGGTGAGAAAACAAAATAAAAATCAAGTCTATGGCATATAATACGCAGGGGAATTTTAAAAGATACTTTTAGTAAAAATGTGCACCTTATATGCCATCAAATATGGTAATTAAAATTCGTATTTTCATGGAATTGAATGCTATATAGTCTTGAAAGCAGTGATCTAGATACTGTTTGGAAAATGAAAGCTTGAGAAAGACAAATATTATTCTTAAAACAGGATCTTGATCAATAGACAGTGACAGTCAGTCAGTTAAGTGCTATACGTGATACACGCTTAGGCAATCATGTTACTTCATAACAATATAAAACTGATCCCCACTTTATGTCCAGTAGAAACCTTAATCATGTTTCCAACTATTATATTCAGTCAGTCAGTTAAGTGTCATACGTGAAACACACTTAGGCAATCATGTCTCGAAAGACATGACTGACTGGGCAGAAGATTATCTCGCAGTAGGTTGCCATTGCTTTCTGCAGTAGACTGGTTACCGACCAAGGCTATAGGACCCAATCTATTCTATTATTTAACCTATAACTGGAGGGAAGAGATGGATTAATACCTTTCCCAAGGGTATTTGTGCGTAAGTGAATGCAAGGAATTCAACTGAAATTCGAACTCGGCTCTCTGATTTCTCATTCCGAGTCGATATCTACTGCGCCACAATGCACATCCACGAGTGACAGTACTTTACCAAATAACAGAAAAATATACATTGAAAAGAAATTTAAAAAACCTAAATACTGTCTAAAGGTTAAAAAATCTACTTTGGCAAGAAGGGAAATAAGCCACTGCCACTGCTTAGAATAAATCTATTAAACTGAGGAGTCTAATTTGTTAGCCAAGGTTAGTGAGTTCAGTTTTAGATAGGACCACAAGATTCAGCATAGTTAACAAGTCAGTCAAGTGATATATGCTTAGGTGATCATATCTCTTTTGATCGATGACTGACTAGGCAGGATATTTTTTCCACAGTAGGTTGTCATTTTTTTCTGTGGTAGACTGGTTGCCAACCAAGGCTATAGAATCCAATCTGTCTGGCTATTTAACCCATAGCTGGAAGGAAAAGAGATGGATTAATACCTTTCCTAAGAATATTTGTGCATAAGTGGATGAAATGAATATGACTGGAATTTTAACTTGACTCTCTAGTTTCTCATTTCAAGCCAATATCCATTGCACCGCAATGCACTTCAACTACTCTATCATAATTGATCTAGCAAGACATGCTTTCTGACTATTACATCATGCTGAAGTACCCAAAGTACCAATCTATGTGGTCGGGTGCCTCTGCTATTCTCCTCAGGGTTCTTGACAAAATACAACGGAGAGTGATCGATACCAACTTGACAGACCAGCTGCAGTCACTCTCTCACCGGCGTGACATGGCTTCCCTGTACCTCTTCTATAAATACTTTCACGGCTTCTGCTCCAATGAACTTAGATCACTGGTGCCCCCTAGGTACAAATTTGCATGAGATACTAGATTAGCAACTAGGTCCTACCCTTTTACAGTGAAACCGATAAAATGTAACTGCAATTTCTACTCCAACAGCTTCTTTTCTCGCACTTCCCGCCTGTGGAATTCCCTTCCACATGATTGCTTCTTCGACAGCTACAATCTCCAGGAGTTTAAATGTAAGGTTAATAGACACCTCTTAACACACTAACATGCATCCATTCTATCAAACACTCTTCCCATCTACCCAACCCTCAGCCTCGGTATCATTACCTGTCTATCATCCTCCTTCTGACATTTCCTATATCTAACCACTCTTTCTCTTTGCCTTCCCCTATATAACCCCTTGTGCAATAGTGGCAGTGGAATGCCTTGCTTGGGGTGAAATTTAAAAAAAAAAATGCAACGAAACCAACTGGAAATCAAACTCGGCTCTCTGATTTTGTCATTATGAGCTAATATCCACTGAATCACAACACGCAGTTAACAATTATTTTGCTGTAATCATTTGATAGTAATTACTGAAAATTAATTGACAAGTCTCAGAATCTTTACACTCAGTATTCTCAACCATATCAAGTCAGTCACATGCAGTGTCTCTGTTCTATCAATCTCTAACTATTCCTATTTCTTTGCAAAGAATTTTGAAGCATTTTTATACTGATATTCCCAAGAGTCTCTAAGATAGAGGGTTACTGATTTATGTGTATGGTATGAAAATAAGAGGAGAGAGTAGAAAGTGAAAATTATGGCAACATGGAGTACAGATAACAATTGTCCCTAGACTCAAAAATTGTAGTGCTTAGGAATGCATCTAATTGGGTAATTATCATCGTTTAACGTCCGTTTCCATGCTAGCATGGATTTGATGAGGTTTTCTTGACAGATCCTTTTCAGGCGTAATTGAAATATTGGAATATGTTTCATAGCTGTATGGCCTTACTAATACCAACCAGTTTAGTAGACCGAAAACTCAGTGCCTTTATTGAGACACCATCTCTAGGAAGATTGGACCGAAGTTAAAGAATTCAGCCTACCCTTTTCTATGTGTAGAGGTTTATATTTCAGAGATTTCCTTCTCTTAGGGTCCTGGGTATGACGGTAAACTGCATCAAGCAGCAAGGCCTCTGATTGGGAGGTTGTGAGGAGCATGGAACCACCTCTTAATTGCTGTTGTTCCCAGGTCCACTCTGACCCGGAGTGGTAGCACCTGTTAGGGTCCCAGCTATGGGTAAATAGCTAACCCCAAACTGGGGTCAAAACACTATGAAAGTATAAAAATACTTTTATAGAAATATATGTTAAAATAGACTTTTATAGAAAAATATACACTTTTGAATGAAAACATTACCAACAATTTTTTTTTTTTAATTATTGCCATTGTACATTTTTGAAGGAAAAAATTATTACCAGCAATACATTTTTGAATACAAAACTAGAAGACATCTTCAGTTTTCTAAAATAAAATAAAAATGAATTTTTTTTTGTCAAAACCTGACTAAATCAACTTTCTTACTATAACCAAACATTAAAAAAAAATATCTTTAAACTCTACTTTTTCAGCATTAAATTACCCACATAGGTTGATATGCCATTAAACAAAACTCAAATCCAAATCCTTCTCTTAGAAAAGTTGATATCCCAAGCTAAAGACTCAGCTCAGAACAGCAAAAACTGATTGCTTAGAAATAATTTTTTTCTGTGCTGAGCTTTGATTGGACAAAGTGATGGTCTATTAGGAGTCACTTTGTTTTTTAAGATGACAAAACTATTTTTGTGGGTAAACATTCAGTTTCAACTCAAAGCTGAAAAAAATATTCACAAGAATTTTGCATTGTTTTCTAATTAAAGCCTTTAATTTATGATTAAGGTATTTGCTTGTATCTTCCAAACTAATTTGTTTAAATCCTATTGAATCACTTCTACTCCTCTCATCTCTACTTTTGTCATCTCTTTTTACCAGTTAACTTTAATTACTTATATATACAATTATTATTATTGAATACACCAGTTCTTGCTCGATCACTGAAGTTAAGCAACGTTGAGCCTGGTCAATATTTAGATGGGTGACCACTTGGGAATACCAGGTGCTGTAAGCGTATAGTGACGGATGTGCATTGTGGTGCAGTGGATATCGGCTCGGAAAGAGAAATCGGTGAGCCGAGTTCAAATTCCAGTTGAATACCCTGCATTCACTTAAGCACTGGTACCCTTGGGAAAAGTATTAATCTGTCCCTTCCTTCCAGTTATGGGTTAAATAGCAGGGTAGGACTTGGGGACCCTGCCCTTAAAAACAAATCCCAATACATCTTGATACTCGAAAAGTAAAAAAGTATTACTAGACACAAAACTTATATAAAAGCAACAATAAATTGTTGAAAGAAAAAGGTATTACCAGCAATAAATAAATAAAGTTTAGTTGGTAATAAATGACCTGCCGAGGTTGATATGCCATAAAACAAAACAACCAACTACTTTTGTCTTCATTTTATTGACTTTTTTCTGCAAAGTTACTGAAGTGGTATAAAAATAGATAAATAATAAAAATCAAATACTAAAAGGAGGACCAAAATTTTACAATGAAGACCATGAAGTCATATTTCAATCAACCAATCAGAAACTGAAGATCATAGTCTAGCAAGCAAATCAAAAACAAGATTGGCTTCTATCCAAGATAAAAGGCTACTGATTGTGAACCAATAAGAAGTGAAGTGGCAGTTTCAAAGCAGATCTCTAAATATGCATATAACAAGATAGTCTAAATCAAAATCTATGAATTCATTTTATCAATTCTCTAATGATGCATAATATACCCAGAGCAAAAATATGACATATGTGTTACCCACACATTCTTGCATAGACTCCTACAGCATCTACCTTCTTCTATTATAATCATCTAAGTTGTTCACACATGCCTGCATTGACAATAAAAAATATTTCTGTCACTCACATCTTAAACTACATTTGAATACATACATATCTGTAATATCCTGAATTCTCTCTCTCTTGTAAGCACCAGAACATTTATGTTTGAACTCTTGAACCACCAACTTATCACTCTGTACATCAGTATATATATTGTGTTATATAGAATTGACTTTGTGTATATTAACACTAAGCAATTTCTTTCAATCTTTACACAAGGCCATACAGATATACAGTGGGAATGGACATTGTCATGAGATAAATTCCACCACCCATCACATTGCTTAAATTGTTGCTTCTACAGCAATGAGTAGAAAATGTGGATCAGTTGGTGAGATTTGATGTTTCTTTTGCCTAAGGGAATTCCAATAAAGAAGAGACTGTCCATTATTTTTAGTCTGTGTTATTTAATCATTGCTAATAGAATTGAAGAAAAGTTGTCATAAAAAATTGAGATGAAAAAAAAAATATGAATCAGAAATTAATAATAATATTTGGAATGGTCTGTGAAACTAACTTAAATTCTTCCATTGCTACCAATGAATTCTTGGTTCCAGGCTGTCTTCCCATGCCTGATCTTGGCACTTACATCCAGGATAATCATGTAGCTGTAAGTTAACAGTTTCTTTCCTTGTACTTCTCTCTTGTGGAACACCCTTCTGGATCCTTGCTTCACAGCCAACTTTAATCTGCAAAAATTTTAAATGCATTGTCAAATGCTATCTACTTTTTTCCTGCTTACTTTTTCTCTTTCTGCTCACTATTAATATTTCTGTTGGTAATTCTTTTGCACACTAAAATCCCTTGAATTTTAATGGCTTTAATACCTTGCTTTTGTTTATACCAATGAAAAAAAAGTTTCAATCAAATTTATTACATTCACTTCCATGCTAACTAGCAGTATAGCCCGGCGTTGCTCGGGTGTAATGAAAGCTTTAAAACTAATCCATAGTCCTGGAGCTCAGACTCTTTGGACATTGGCATGAAAGACTAAAAAGCAATAGTTGTTTCTGGTTAAAGCAAAAGCGTAGACTGAAAGAAAAATTAATGGATGTAAGTCAAATTTTGATTTCCTGGTCTCGATATCAAATAAGTTTTTTCATTGTAAACTGAATTTTGAAGGCTAAATAAATCCTCTGAGTAAATGGTATCATGGCTGAGACTAAGAACTATAATTATACCTACTTAGAGCCAAACCTGAAGCAAAAACTAAAATAAAAGGGCTGAAAAAATACAGACATACAGGCAGATAAACAGACACGCACACAAACATTTTGCTTTATTTATATATATATATATATATATATATATATATATATATATATATATATATATTATTGATTTTCTGCACTATTGTAAGAACTGCAACTTTGAAACTTCTAAATATCATTTCTTATGTCTTTGTCTATGAGTGTATCAAATTTGATTAAAATCAGACCACTCCTTCTAAAACCCAATTTTTTCAATTATCGATTTTCGATATTTATCCGGGGGGTACCTCGACACAAAACCTAACTAAGAACACTCACAGGCGCTTATAGTACAACTGTGTAAATTTTCAAGAAAAATTTGTACAGCCGTTTTGGAGTTTATAGGTAATGAACACACACACAGACAAAGTTCCATTTATAAATAAGTTTAGATTTAGATACTTTTAGGAAAGGTAACGAATTAATAACTTATCTTGCCAGTTATGAATAAATACCAGGACAGACTGGTTCTTATATTTTAGCTTAAGAGAAGTAAAACTTTGAATTCAAACCAGTCTCAAGAGGGTTGGGCTCCATCAGACTATCTAGCTCAGAAAAGACCATTGTGACTACGGTAGGACTTGTGATTGAGATCGTTATGTAATGAAAAATTGAAATGAAAATAAATATTAACCCAAAAATTAATAATGCTGTATCCAATAAAAAATTCAAATGCTTGTCAGAAATTGAAAATAATGGTTGAAAATGCTTCATCAAATAAATATTAAAATGAAAGTAAATTTCGCCTCTTTGTCATTGAGTGTTACCACTTTTGGTGATGAGTGCAGATGTTTTCAGTCAATATTTAATAGCTCCTGGAACATTTGTCCTGCAAACAATATTTGGTGGACTTGTGCAAGTTTGGTTATAAATAAGAAACACAAAACATGGATTTTAAACAAAATAAATTACATTAATTTGTAAACATTTGAAAGTAGGGGAAATTATATTAAAACCTTAATTATTAAGAATGTACTTGTTTGTATGTATGTGATACACACATATATAAGAGTTCTGTCATCAGTGAATCAAGGGGAAAGAATGTGCTCCAGTAGAGACAGGCAGTCAGTTAAGTCCCATACATGATACACGCTTTGGGTGATCATGTCTCGAAAGAGACATGACTGACTGGGTAGAAGATTATCCTGCAGTAGGTTACCATTGCTTTCTGCAGTAGATTGGTTGCCAGCCAAAGCTATAGAACCCAATCTGTCTTGTTATTTAACCCATAACTGGAGGGAAGAGCTGGATTAATACCTTTCCCAAGGGTATTTGTGCATAAGTGAATGGAAGGAATTCAACTGGAATTTGAACTCGGCTCCCTGGTTTGTCATTTTGAATCAATATCCACTTTACTACTACATATTGAAGCAAGAGAAAGAGGAAGAAAATGTTTGTCTTTTTATAAACTTAAACAGCTTCTCCTAGGAGGCATCTTTTGGCAATTTATAGGATCTCAGCTGGTGATGGCAAGTGACTGTCAAATGGGGTTACTCTTAGACATAGAAAAGCTATTTGATATTCTATCTTTGACTATTTTGCTTTTTTTATATCGTTTTTAATATTTGGATCATTTGTTCAATGAAGCCATTTGATTGTTGGTATCTTGAGCTTGATGAGTGTGAATTACCATTTAGTGTCAGAATTGTGGAATTTATATGACATTAAATTTTGGCATTGTCTGTGTACAGGTGTTCTGGTATGAAATGAATGGCAAAAATTGTTTTCAAGTATTCAATCACAATTTGCACTTGTGATGGTCTTCATCATATTGATAAATTATATTTTGCTGTATTCGTCAGCGACAAGTAAAATGAAAATATTTTAACAGTATTTAGATCTCTGTCAGTTTCTTTGCCTTATGTTGGTTGTACCCTTGATAAGTAATTTGGTAGTATCATTTGAGCATCGTATGCTTAACATTCTTTGCAATTGTGGGGGTCATGGTGTGATGTTGTTGTTCTATATATTTTCTAATGGTTTGCAGCCTGATTCAACTTGAAAGTGTATATATATATATATATATATATATACTAGCAGTATAGCTCGGCATTGCTCGGGTGTAATGAAAGCTTTAAAACTAATCCATGGTCCTGGAGCTCAGAGTCAGCCAAAAGAATATTTGTGAAGCTTGGTGAGAATCGGATAAAAATTGTGAATTTGTATAAAGGACATACAGACAGATAAACATACACACACACACACACACAAACATCTTGCCTTATATATATATATATATATATATTATCGATTTTCTGCACTATTGTAAGAACTGCAACTTTGAAACTTCTAAATATTGTTTCTTATGTCTTTGTCTATGAGTGTATCAAATTTGATTAAAATCGGACCACTCCTTCTATAACCCGATTTTTTTTTTATTATCGATTTTCGATATTTATCGGGGGGTACCTCGACACAAAACCTAACTAAGAACACTCGAAGATGCTTATAGTACAACTGTGTAAATCATCAAGAAAATTGGTTCAGCGTCTATAGGTAACAGATATACACAGACACAAAGTTTAGATGTGTGTGTATAAAATCTTTTGCTACCAAACACTACTGCAAGCAATTCTTTTTTTATGTTTGCATATCTTGATTCTGCATCAGTCAGTTTTTTGTTAGCAAATGCAACAATTTTTCCATCATTGAATAATGTTGCACCTAGGCCTGACATTGTTGAATCAATATTTTTGCATTAGGTTTGAAGTAAACTAGTCATGAACATAATCTTTTAATTCTTCAAGTTTTTTTCATGTGTTTCATTCCATTAATAATCAGTATTCTTCTGGAATAATGATCTCAATGTAGCTGTTTTGGAACTAAGTTCTGGTATGAAATGGCTTAGGTATTGGATCATACCTAGGAATTGCTGAAGTTCTTTTCAATTTTCTGGTGCAGGCTTTGGCTTAATTTCTCATGTTTTTCTGGGTCTGGGTGGAAACCATTTTCATCCTAAATAAGACCATGGGATTTTATCTGTTTTTGTTTATTTTGAATTTGTGTTTGTTGAAAACTTGATCATATCTTTTGGCTGTATTCATTGTTCTTCACAAATCTTTATCATGTCCTTCAATTGTTTTGCTGTATATGCAGTTAGGTTCATTTTTGGTTGATATATGTCTTGTGACATCTTAAGACCAAAAAGATATGTTTTGCTGTATCTGGCAAATGGTGCATTGAAGCATGTGAGCGACTTGATTCTAGATTGAGATGTAGTGTTCATATTTTGAATTTAATTTTGTAAAGTGTTTAGCACCAGCTAATTTATGAAAAATTTCTTCAAGGGTTGAAGTTTTGTGATAAATTCTTTTAATGTATTTTTTCAATGGTTTTAATGTGTTTGTTTTTGGTTTTAGATTGCTTTTCTTCTTGCTAGATGCAATTGCATGTCTGTTAATTAATTTATTTTTATGATCACACTAATGTCTTCCATTTTGTCAAATTCCTTTTTAATCTCATCTTTCAAGTGTACTGGGTATTTTTTTGGTATTTCAACTACTGACTGTTGCATTTGCAACAATGTATATTTTTTGTTTGTCTTGAAAGTTTTTGATGCTCTGAAATCTGTCAGGTTATTCATTTGCAAGGTCTTCTATGCTTTTTAGTTGTTTTTAAATCCCTATTGTTTTGATGTGCATTGTGGTGCACTCGGAATGATAAATCGGGGAGCCATGTTCAAATTCCAGTTGAATTCATTGCATTCACTTACGCACAAAAACCCTTGGGAAAGGTATTAATCTGCCTCTTCCTTCCAGTTATGGGTTAAATAACAGAACAGATTGGGTTCTATAGCCTTGGCTGGTAACCAGTCTACTGCAGAAAGCAATGGCAACCTACTGCAGGATAATCTTCTGCCCAGTCAGTTATGTCCCTTTTGAGACATGATCGCCCAAGCATGTTTCACATATGGCACTTAACTGACTGTTTTGATACTACAGTTGATTTGCACTAAACCAAAATTTATGCATGGTCTTAGGCTTAATATTGTTGTGTCATTTTTACACACAAAAAGTTGCTGAGTTTTTGTGTCTGATGTTAAAAATTATTGACCTGTATGGTGGAATTCTGGTGACATTTACTGCTCATAAGATCATTTGCTCTACTTTTACACCTGTAGGTCTCTCAGTACTTTTGTCAATGTTTTGGAGGTACATTTTATTTTGTATATTTTCAATTATATTATGTTATTGTTGGTCCCAGTGTCAATTTTTATTTTGTGTTTCCTTAAATATGTCTTCACAGTCTGTTGGCAAACATTTCTTCACTGATGTTGTTTAGTATTTTGTTCAGTAGAATGTAATTAGGTTTTCATTTTTTCTTTACATTCTTAATGGTGAAATAGGAAGGCGTAAAGTTGACCAACCCATTTGCTAAAAGCTTCATTTTTGTTTCATTAGACTAGTCCAGTGTTGACAAGGGAATATTTGAAGTTTTCATTATTTTTTCCATGTTTCTTTTACATTTAAAATAAGAAAGCAAAGTTCAAGTAATTATCATAATGTACTCACTTTTGTAGTATTTTTATTTTCACTTTGTCTTCAAGTATGGTTGTTTCACTACACATTGCTGCCACCATGATATATTTGGTTTTACTAAATTAACTTGGACACATCTGTTAATGGAACTTATGTTTATTGCGCAATCTTGGTTTCTTCTTAATACTAGATTTAAAGGGACACAATTTCTAACATTTAATAGCCCTTGTTACACTAACTGTTGCTTGTTCTTGCTGCTGTTAATATGCATGGTTTTTGTTATTTAGTAAAGCTCTTTGTAATTTTGTAGTGCCAGTCTATAAGATTTGATGAAGGATCATTTTCTTTACACAGCATTTTAATCAGTTAAAATAGAAACCTACATTCTACAATCAAGTTACAAAGTTATTTATGCCTTTACAATAAAATTCTAAAGGTTTGAACACCAAAAAAATCATTGAATGCAGTTTTGCCTCCTCTTTGCAGTAGAATATCCTTTGGCTTAAAGAAATATCAAGATGAAGTCAGTAGGTAAGAGATCAGTGGAATATAGTGGGTGTGGCAACGTTTAGTATCCCAAGTCAGTGAGCTTCTGGAGTGACATCCTAGCAAGAAATCTTTGAAGGCTGTTTCTGCATCTTCTTTGCAAGAAATATTTTTTGGCTTAAAGAAATTGTCAAGATGCTTGAAAAAGTAGTAGTTATAGGATACAAATCCTATATAATCCATCAACCAACTAAAACACAAAAATAAATTGCATACCCACAAAAGGGATTCAAACAACTTTGGAAAGATCCAGTTAAGAAAAATTCACAAGTCAGTGTAAAAAGCTAATTCTGAATGCTGATTGGATTAAAACCAGCAAATTTATAAATGATGTATTTTCACACCTAACTGTAAAAAGCTTTGCTGGAGCTGGCATCATGAGAAGCTTGATTATAAAAACCACAACCTGTTAAAGGTAGTCAGCATGGGAGAGGTTAGCTGGACCTCATGGCAATGTAATGGAAGAAAAGTCAAGAAGCCAACCTGGATGCAGGGCATGTCACATCATGGTTTCATTCGCCCTCTTCTTCCAATGTCCTTTTCTTCATTTTCACACCATGCTGCTAAAGAGGACAACACAAGGACAAAATGGACATGTGTTAAGTACCACTCTTTTTTTGTTTTGCCTTCTCTTTCTCTCAATCTTTTGCAACCTACTAAAATAACTACGAAACACAGACTTTACATTCCGCTACTACACATCCATGAACACTAAACTTCTACAGACATTTTCTTATACCTATATTACTACTACAAACAATTTTAACTACAAAACTGCAAGCATTTTCTCAATGAACATTTTTCTTTTTGCAAGTATATTATAGTGCTCAGTTAACAAAATTTCACTCATATTTTCTTTACACTTTTGCCATTTGTAAATAAATCTTTACTTTAATGTACACACGAAATATTTTATCCTTTCACATTTCAACATTCAACCTTCTGATATTTAAATTGAGGAGACTTTGGACATGTTTGACACAAGGCCAATTAACCATGCATAACCGAGGCCCCTACATAGTCAATAGGTAAGTCATGAGAAAAATATGACATCATATCCCAAGTCAGTGAGCTTCTATAGTTTCATCCAGGCAATATATGGCTGAGCATTGTCATGAAACAGAATTGGACTTTGTCAAGTTACCAGTGGTTGTTGCATTTTTCTATTATTTTGTGTATTGAATTGAGTTTCTATCAGTAAAACTTGAAAGTGATATTCTGGCTAGATTCCATAAAAGCTCTAATGAATAACACCAAAGGCAATACCAGCAGACAGTCAGCATAATCTTCAATTTGTCCAATTAATATTTCGGAAAGCATTTGGTTCCTTCCTCACGATCAAGACAGTCTCATCACAAGTCACTGATTTTTTTTTTTTAATCATTTCACCCCAAGCAAGGCATTTCACTGCCACTATTGCGCTTGGGGCTACATAGGGGGAGGTAAATAGGAAGAGTGGTTAGATATAGGAAATGTTAGAAGGTGGGGGTGATAGATAGTTGGGTGGGTGGGAAGAGTGTTTGAAAGAATGGAAGTTAGTGTGTTAGGAGGTGTCTATTGACCTTACATTTAAACTCCTGGAGATTGTAGCCGTCGGGGAAGTAGTCATGTGGAAGAGAATTCCACAGTTGGGAAATGCGAGAAAAGAAACTGTTGGAGTAGAAGTTGCGGTTGCATTTTATCGGTTTCACTGTAAAAGGGTGGGATCTAGTTGCTAATCTAGTATCTCGTGCAAATTCGAACCTAGGGGGTACCAGTGATCTAAGTTCATTGGAGCAGAAGCCGTGAAAGTATTTATAGAAGAGACACAGGGAAGCCATGTCGCGCCGGTAAGAGATAGACTTCAGGCGGTCTGCTAAGTCGGTATCGATCACATTACAGACCCTCCACTGTACCTTGTCTTTGACCAAGAAATGGGCTGTTTAAATTTTACAGATGCACCATTGAACACACTACAAGATTTTGAACTTTTTGACTTTCACTGATTTTGTGAGGAACCAATTTATTATGTGATGTAACCCTAAAATGTTACTGAAAGAATAATCACCAAAACAGAGATTGGGAATAATAGTATATCAACAAGTACAAGACTCGCATGCTGCTTGAAGTAGATACACTGCAAGTAAACTGCTAGTCAGTATAATCAATCCCCTTTTCCCCAATAGTGTCTACATATTTAAGAAAATAAGATCATCCCATTCCTGTATAGATCCTGTATACAACATTGAGTTTCTTCTACTTCTTAATTGTTTTGAGAAGCTTTTTGAAATGCTGTCATCCATTATCCGAGATATTTCTCTGATACTTTCACATGGATTTTTGATTTCTTTTTTCAGATTTTGATGATCAGTTGCCGATAGATGTTCTCTATCATCTTGATCAAAAAGATGCTGTATCAAGAATTGTATTCCCCCTGTGGAACTTCAGAAAACAGCACCATACTGTCTGATTACAATTGGATCCTTCACCTCATGTTCTGTTAATGTTGGCAGCAATTTGAGAAGCATGCTGACCAAGCTTGAACTCATCACTTCTTTTTTCATCTTTAAGATGACATTTATATAATGTTTTAAGATAATTTTGAAAAAAGCAACTGATATAAAATTAGCAAAGAGAAATCTTCAATCATGAATAATATATTTTTGTGCAACTACTGTAATAATATAATGCATTTAAAAGTCAGTCAGTTAAGTGCCATACGTGATACACATTTTGGGCGATCATGTCTCGAAAGAGACATGACTGACTAGGCAGAAGATTATCCCACAGTAGGTTGCCATTGCTTTCTGCTGTAGACTGGTTGCCAACCAAGGCTATAGAACCCAATCTATTCTATTATTTAACCTATAACTGGACGGAAGAGATGGATTAATACCTTTCCCAAGGGTATTTGTGCATAAGTGAATGCAAGGAATTCAAATGGAATTTGAACTCGGCACCCTGATTTTTTGATTCGAGTTGATATTCACTGCACCACAACGCACATTCACATTTAAACGGTTTATTCTGAAATCAAACATTTTTCAAAAAACATATGATCAAAAATTAAAGAAGTGATTATTTCTAGTCGCACTGCCCTATTGTACAGGTCCACTGAGTTTATTACTGAATCTTAATGATGTATGTAATGATTCCAAAATAAAATATCATTTGAAAAAAATAAAACTGTTTAGTCATACTATTGTATTAACTTAAAAAAATAAAAATGTATAATATGAAGAAGAGTCATTATGTATAACTCCTCTATTGAGTTTTTCATCTTGTCAATTTTCTTCGAGATCATTTGATATTGTTAAATTGCTGACCCTCATTATCTGAAACATTTCTCTGACACTTTGTTATGGCTATTTTTTTTTTTTACTAGTGTTTTCAGATACTGGTTTCTAATTGCAGATGGATGTCCACTACTAGTTTGATCTTCAAGACTCTTATGCACACTGGATCTTGAGAAACCATTGCTGTACTGTCTGATCACAAGTGGATCCTTTCCCCCCCACACACTCTGTTAATGTTTGCAGTAGTTTGAAAAGCATTTTAACCAAGCTGAAACTCATGTAAAAAAGGTAAGGACATCTATTTTTTTTATATTAAATATGGTGAATATATAATGATTTAAATTCTGAATGAGATTGATATAAAATTAACATAGGAGGCATTTTAATCATTAGGAATAAGTAATATGTTTTATTCAAAATATTAGGACACAAAAGGTTCATTCTTAATATACACACACACACACACAAACACACACACACATATATATATATATATATATTTAGTGTATTGAGGCAGCAAATAATTTTCTAAACATATACTGTTAAATATAAGAGACAATGAATGTCTATTATGTTTAATCATGAGCCATTCTAAACATCATATTTTGGCTTTAATTTCAGTTGAAAATAAAGACAAAAATTCTCCAACATTTGGGTAATTTTTTATTAAGTTAGATCTAAGCTTTCGGGCTCACATGAGCCATCTTCAGAGAGGTTATTAAGATGGTAACACAATAACATCCACCATCAGCAACGATTTTATTTTGTGTTGACATAAAACTTTGCTAGGCAACGGCAATTGTTACCAAAAATAACAAACGCAGTTCGCAAATTTGCAATGTGGTTCTATAACATCACACCGTGTGATAGTGCAAAATGACAACAGAACCATGTATTCAAATACAATGTAATGTGTTATGACCAGATTTAAAGGTGATTTTATTAAGTATGGGTTGTTTGGATTTAGTATAGATGGCCTATAACATCTGAAGGTTCTTTTTACTGTGTGTATAAGTAAGGATTATTGTATTGTTGATTAAAATCTATCTGATAATGCCTACATGTTTATGTTTTTCTGAGAAATGTTGTTTAATTATACTCTGATCAGAAAGGTGACATGTAAGTCTACAGGAGAGCATGGTTGTCTCTTATATTTAACAGTATATATTTAGAAAAATATATATATTTATAAACATTGAAATTAACATGAACCAAAATGTACATTTTCTTTCATAAAATTTTATCTAGCCCAGTAGATATGAATTTCAGTATTTATTAGAAAAATAGGAATGTCTACTCAAATGTGAGTACCCACTAAAACAATGTTTATAGCAATAAATTGTTTATACTGTTGTTCTCATCTTTATTGCCAAATTTGAAATGTTTTGGCTGTTGTATGATCCAGCCTTCTTCAAATGATATTTGTTAGAATTTTAAACCAGACTCTTTATTTAGTTTATGTGGTTTGTGTCTTCTGATTCTTTACACTTTGAGTTGTGAGTTCAATCCCTGGCCTCAGCAGGGAGAACAAAAACTGGAAGAGTTATCAAGGCAAATGTGGACTAAATAAAGGGTTCAATTAGAAATTCTAACAAATATCTCCTGAAGAAGACTAGAGTGCATAACAGTCAAAACATCATCAATGTGACAGTAAAGATGTAAATAATTACAATATCTCATTTGAGAAATATAGACAGATGTTAAAGCAATTTTTATTTATTTATTTTTTTAATCAGTATCCCCCTATGCAAGGCAGTAAAGCCACAGAG
This sequence comes from Ascarosepion bandense, assembly GCA_037127315.1. Lineage (NCBI taxonomy): Eukaryota > Metazoa > Mollusca > Cephalopoda > Sepiida > Sepiidae > Ascarosepion > Ascarosepion bandense. Next base: position 1,165,512 of record JBBBDQ010000171.1, read on the forward strand.
ACACAAGAGGTTACTAGGTATAGAAGAATTAGGAACAGAAACATTAATAATGAGCAGAAAGAGAAAAGAGTAATCAGAAGAACAGTAGATAGTGATTGATATTGCATTTAAATTTTTGTTTTAGTCTGTATCACCCCATGCAAGGCCATAAAGCCACTAAAGTGCAAGGGGTAACTGGGTTTGGAAGAATTAGGAACAGAAACATTAATAATGAGCAGAAAGAGAAAAGAGTAATCAGAAGAACAGTAGATAGTGATTGACATTGCATTTAAATTTTTGTTTTAATCTGTATCACCCCATGCAAGGCCATAAAGCCACTAAAGTGCAAGGGGTAACTGGGTTTGGAAAAATTAGGAACAGACACATTAATAATGAACAAAAAAAGAATAGAGTAAACTGGGAGGACGGTAGATAGCAATTAACAATGCGCTTAAATTTTTGGAGATTAAAGTTAACTGGAAAATATGAAGCTGAAAGGGAGTTCCACAAGTGAGAAGTGCAAGAAAAGAAACTGTTAGCATAGAATTTATGAGCTGACATCTAGTCAGCTCAACTGTAACTTGATGGGATCTTGATGCCAGTCTAGTACTGCGCTTAAATTAAAAAAAATTAGGTACTAAAGCATAGAGCTCATCTAAACAATTATCATGAAAAGATACAGGAAGGCAAACCTTATTGTGGTAGGAAAGTGACTGAAGCCGAGCTGCCAGATCAGGACCAAGAATATTACTGATTCTTCTTTGGATCTTATCAAGGACCTCGAGGTAAATAGCAGGGGCACTGGACCATATGTGGCAGCAATTTTCCACTCATGAAAAATGGTAGACTTATAGATATTTAAGGTAGATTCCATAGAAAAAAATTGTCTTGCAACACACAATGAACTGACATCTTTGTTTTAAGGTTTTTTGTTTTGTTGACTATTATGAGTGATTCAGTTTAACTTTTAAAGTATCCTTTGTGCAAGCATGTCCAGATAATAATAATAATATTAGTTGATTTCTTTATTTCTGGAATTTTCTGTTTACTTATTTCCTTTTGCATTAAATTTTTGTTATATACAAGTTTTATTAAAAATAACAAACAAGTTGTGCTTAAGTATTTTATATAATTTTTTATGTATTCTTATATTTTTTCTTTTTAATCTGAATTAATAATTATATATTATTATGTTTGATATACTACATGTTTACCAAGAAGATTCACATTACATTTCTCTGATCATAGCTCTATTAGGTCTTATTTAAATAGGTAGCTACACAAAGTATAGATAGATAAATAGATAGATAAATAAATAGATAGATAGATTTGAACAGACTGTAAGGGATAGATAGATAGATAGATAGATAGATAGATAGATAGATAGATATGAAAATAATGAGATAGATAAATGTGCTAGATATGGAAATAATGAGATAGATAGATAGATAAGTATGGAAGTAGAAGAAGGCTGGAGTGTGCAGTAGTTGGAACATTAAGAATATTATTCTCAATGATGAGGATAATAGTCCGAACAATGTAAATAGTGTAAATAATTAAAATACCTCATCTCAGAAATAGACAAATCTTGAAGAAGGCCAGGGTGTACAATGATTGAAACATTCTAAATATGACAATAATGATGTGGACAACAGCTCAAATATTGTAAATAGTGTAAATAATTAGTGTGTCATCTCAGAAATAAAGACAAATCCTGAAGAAGGCTAGGGCGTACAGTGTTTGAAATGTCATGAATATGGTAACTGTGATGTACTGCAATAGCTAACAGTTGACATTTTATCCAGATGCAACTGTGTTGTTCAAAAATCATCGGGACATGAATTCTGAACATGGTATTTCTTTTATAATATTTAAAGAATTTTTTTTGTTTAATCAATAAGAGATATATCTGGCTGCATCATCCTTTTTGATCAGATTGTTTATTGAAATGATAAATTAGCAGAAAAAGTCAATTTCTTTCATAATGTTCTAATGATGATGTGAATCACATAAAAATATAAACAGAATTACTTGGCACTCCTGCCTGTGAATCAAATATTGATTATCAGTTATATTGATTATCTGTTGAAGTTACCGTCAAGATTTATATGTTTACTTGCTTGATTTATTGAGAAAACATATAAAAATTATCATTTATTCTAATGATTAGACTTTTACTGATGTAAACAATGATGTTGCTGGAGGAGAGAAAAGAAAAAAAACAATAATCATAGTTTTATTTTGGCATTATAACTGCATTTGAAACCTGTAAATATAAACAATATGTAAGTTTTTCTTATCATTGTCCACTGACTCTACTATTACTCCTCTTGTTTATTCATTTTCTTTATAAAAAGATCTAAACATTTCTAGTGGTTGGTTTAAGTGTTGATGATTTTAACACTAATTTTAACAAGGTTTTAACTTGAATTTGTTTTAAAAAGTCTAGCTATTTATTTTATATATATATATATTTTTTTTTTTCTTTCAAAGAAATAATGGACTTTTATTTATTAATATGACAGATTTTATCACTTTAGATGTTCTTTTTAGTGCATATTTCTAAATAGATTGTCTATGAGTATCCACCAAAAATAATGTTATAAAGTGTTAATACAGACACAGACACACACACATATATATATATATATATATATATATATATATATATATATACACGTGTGTTGATGGTATATATATAATCATATATATAGGGTGCCCATAAAGTTTGTGTACACTTTTAAAAAATTATAACTTTATTTGTATTTGCAATAGAAATAATTTGTAAAAAAGATTAGAAAGTAGTAAATCTATATTTTTTAAGATATTATTGAAATTTTATTTAAGTTTCCACATATTCTCCATCATTAGCAATACAAAGGGTAATATGATTTTGCAGTTCACAGAAAACATTTGCCAACTGAATTACAGTAATGTCTGAAATCACATTAATTATTTTAGCTTTCAAATCTTCTAATGAACGAGGTTTGGTTGCATAGACAATTGTTTCCACATGAAGCAAATCTAATGGAGTCAAATCTAGCAAATGTGGAGGCCAATAAAATGATCCATTTGTTAGGAAATTCCTGATTTAGAAACTGTCTAACACACAGAGCAAAGTGACAAGGAGTTTCATCTTGTTGAAATACTGTATTATTTTTCAAGTTTAATTGTTCAAGCTCACTTTTTACAGATTATTTCTATCACAAATACACATAAAGTTATAAATTTTTGAACGTGCACACGGACTTTAAGGACATTCTGCATATATCATCAATCAATTGCTCTGCATGTTGCAGACAAGGTGAGATATCCTTCTTAACAAGAAACAATCAAAACAGAAGTTGATGAGAAAAATCTGGTCCACAAGTGAATATTGTCTCGCTAGCATTTTGGTAGCTGACTTCTGTTTTTTTGGCCTACTGTTTTTTTCCTCCACACACATCTTACTCACATCGTGGATTGTTCCAAAAATAATGTGATGTTGTACTGCAGCTAAGGCACTATTGTTTAATGATAACTTGTGGCCAAGATATAAAAACTTTGTAACTTGTATAATTTGATGGTTGTAAAATTTGAGTTGAATCTAGGTGTTCTCTTTTTTTATTGTCATGCAGTTAGCCTTAAAAATATTAATTTGTAATCCTATCTCAAGTGCATGAGTGGAGAGTCTTCCTCTTTTATGTTCCCTGTCCTTTCAGGACATAGACGATCATGCCTTTCCACATCTCCCTATCCCTGGTGGCTCTTAGCATGCTTTCTCCTGTTACACCACGCAACACTCGTTCCATCATCCACTTGTTCAGGCCCTTCAAATATGTTATCCGTTGCTTTCTTCTGTCTCTTTTTCCCTCGATCTGGCCTGTTAGTATCAGGTTTTACAAGCCTTCCTTTCTTATTGCATGTCCCAGGAACTTCAGTTGTCTCTTCCTGATGCTCAATATTAATTCCTTTTTTTGTTTCCATCCTTTCCAAAACCTCATCATTGCTCACATGCTCAGTCCATGTTATCCACAGTGTCCTTCTGTAGAATCACATTTCAGCTGCTTCATGTTTTTCCTTCATCTTCAAAGATATTGTCCAGCATTCACTGCCATATTGAAGAACCAACATCACATAGCAATCCAGTACTCTTCTGTTTGCTTCTAGCAAAATTGTCCTGTTTCCTAATACTTTACTCAACTTCTTGAATTCTTCCTTCACCATGCCAATTTGCCTTTGGATCTCTGTGTCACACTTTCCGTCTTCTGTTATAACACTTCCCAGGTATTTAAATTTTTATACCTGCTTGATTTTAGTATCCTCCACCTGTATTTGGCATTTTGGGCTGCCCTTTTTGCTGATGACCATGTATTCGGTTTTCTTGTAGTTTATTTGTAGTTCTTTCTTGTCACTCTCTTCAGCTAGCTTCTCTAGATGGTCTTTTAGTTTCCTTTCTGAGTTTGCTATCAGCACCGTATCATCTGCGTACCTTATATTGTTTAAAATGTAGTCTCCAATGATGAATCCTGGCATAATTTCTAGGGTTCTCAGAATAGTCTTGCTGTACAAGTTGAATAGATCCGGTGAAAAGACACAGTGGAGAGTACAATGGGGAAATGTTGGATATTTGTTCTTGAGTTGCTCATGATAGACAGATCATCTGCATAGCTAAGATTAGAAAGAATTCTCCCATTTATTTGATGCCTGGATTTGCAATCTTCTTCAGTTTGAAGGATAAAAGCTGCAACAAAAATGCAGAAGAGAAGTACTGAGAGAACATCTCCGTGTTTCACTCCCTTCAGAATCTCAACATAATGAGTTACTCTAAGATCTGTCTTGATGGTTGTCATAGAGTCAACTTAAGTTTTTTTTTTTTTATTCTTTTTTTTGAGCAAGTTGATGTATTTCTTGTTGGTTGATGTTTTGCTTGGTAACTGCCATTGGCTTGATGGTTTGAAGTTATCAAATGCTTTGGTGAAGATGATATGAACAGGGTTGCTGAATTTTATTGACTTTTCCAGGATTTGTCCGATTGCTATTATTTTTCAATGGTGCTTCTTTCAGGCTTGTATGCAGCTTGTGATCAGGGAATGATGCATATAGATCTGACTTTATCTGTGATGCTATGATGCTAATGAACAACTTATAGACACAGCATAGTAGACTGATGAGTTAATAGTTCTAGCATTCAAGTCTGTCACCATTTTTATAAAGTACGACTATTAATACTTTCTTAAGCATATCTGGACATTGCCCTGTTGTGATAATGTGATTAAAAAGACATTGGAGTTCTTTGGCCAGTGGTTTGACACCAGCTTACCAGGTACTTAGTGTATATGCTGCCAAATCCAGGGCTTCTTCCACTCTTTAGATTATTGATAGCATGATGGCTGGAGTTTTCTCTGATGCTGAATCATCAACAATTGCCGTTTTTGGATTGCTTGAATATAAATTATCATAGAATTCAGTCCAACACTCAAGTATATGATCTTTGTCTGTGAGAATCTTGCCTTTTGAATCTTTCATACAGCAATTTAGATTTATTGGTTTTGCATTTAATTTCTTCAGAACCTGCGAGGTGGCAGGCTATTCAGTTCCTCAAGAGGGTTGTACTTTTCTCTGTTTGTCAGATTTGACAAGTTTCTTTGATTCACCTTTTACAATTTTATATTGTAATAATGAATGTCTACATTCATTTCTGATTCTACGTTTCTCTGATATTGCATTTTTTATCTGTTGTGACACCCAATGTGGAGTTATATGATTGTAGCTAGGTAATAAATTTTCTGGTGTTTCTGTTATTGATTTGCAAATTGTATCCTATATATTTTGTCAGTCATCATCAGTTTGCAAAGCCATGAAATGGTTCTGAAGCACAAGTTGGAATTGGTTGGCAGTGCTGCTACAAAAAAGTTTTCTACGTTGAGTCATGGTGGCATCTTTGTTTTTCATCGTAATACAAAACTAATCCAGACTCTTGTATATACCATATAATGATAGGAAATATCAGGTGTATTTCAAGCACTGCCATTTAAAATGATTGATTGATGGCTTCCTGGTAATTATGAGGTCAATCTGATTCTTTGTTTTTACTTGTAGTATAAAAAAAAAGACTTACCTCATGGATGTTCACGTGCAAAAGAATCTCGTTGGGAAGCCATATTGTTTTTATGAAGACAAAGTACTGCAAATTCACAGTTACCATGAGATTTGAGGAGGTATAAATATGGCTGCTAAGTAGAACTCAGGAGTGTTTCTAGTGTGTTAGACTACTTATCCAGGCTCTCTTTGGGAAGAACTCTTGCTGCATTTTCAAGTTCAAGATTATTAATCTACACTTTCTTTAGGAAGGACTTTTGTTGCATTCTCAAATTCGTGATTACTAATGTACACTCTTTTTGAGAAGAACTGTTTTGTGATTTGTGTTTGAGACTACTCGTCTACACTTTTTTGGGGGAAGAACTCTTGTGCATTCTTGTGATTGAGACTACTAAAATACACATTCTTTGGGAAGAACTCTTGTGCGTTCTTATTTGAGATTACTAATCAACACTCTTTTTGAGAAGAACTGTTTTGTGTTACTTGTTTGAGACTTCTCGACTACATTACTGTCTGAGGATATTCACATGAGCACAATTTTCTTTTGAAATTGATATTGGTAGGTTGTTTCTGGTCCATAATTGGGCTAATAGTTCACCTCTTGAATGAAAAGTCCCTGAAGTAACTTTTCCTATACATACTAGGTATGATTGATTCAGTTGCTCAACTTTACTGTTGAAATCGCCCATTAAGAAGAGGTGGTCTCGCTTTGGTGTGTCATCTATAATAGCCTGTATAGAAAGTTCATTGACTTCTTCATCTGGATGCATAGATGCTGGGAAGTAAAACTGGATGAATACTAGTTTGCACAACTTCCCCTGTAAGGTCAAAACAGCTAGACTGTCTGATAAAGGTTTGCAGCTTTGCATTGAAAACATACAGTTCTTGTTCACTAAAAAACCTAATCCATTTCATCGATATGATCCATTACTTGATAAATAGATGTAGTGACCAATGTCATGGTGTATCTCTACTTTGTTTTCTCAGATAATCTGATGATATTCCAATTTACTGTTTCCAGTTCACAAAGCATGGTCTCAAAAGGGTTATTGTTACAATCATTGATCATACATGTGTTGTATATGCAGATGTTTAAAATGTTCTTTTTATGTGTTGTTCCTGTGTTCACATTAGCTAGACCAGTCTGAGGCTGCTGACTCGTTCTGATCTGTCACACTGGTCCAGGGCTGCTGATGTGCCCTTCTAATCATTTGCCATAGGTCAGGAGATAGTCCTCTCAAAACTCTCATTCTGTTAAAGGACATTTTTCGTACTGATTTTGTGAGCTTACTCTCCCATGCTGGCTCATGACATGTTGGAAGAGGGTGTTTTCATTGTGGCACCATCACAAGGTGCAATGTCAACCAAGACTCAGAGAGACTCTACCTAACCTCATTGAGAGAGCTTAACCCTGCACCAGATCTCAACTTGGTAATTTCACCATCACAGCAAAACTTATATATAAAAATATATAATTCATTTGTTCATTTATTTGTTTGTCCATCTGTATATTCAATTATTTACTCATTGAACATATTGAAAATACTTAGCATTATCTACCATTAATATTGTAGTCTTTAAGGAATAATAGAGAAAAGAATGTGCATTGTGGTGCAGTAGATATCAACTTGGACCGAGAAATCAGGAATGGTTTGAATTCCAATTAAATTCATTGCATTTGTGGTGATACTGACCGAACAAAAGTGATGAACCGGATGTTGGCTCTCTCACAACAAAAAGGCAAATGAACAAAACTTATTGTGTGCATCTGAGTTCAAGCAGATGTTCCGGTTGAAAAATAAAAATTCACCAAATATCAAATTTCCTTTTCGCAAGCCTACATGAATTTTATTTACCAGCCAATGGGAAGCCTGGAATCAAATACAAGCGTGAAATTCAAAACGAGCTTCTGATCCAAAAAGTAGATATAAAAAGCGGAGACAAAAAGCATCATCAGACAGATGGACTGACAGGCTAGAGTAAAACAGTGTTTCTCCTTGACTTAAGTCGAGCGGCTACTATGCTGACCTCTTTCCTTCTCCCTGTTTCAAAAGTATTTACTGACCTCAGGAGTGACCTCTTCAAAAACATTCCTCATAAACCAACTTACTGACTTACTGACCTTAGAAGTGGCAACTTCAAAATGAACATTTCTCCACATTCCTAAGCCTTTTATCTCTTTCAGCTCATTATTATTTTTCCATGAACATTCCAACCTTCGTTGTACCTTTGTTTCAAGTATTGCTTTAATTGTAAAACATTGACATGTGTGTATATATATATATATATATATATATATATATATATATAAATGTTATTTTATACTCAAATTGCCTTTTTTGATTTATAATCATTTTATAAATTATAGTGGGCTATCTTCCACAAGGCCAAATTCCATTAACCTGCAACGGTATACAATTACCCTTCACTAGAACGGAATCCTACTACAACTAGAAAAAGAATAAATAAGATAAGATACCCCCTATACATTCACTTACTTGCAAATACCCTTGATAAAGGTATTAATCTATCTCTTCTCTCCAATTATGGGTTAAATTACAGTACTGATTGCATTCTATAGCCTTGGCTGGCAACCAATCTACCATAGAAAGTAATGGTGGGATAATCTTCTGCCCAGTCAGTCTCTGTTTTTTTCAAGACATGATCACCAAAATGTGTATCATATATAGCACTTAACTGACTGATTGATAAAAAAGAAAACTAGTTGATTAATCAATCAGGATCATTAAAAGAGAAAAAGATCAGTTATAATAAGAATAAAAATTAATACTTATGTTAAAATAGTAGTAAAAATGACAAAATTTCATATTTACATTTTTAAAAAAAGTTAAATTTTCACAAACTTCAAAAAACTTGTCATTCTGGTTGTGAATCTATATCTTTTTATACAATGTGTGTGTGTGTGTGTCTCTCTCTCTCTCTCTGAACTTCAAAAATAATTGCATTTTTTTGGTGTGGACTCATTCCCAATAATCATTACAAATGAAGTCACTATAGACTATTGATAACTTCCAGCTTTCCAAAGAATGCCAAGCTGGAGACAAAGGATTTTTAACTCCTACACAGACAACACATTAATTCTTGAAAATGCCTGAGATGGTCAAAAGTACTTGAACAGGACACTAACACAATATGAATTTCAAACAGTTTGTCCACAATTTTGAGTAATACCTTATTAAAAGATTGGGAAAATACAATAAACTAACCAACCTTGTTGATTCTTTTTAACACTGCATTAGTCAACTTGAATTTCTGAAAATAGATAGTTCTCTAGTGTCTACCTCACACATGCTACACACCCTCACCAACTCAGGAGAGTAGTGGAAGGGTGCAAAAGAAACAAGTTGGCAACTGAGAATTACATAAAAATTGGGATAACAAGATATCCCGTGTCACTAATGTAGGGTTAATAAAACTTGTTCGGATGAATACTTGCTACCTAAATTTACCTTAGTCTGGAAGGTTCATGCTGATTTTTAAGAGAAATTAAAACACAAAACAATATTATGCCATTAAATATCTAATCTAAATCTAAACTTATTTATAAATGGAACTTTGTGTGTGTGTATGTGTCCCCGTTATCTATAGACTCCGAAATGGCTGAACCGATTTACACAGTTGTACTATAAGCGTCTGCAAGTGTTCTTAGCTAGGTTTTGTGTCGAGGTACTCTCGATAGATATCTCAAATTGATAATAAAAAAATCAGGTTTTAGAAGGAGTGATCCGATTTTAATCAAATTTGATACACTCGTAGACAAAGACATAAGAAATGATATTCAGAAGTTTCAAGGTTGCAGTTTTTACAATAGTGCAGAAAAGCAATAATATATATATATATATATATATATATATATAAAAGGCAAAATATTTGTGTGTGTATCTGTTTATCTGCCTGTATGTTTGTATTTTTTCAGCCCTTTTATTTTAGTTTTGGCTTTGAGTTTGGCTCTAAGTAGGTATAATTGTAGTTCTTAGTCTCAGCCATGATACCATTTACTCAGAGAACTTAATTAGCCTTCAATATTCAGTTTACGACAAAAAAAACTTATTTGATATCGATACCAGGAAATCAAAATTTGACTTACATCCATTCATTTCTCTTTCAGTCTACAGTTTCACTTTAACTGGAAACAACTATTGCTTTTTAGTCCTTCGTGCTAATGTCCAAAGAGTCTGAACTCCACAACCATGGATTAGTTTTAAAGCTTTTATTACACCCGAGCAATGCTGGGCTATACTGCTAGTTTCAATTAAATATAAACTATTATGTTGTACAACCTTTCTCCATTTTGCTTTCAACTTAGATTCAGTCTTCCCAGAATTCCAGAGGTTTCTTAGCAAAGAACTGATTAAGGTGTTTTTAATCCATTGAAAGAAAGCATTTTTACCAATGAGATTAATTTGCAAGAACCTGAATAAAGGAAAATCTGAAGAAGCAGTGTCTAGTGAAATGTGGGTGGGGTAATGCATTCCAGCCAAGCTGCAACAATTTTCAGTGGATTGCCAAAGAAACATGAAGTCCGGCATTATCCTGATAGAAAACAAAACCTGTTTGCCAATTTTGGGCATTTTTCTTGAATTTCTGCCTTTACTTAGTCCAGTTGTGATCAGTACTTTTCAGAAACAATTGACTGGTTACTTAGCAGAAGCTCAGAGGATTCTTTTCTAATCCCACCAGGTGCACAGCGTGACTTTCTTATAATAAAGATTTGCTATTGGGGTGGCTAATGTTGGCTCATGTCACTTATCCAAGGTTTCTTTTCACTGAACATTGTTTTAAAGGATCCATTTTTCATTACTTCTCACAGTTTTCTTAAAAAAGGATACATTTCATTGAGTTTCTACAGCAAATCAGAGATAGAAATGTGACCCAAAAGGTTCTTTTTATGCAAATCTTTTTACTCAAACATTGTAGCTATTTGAATACCAAAGCTTCACTAAGTGCTCATGGATGATAAATTTTGATAAATTTAGTGTTTCTGCCAATTTCTGCATTGGGTTTTGAAGTTTATTCTCAATCAATATTTTGATTTAGTCATCATCTGTAGTGAGTGGGGTCTGGTTGAGCATTCTTCATCAATATGGCTACAATCACTAACTTTAAACTTAGCGAACCACTTTCATAGAGTTCTATCAGTTAAAGTATCTTCACCATACACAGTGCATATCTTTTTGGTTACCTGCAAGGCATTTTTGTCTGTCAGTCAGTTAAGTGTCATGCGTAAAACACACTTGGGCGATATATATATCTCGAAAGAGACATGACTGACTGGGCAGAAGATTATCCCACAGTAGGTTGCCATTGCTTTCTGCGGTAGACTGGTTGCCAGCCAAGGCTGTAGAACCCACTCTGTCCTATTATTCTAACCCATAACTGGAGGGAGAAGAGATGCATTATATTATTAAGTAGTAATTAGTGGGGGATCAGTTTATTACTTCCTAACAATAAAAAAAAACGATTCAAGGCTATAGAACCCAATCTGTCCTGTTATTTAACCCATAACTGGAAGGAAGAGATGGATTAATACCTTTCCCAAGGGTATTTGCACATAAGTGAATGCAATGAATTCAGCAGGAATTTGAACTCGGCCCCCCTGATTTCTCGTTCCGAGCCGATATCCACTGCACCACAACGCACATTCATTTTGCCTGCACAGTAATAAAGAAGCATCAAGTGTCTAAATGCATTTTATATTCATTCATATTAATATTGATGCAAAATTGACACAAATTAAGCAATTTTAAACTTTCTTTCTCAAGAGATAGCTTGAAGTGTGCTCTAATCAGAAATATAAGCTTATATCTGTCGACAAATTGGACATGTGTTGGAATCTGAATTACTAAAAACTGAACTTTCTGGACAACCCTATATATATATATATATATATATATATATATATATATATATATATATATATTTCTAAACATATACTGTTAAATATAAGAGACAATGAATGTCTATTATGTTTAATCATGAGCCATTCTAAATGTTGTATTTTGGCTTTAATTTCAGTTGAAAATAAAGACAAAAATTCTCCAACATTTCTCCAAAATACATTTTGGGCGTATATGTTTAGAAAATTATTTGCTGCCTCGATACACTATATATATATATATATATATATATACTCTAGAAAAAATTTCAGATATTCTACAATTTCATGGTTAATATTAACTGTTGTATCTTTTGGGTCTGACGAGCAGCTGGTTAGCTGTGAAATACATATTAACCATGAAATTGTAGAATATCTTAAATTTTTGCTAAATTATATTACTCTGTTAAATAAATAAATTTAACATTGTGTTCTCTTGAGTTTGTTTTTATCGAAATTTACCTGACTTAAATACCAAATATTCTACATTTATATATATATATATATATATATATATATATATATATAAAAACTGTTTATATTAATCATGCTTATAATATTACTTCTTCCTTGTCCAATATCTGCATTAATGAATTTACTTTTTAGTTGGTCTTTATTTTTTTGGTGACTATCAAACTTGTAGAATTTTTGGTTAGTTCATAATGGAGGATGATTAGAAATTAAGGTACCCTCCACACACACCCACTGAGATAAAATGGGTTATTGAGTGTGAAAGAATACGGAAAAAGAGTGAGTTCAATGAAAGAAGAAGAATTAAGAAGACAGTAGATAATGATTGACATGGCATTTAAATTAAATTTTTGGAGATCAAAGTTGACTGAAAAGCATGGTGGAGGAAAGAAGGGAAGAAACTGATAAACTAGAATTTATGGTTGCATCTAACAAATTCAGCTGTAAATTGACAATACCTAATTGCCAATCTAGTACTGCACTTAAATTTATAAAGTCTAAGTATCATAGTGGAAAGTTTTTCAGAACAATTACCATGAAAATACTTATAGAAAAGGCATAGGCAGGAAAAATACATTATATCAGTGGGAAAGTGACTGAAGTCAAAATGCCAGGTCAGGACCAATAGCATTGCAGATTCTTCTTTGAATTTTATCAGAAATCTCTAAATATATAGCAGGAGCACCGGTTCATATGTATCAGCAATATTCAAAACATGGATGAATGACAGACTTGTGAATATGTAAGATAGATTCTGGAGAGAAAAATTTTTAGCATGACACAGTGAACCAACTTTTGTAGCAGCAGGCTTAGCAATTGATTCAATATAATCTTTCCACGTCAACAGAGAATGTTTGCTCAAGAAGATGCAGCGAGTTGCTTTATTGGAAGTTAGCATCAGCGATGATTGACTTGAATATTTTCTGTCATTCATTAAATATGTAATCATGAAAGGGAATGAAACTTTTGATATTTTTGTTTCACAAAACCTAATTGTTATATTATCATTTAAATAAATAGCAGATATTAAAATATTGCCATGTATTTCTTTAGTAAATGATTTACAATTAATTTCTATATATACTTTTAATATTTGCTATGTCATTATATATGTAATCATGAGAATTAGTGGAACTTTTACTTTATTTGTTTGATAAATTTTGTCATGTTATCAAAGGTTATGTGCATTGTAGCACAGTTGATATCAGCTTGGAACGAGAACTCGGGGAGCCAAGTTCGAATTCCAGTTAATTCGTTACATTCACTTATGCACAAATACCCTTGGGAAAGGTATTAATCCATCTCTTTCCTCCAGTTATGGGTTAAACAATAGAACAGATTGGGTTCTATAGCCTTAGTCGGCAACCAGTCTACCGCAGAAAGCAATGGCAACCTACTGCAAGATAATCTTCTGCCCAGTCAGTCATGTCTTTTTCGAGACATGATCGCCCAAGCGTGTATCACGTATGGCACTTAACTGACTGACTGATCAAAGGTTATATAAGCATCTAACCTCAGTTAAACCTTTTTTAGGTTAATTTTTTTATATCAGCTGTATGATTTTGTTTGACTATCTTTTGCCATCTTTAAGTAACTTCATAACTCCATCCTTCTAGAAAGTTTTATCTTTTTCAACAAAGAACTGCTTGAGGCAGAGTTGAAGATTAACACAAAGTCTGCCTTTTTTTCATAATAATGGAATATATTTTCATTCTGTTTCCAAGAGCTTGGGAAAACATTATAATCTTAGAAGTTTCCGAACCAAAATAAAAGCTATAATGGAATCATGATGGAAATATGAAGATACATCCGAAGATAATGCTTACAATTTGGTGTTATAACAACAAATACGCAAGAATTTTCCCTTGTATGATTTGAGTTTGAAAAGACTCAGATGGAAAGGAAGTTCCAGCAGCATTGTACCTAAATTTAAATGCACTCATCCATGAGAAGCAGACTGAATTGCACTGAGAAGCCTCACATTAAATTTAATAGATTTCGGAGAAATAGAAAAATAATACGTCACTGTCATCCCTATATACAAATGTTAATAGAACAACATCGAACTTCCTTTTTCCTTTTCTGTTTGTTGGCTTTGCTTACTGTCAAAATTATTTATTCCCAACTCCCTATTACTGAAGTGAGATGGACCCACAGACACTGTAAGTATTTTCTCATGGGTGAGATGACCGTGTTTCACTACTGTGTGCTACATGTTTTAAATTTTACTGTAATTTTTTTCTCTTCTTTTTTCTCCTTTTTCTGACTCTCTTTAGAGAATAGATTAAAATTAAAAAAATGATAATCTGTTCATTCCTTATTTAGAACTGTGGGATTATGCATAGATATCTTAAGGCACAACAGCTACTGCTGAAATGCCTTCCAGAAACCCAGCAAAATATTAAGACATAAGATAATTTCATTACAAACAAAGAAAGGAGTGCCTAACTGCTATTTCGTATATATCTTCATGTATGACTATGAATTCTGGACAATTTCCTCAGATGATGAAGCAGATTTGAAGCAATATCGATGTGGTTTTACAGAAGAATGTTGAGAATATCTTGGAAAATATAAGAAACAAGACATGTCTAAAGTAAATGGGAACTAGATGGACACTTATTTTTTAATCATTTCGCCCCAAGCAAGGTGATAATGCTACTAAGACTCAAGGGGTTAATGAAAGTGAAAGTGATTGTGTGACACGATAACTAGGCGTATATTAAGGTGATTTGTAAAATATGTATTTTATTATAATAGATTAAAATAGAAGATGGTTAAGAATAGAAAATAGTTTAAAAACATGTTTAACAAAAGTGAAAAAGAAGAGGAAAAAATAAATAAATATATGCTTTTTCTTTTATGAGGAAAATTGTGGAAGAGAAAAAGGTATCAGATTACTGTTAAATTTTCCCAGTCTTCCGGTAAATATTTGACTCAGTGATTTAATGTGATAAGAGATAAAGTTCAGGAAATAGGTTTTTGAATGACCAGGTCAAAGGCTGTCTTTACTGTATCTTGACCACACATTAAGAATTTTCCGGCGGAAGCTTTATTAAGATAAAAAGATTTAAAAAAAACCCTGGAAAAAATACTAAGGCTAAGTGCATACTGGATGTCTGCCGGGATGTTTACACATCAAAAGAAGAAAAATTTAAGTACCTTGAAATTTCGGACTTACAGTCGCCAATGCTTATCACCCGGTAGTCTAAGCATTTCTGGATTAATTTTAAATAAATACAGGTGATTTTTCCAAGCCGTTGAGTTGAGTTAGTTCCGCCGGGCGTGTGTAGAACCTCCGTTCGTCTTGAGTCGGTCAGTTCGGAATTCAATCTCTGTTATTTAGAGTTAGAGCTGTGTGTCACATTTGCCTGCCCCTACTGAAAGACTCACTCTAAATGAAATAAAGCGTCGTTTTAACTCATCCAAGTTGTGGAAGTTCGTTCCTTATAGTTTAATCTTGTACCCCCAGCTTGAGACTCCGGCTTTTTCAACAAACTCCCGGCAACATCACAGCGTGGAGGACGGCCACCGGAGAAATTGTTCGGACTGTCCACTGGGGTGTTACAATGAGAAGATTTTAATGAAGAGAAAGAGCAATAAAAGAACAGGATTTAAGAAGACAGAAAATGGCGATTAATGTTGCATTTATATTATTGAAAATTTTCAGTGACAGGTAGTTTATGTTTTGTGGACGCCTGGAGATTGAATTTAATTACAGTGTAACCCTGATATAAGAGAGTTATCGGGACCAGATAGAAGTTATCTTATATCCGGGATTTCTCTTATATATACATTACCACAGACTCTAATTTGGCACCAGAGAAACTCTCTCTTATATCCGAGTTTCTCTTATATCAAGGTTATACTGTATATAAATGTATAGAAGATATGGATATTTTGTTTATCTTATGATAGTGTTCGTTCCAACCATATATCAGTATGATTGGTTTGAATGTCTATTAGCCTTGTGAAATGATCAAAAGAAAATGCACATGGTGTTGATAAATACAAAATAAATATTTATGTACATGATATAATAATACAGAATTTTAAGGTGAAAGTTGAAGTTTCAAAAGTTTTAGTGTAAAAGTTCTGGCACATAAGAGAGATAGTGAGAAAGAGAGAGAATCTGGGTAGATGTGCATGTATGCATGTGTCCAAATGTAGTAGCCACTGTTTGACCACATGGTGAAGAAAGATATGTTTGTTTTCAATGTAGCAAGGATGGTTTAAATATGTAAGGTAGCCAGTTATCAAATGTGCTGATTGCAGCTTTAGAAAATGGACAAAATTAATTTATTGACTCTGATTTTGGTTGAGTTTCCAATCTGTTTATATCCATATTTGTTGAACTATGGCTCTGTTTGCCTGGTGATTTTTATTATCCATCTTTTTTTTTAGTGGTGGAGAAACTTAGAACTTGTTATTATTTATTTGCCTGTCACCACAAGGTAAGAAACTGGAAGAGAGTTCCAGAGATGAGAAGTGCAAGAAAAGAAAGTATTAGAATAAGACATACAATTACATCTATCTAATTCAACTGAAAAACATTGAGAACTAGTTGTCAATCTAGTCATTTAATTGATACATGATTGGGAAATCATGTCTTGAAAGAGATTGCCAGCATATTCTGCAGTAGACTGGCTGCCAACCAAGGCTACTAAACCCAATCTATCCTGCTGTTTAACCTGTAGCTGGAGGGAGAAGAGGCTGTCCAATTTCTTTTTCTGAGTCGATATCCACTGCACCACAATGCACATCCAATCTAGAAGTATGTTTAAATTAATACATTCAAGGAACCAAGGAGGAAAGCTCATCAGAATAACTGCTATGAAAATATTTGTAGAAAAGGCATACGGACGTCATGTCACTGCAGTGGGATAGATGCCTGGTCAGGATCCATTACATTACTTCTTTGGATTTTGTCAAGAATCTCAAGATATATCATAGGAACACCAGATCAAACATGGCAGCAATGTTCAATATATGGATGAATGGTAGATTTATAAATGTACAAGATGTATTCAAACAAGAAAAATTGCTTTGTCATGACATAGTTAACTTTCTCAGCAGTAGACCTAGCAATTGATTCAATATAATCTTTCCACTTGATGTCAATAGAAAATGTGAACATAAGAAGGTGAAAAGTATATATATACACACACACATATATATATATATATATATATATATATATATATACACTCACACACACACACACATACATATATATATATATATAGAGAGAGAGAGACACACACACACACACACACACACATATATGTATATGGATGCATACATATATACACACACACACACACATATATATATATATATACATACATACACACACACGCACATATATATATATATTTCAACTTTTTCACCCGATGAGAAGCGCGCATAGCAGCTTCGAAACGCATAAATTTTTATGTAGTGATACGATGAATTTATAAACCATTGTAACAACTAGTACAATACACACATACATATACACACACATATATATATATATATATATAGAGAGAGAGAGAGAGACACACAGAGACACACACACACACACACATAAATGGTCAAAGTAAAAAATATTTTGAATCTACCAAAACCTGGAGGTTAGCATCATCCATGCTGATGACATGCAGAAACAGTCGTCTGTGGTGATTAAATGAAAGCAGTTTTGTTTTAGGAACATGAAAATTTAGAAGTCAGTCCTTGTTCCACTGAAAATCAGAAAGCAATAGCTGAAATTTATGGAACAAATTGTAATGAAAGCAGTTGCTGGAAAATTAGACACTCATAAGATATTGAAAGGAGAGACATAAGGAAGGGAAACAGCAGGTCACCTATCCGAGTTAGAGTAAATGTATGGCAGAGTGGCAACAGGGAGGGAGAGTAAAAAGTCAAATTGTGGTAAGAGCTAAAAAAGAAAGCACGTTTTGGAGAGCTACAACTTGACATATTCTGTAGAGACATAACACATAATAGAAGAGCATGATGCCTAACTGAAATTTTTTCAAGTGTGTCAATTCACACACAAGATGTACGTTGTGGTGCAGTGGATATTGGCTTGGAACGAGGAATAGGAGAGCCAAGTTCAAATTTCAGTCAAATTCATTGCATTCACTTACATGCAAATAACTTTAGGAAAGATATTAATCTGTTGCTTCTCTCTTCAGCTATGGGTTAAATAACAGGACAGATTTGGTTCTTTAATCAGTCTATCACAGATTGGGTTTGTTAAATAGTCTACTGCAGAAAGTAATGCCAACCTACTGTGGGAAAATCTTTTGCTCAGTCAGTCATGTCACTTTCGAGACATGATTGCCCATGCATGCATCATGTATGGGATTTATTTGACTGAATAAATAATAAACATTTTGACTTTAATATTGAATGATTTATGCTCCTGTCTTTTAGTCTATCCAATTTGGACAGATATAAATATATAGGCAGTGTGGATATGGGAATCAATACTGCATGAAGATCAGTTTCATACCATAAATGATCTTTAGATGTAAAACTGAGTGTTGATTTTTATATTTTCACTGATTATATCTAGAAATGTTCTTCCTCTGTTATTGAATTATCTTCCTACATAAATACAGAAATTCTAGAATTAGTCAATAATCCTTTAACTCATTTAAGCAGGATCCTGAATTTCTTCTTGAATATATTCAGCGTTGATGCATTCATAGCATAAAGCAGTAAAGAATTCCACCTGTCTATCAATCTCAGGACAAAGAAGTTAGATCTTGCAACCATAGGACTTTATAGATATTTTAGTATTCTTTTTATAAATTGTAGCTTTTTTTCATAATTTTTTTTTATCTGTAATTTAGAATCATAAATAGAAACCATGACATATATGAGAAGAATATTAGAATCATCAAGAACCTATACTGGCAGCAAACTCTCTGCATATAGATAGAAAATGAGTTCTGTAGATATGCAAAAATAAAAAGGGCTATAAAACAAGGGTGTGTCTTCTCACCAGACATATTCAACCAGTGAGGCAATTCTGAGTGAATTGGATGTTCTACCAGGATTTATTATTAGTGGCCACAATCTTAATAACATAAGATAATCAGGTAAGCTGGTGGATTATCAGTTTACCTAAGCTCTACCATCACTGGCAACGTCTCCTTGAACATAGAGCTCGACAAGAGAATTGGGAAGGCAACCACAACCCTTGCGCGCATCACAACACGTTTGGATGAACTTCAAGATAACAGTGAAGACAAAGATAGCAGTGTACAATGCCTGTGTTGTCAGAACACTGCTATATGGCAGTTAGACATGGGCCACATACACCAGTCAAGAGAGGCATCTGAACACCTTCCACATGAGAAGTATCCAACATACATTGGGAATCTCATGGCAAGACAACACTGAGGTCCTGTCTAGCAGAGGTCTGCCTACAATGTTCACACTCCTTAAACAGTGCAGACTCTGCTGGTTAGGCCATATCCATTGCTGGCCAGACGGTCGCATTCCAAAAGATCTCCTGTATGGAGAGCTGGCCTCTAGAAGAAGACCCACTGGGTGGCCACAACTGTGGTATCGTGACATCATAAAATGTGATATGAAAACTGTGAGCATCAACATGGATTCATGGGAGAGAGTAGCAATCAACTGGACCAAATGAAGAGGAACCCTGGCCCAACAACTCAAATCAAGGGAGGAGCAACTGACACATCGCCATTGAGAGTCAAGTTCACAGAAAGCAAAATGACAGCTCCGTCAAACCAGAAACAAAAAGCATATATGCAGCCCCTGCATATATGCTTTGTCAATCACGCATTGATTTCTACAGTCACAGACATCAATGCTTCAGCCAAGCAGACAACTAGGATTCTACCCATGGTCAACCCTGACTGACAGAGGTCTTCTAAGATAATCAGATGACAAAGTGTTGATAGCAGACACGAAAAAGAAAACTACAAAAGTTCTAACAGAAAGTGGTAAAGGAAAGCAAAAAGAAAAGATTAAACCTAAAGTGTAAAAAGATAGAATTCATAGAATGTAAAAGAATAAGCTCAAAATGCTAATTACAAATCAGAGATACCAAAATCAACCTAGCACAAAAATTTAACTTTATGGGAAATGTTTTAACAGAAGACAGAAAGTGCAAGACTGAAATCCAAAGATGCATTGGTTTAGCTGAAGATGCTTTCTAAAAGCTAAACAGAGTATTAAGAGACAGAAGAACTTTGTTAGAAACAAAGAAAAGTGTACTGAACTGTTACATGATATCCGTCCTTCTATATGGAAGTGAATGCTGGACAATTACCTCAAAGATGAGGAAGAGACCTGAGGTAATAAAAATGTGGTTCTACGGAAGGATGCTGAGGATACCATGGACTGAACATGTGAGCAACAGTTAGGTTTTAGTGAAACTGGAAACCAAAAGGAAACTTATATGTAACATCAGGAAGAGACAGTTGAAATTTCTGGAACACATAATGAAGAAGCAGAGTTTGGAAAATCAAATACTCACAGGACAGACTGAGGGCAAGAGAGATGAAGGAAACAGTGCATAACATACTTGAGAAGTTTAAGTAAATGGATGCCAGAAACCGGTTTTAAGAGAAATAATGAAAAAACAAAATTTATTAAGAGCTACAAAGAACAGGAAATTGTAGAGAGCCATGATTGCATATGCCCTGAGGAGACATGGCACATAAAGAAGAACACACACACACACACATATATATATATATATATATATATATATAGAGAGAGAGAGAGAGGGAAACACACGCACACACACACACACACATATACATACATATAGACACATACATAGATACACACGCACACACACACACATATATACATACATTCACACACGCACGCATATATATATATATATACACATACATATATATTCGCACACACACACATGTGTGTGTGTGTCTCTCTCTCTATATATATATATATATATATATATAATTTGGAAATTATTTATTTCCGCAAAATAGGTTTCAACCTTTTAGTATCTTCAGGCAATTTACATTAACTTATTTTACTGTTTTTCAAATGCTCGACCACAAACCTTTTAGAAACAAGCAAATGGAATTTTGAAACAACCAAAAAATTTTCAAAATTAAGGAGGAGTTATTTAAGGATCTTAGAACACTTTCATCCATGCTTGTATGGTCCTAGCAGGTATTTATGGGTATGATTACATTTGTACATAATTTCTGATCTTTCATTTAGTAATTTCTTTTCTTTCTCGAAACAACATAATAGCTAATTTTTTCTCCTGGCACATTCTGCATTCATTACCACCATTTTATGGTTTGGCTATTTTCACTATATATTTATATCAAGGTCTTTTCCATATTTCAATTTTAATTTTCACACATGGCTAGCCAGTTTGATACAATATTTGAAGTTTTCCAGTTTGAATGTAGATTTATGGTTATTCTGATTTTAAAACTGTCTTTGGAAGATTTCAAATATTTTTTACTTTGACCATTTATGTCATGTACCTCTGTTTTGTAAATAACCCCTTCTGTATTACAAAGTCCATAAAGTGAGCATTTGCTTTTGTCCTTACCGTTGTAATACCCCAACGGTCGTCCTAGGAATTTCTCCGGCGGCCATTCTCCACGCTGTGATGTTGCCGGATTTTTGTAGAAACCGTCGGATGAACAGCTGGGGGTACAAGATTGACTGTAAGGAACGAACTTCCAAAACTTGGATGAGTTGAAAGGATGCTTTATTCGTCTAGAGTCAGCCTTGTCGGTTGGGGCAGGCGAATGTGACACACAGCTCTAACTCTAATTAATGGAGATCAACAAACCCAAACTGAACGAAACAAGACGAACGGAGATCCTTACTTCAAGCTCGCACCCGGCTGACTCCCTTCACCTCTCTCGTCTTTTCTTTTTTAACTCAACCGACTTCTATTTATTTAAATGAAAATCCGGAAATCCGGAAATGCTTTAGACCACCGGCGACAAACACCGGCGACTGTAAGTCTGAAATTTCAGTTATCTTTTTTTTTATCTTAATAAGGTTTCCGCCGGAAAAGGCTTAATGTGTGGTCAAGATACAGTAAAGGACAGCCTTTGACCGGGTCATCGAAAACGTACTCGCTGAACTTTACACTGAGTCAAATATTTACCGGAGGACAATTTTCCTCATAAAAGAAAAAGCGTTTATTTATTTTTTTCCTCTTCTTTTTCACTTTTGTTAAATATGTTTTTAAACTATTTTCTATTCTAATCTATTTTCTATTTTAATCTATTATAATAAAATACATATATGTCTAGTTATCGTGTCACACCGTTGCATTCCTTGTTAATGATATTATTTTGAGCATGGTTACTTACGTTTCTGGCATTTTTGTTTTTTATGTAATTTTCTAAATTACTAGTATAGCTATAACTTAATTTGATTGAATTCCTATTGAAAATTTTGTTTAATTTTTAGTCTTTTGGAAAGTGTTCATTGATTAATTTAAAAAATAGTTGTTCTATCTTAGTTTTTACTTCCAAGTTAAACGGTGGGTTGAACCAAATAATGTTATGATTTCTGTTATTAATTTTCGTTTGTTTTTTTTAGCTCAGGTTTGTATTCTAAAATGTTCTTATGGCCAGTTTTTTTTAAAGGCATTTTTATAATCTTTTACCTTTCCATCAAAGATTGCTTTGTTTGATGAATTTTTTGATAGGCCGTGCTCTATTTCCTTATGAATGTGTTTGATTACATTTGTTGGATGGTTCGATCTTGTGTTTATGTACTTTAAAGTTGTGAAGTTGCATTTGTTTTCATATATGGAGAGACACTGCCAGCTTGTAAATTAAATTCTACATTTATATATAAGACGACTGTCTTAATTGTTTCAACTACTATTTCGAAATCTTGATCTTTGAAGAGTTTGAAAAGCATTTTTCTTATTCTATCATTCTCTCTTTTGTTGTCCGGT
The DNA here is from genome assembly GCA_037127315.1 of Ascarosepion bandense. Taxonomy (NCBI): domain Eukaryota; kingdom Metazoa; phylum Mollusca; class Cephalopoda; order Sepiida; family Sepiidae; genus Ascarosepion; species Ascarosepion bandense. The sequence continues at coordinate 1,188,878 of JBBBDQ010000171.1, forward strand.
GCTACCATTAATCTGTCACCTCTTGTATAACCCATGCTTGGATATCATGCATGCCATCAAACCTATTCAGAAATATAAAAAATCCTGCTCTCTACAACCACTTTCTAAAATCAATTGTTAAAAATATCTTTGAGCGAGTGAAGCCTATGGATCTTGGTAAAAGTCATCCTTCTTTGGACTTTGTAGATGGTACTACAGAATCACAAATTATTTCATAGTCCTTGTTTTATTCCTTTATTTCTTATTTATGGACGTGTTTTGTTATGCTTGTTGGAGGGTTAGATCTTGTGTTGACGTACTTTAAAGTTGCATTTGTTTTCATATATGTAGTGACACTACCAGTTTGTAAATTAAATTCTACGTCTAAATATTGGACTACCTTATTTTCTTCAACTACTCTTTCAAAATCTAGATCTTTGAAGAGTTTGAAAAGCATTTTTCTTATTTTATCATTCTCTCTTTTGTTGTCCAATGCTATCATTAATCTGTCACCTCTTGTATAATCCGTGGTTGTCTATGTGGATTATTTCATTAATTTTACTTTGAACATGTATTCCCATCAATTCTGAAATTTCAGCTCTGTCAAACAAACCTTGTGGTACACCAAATGCACCTTTTTTATTTTTTTAATCCATGCTTTACCATTATGGAATAGCATGGATTTTTGGCAATGTAGAATTATATTTATATGGTCATATGGTATATCTATGTACCGTTTAGCAAAATTTAATACTTACAGTAAGCCTTTTTCAGATATTGATGGGTAAAAGTTTTTAATGTCATATTTTATGAAAGAACATTTGCTTTGTTTGAATTTTTTGAAACCAAGAAAACAATCAACTATATTTTCCCACTGGTTGGTTCGAGTAGCAATTCTCAGTCAGTCAAAATGTTTTTTAATATTTGATGGCTTATCTTACCTGCTTCAGTTTTTGTTCTGTTTATGAGCCAGTAAGAGGGGCTGTTAGGAAAATTATTTTTGTAGGCTTTTATCATTAGCAAGGCTTGCTTACCAGTCAAAATTTGTATATTGTTGGTTAAATTTAGCCTTTGTGTAATAATTTTATCTTTTTTGTTATTTTCAATATAGGAATCTGAATGTTTTTTGTAAGATTTGGTGATTTCTTCTTTTATTTTTTTTTGTATTCCTTTGGACATATACATCATTAGATTTGTCTCCTTTAATGTATTTTCTGATTTTTTTATTTTTTGTACTTCAGGGTTTTCTGTTTTTTGAAAGTTGTTGATTTTTTTTAAATTTTGATTCAGTCTAATTTAGAAATCATATCTACCTCTTGAGTCAGTCTGTACCCACCAAGGTGTACAACCTCTACTTGATGGCATCAATGTGGATAAAGGAAATCAGCAAAATCAGCAGTGAACTGGTACAGGATTGTAGCATTTGCTCAGTTTGTGGCTCAGGTCATATCAGTCCATTGGTGGCGACGACCACCACCTTGCAGTCATGTATGTCCAGGTGAAGGAGCTGGGGAGGGTGGTACCTTTAGCAGCATAAAGGGGGCTATGGTTTCTGCATTGGGGTGATGGCCACCATCATTGCAGTGCTGTGGGGGTGGCAGATTCCAGGTCCTAGTTTATACTTCTGCATGCCGTGATGTCACACAGTCATGATCTACAAGTCAACCTGTTCTCTGCGGCAGCTGCTTGTTGTCATTCTAGCTGCTCATTTATCTCTCTCTTTCCCATTCCACTTTGTGCATCATTTACTAAGGCTTTCCCTTGTGTTGCTACCCCATCATTACCAGCACGTTGGTTGGGAAGCAAAATGGCTCATCCCCTGGTACTTTGTGGAGTGCCATGTGTAAGCAGTGTGTGTATGGCCCCTTTTTCAAGTGACTCTCAGGCGCATCCATCTCACCCGTTGCTGAGCATCTTTCTCAGTGTGGGGAAGTGTGTTCATCCAGCAGCAAACGGTTGACTTGGAACTAGTATGAAACAGGGAAATCCAATTGTCTAATTAAAACTAAGCATCATGTGGTCGGTCGACCCATACAGACACAATGTGATTTCTGTCCAGTGCTCGGAATGTAAAAATGAAGAAATTCAACCAAACACAGATAAACAGCATGAGTAACTACCTTTGCCTATTGTCTGGTCTCAAAAAAGAGGCCACTATCTTAGCAGCCCTCTGTACCTTGTCGAATTTAATGACATACCGCTATGCTGGATCCCCCACCTGCTCCTGTGAGTCCCTGATTGAAGACTTTCACAAGAGATTGGACACCAAGGGTATGCAGAGTTATGAACATGTGCCAGCCATCAACAGTTGGCTCGAGCATGCTCCAATGAATTTAGCTAGCTTCAATTTCCAGGAGTCCATAGGAGTTTGGTTGAGCTGTATGTGCACACCCACTTGGTAATCCCAGGGGGTGGGGTCAGAAAGTCTCTTCATTATGAAAATATGGTGGCTCTGCTTCCACGAGCCTGTCCCATATTGCCCAAGCCTGTTCGATTGGGAGCAGTCTTCAAATAAAGCATCATGATAATGTTGTAAAGCACGTGGAACAAAACACGTTTTTGTAGTCATAAAGGAGCAGAAATTCAATACTACGCATGGCATGAGTAAGCCTGAACTCACAATTCTGACTGACCAGGGTATAGTGTTGCTGGACGTATAAATTCAATATTACTCAATATGCCTGCAGCAGGGAAAAAAATTGGGAAGTACAATCAGCCCTTGGACGCCATCTGTAAGTAGGGAGGCGCCCATACAGACATTAAAGTCAAGGCTCTAACATAACTGGCAAAGGCCAGTTTCCGAGCAGTCCTAGAATTTTGAATCCATCTTGCATTTTTATAAATATCTCCCATTCATCCATGAACTGAATTGTGTTGGCATATGTGGTCTGGTACCTTTGTTGTACATCTCAAGATTCATGACAAAATTCAATGAAGGGTCTGTAATGTTATCAATCCTGACAAGGCATTTTTACTTCAGTCATTTTCTCACCAACATAAGATGTTTTCATTCTGTGCTTTCTAGGAATATTTTCATGGCATCTCGTTAAGATGACATGATAAGCAAAATTCTATGGTGACAGTGACACAACTTTCCTTGCATTAAATGTAGCAATTATTTTGATATAGTTGCTCCACTTCATGTCAGTTTAAAATAGGTGAAGACCTAGAGTGTTTCTCTCCTAGAACTTAGCATCAACCATTTTGATGGCCGGAAGAAAAGGTTCTCTATAGTGATTAAATGAAAACAATTTTGTTTGGAGGCTTTTTCTAGGATACGCAATGAGAAAAGAAGACTTTGATATTCACAGGGTATATGGAAGAGGGAGAAAGGAAACAACATCTATCTGTGGAAGCAAATGTCTCTGCCTAAGGTGCTTGTGTAAATGGTTGACAAAATAAAAATTAGGAGGGAAAGCAAAAAGATAAACTTTTCTAAGAGCTACAAAAGGCAGGAAGTTGTAGAGAACCATAATCATCCTGAAGGAACATGGCACACAGAAGAAGAATATTTGTGAACTTATTTGTTCCTTTCAAGTCTATGAAAATTAATAGGTAAATGGCAAAGATTATGAGATACAACCCTTGGGAAGATCAGAAAATGTTAAAACTGAAGCAATGTCATAAAAGTAACAAAGATAATCTGTGAAATAATGAAAAGATTTAATCTCAGAGCTTCAGAGATTAGGATATCCTTCGTTATTTATTTTATTTAAAAAAATTGCAGAATGTCTGCTGCTTGATTTTGTTTTAAGAATGAACTTAATAATTTCTTTTATTTTTTGTTACTTGTCATAAAAAAACAACTTTTTTATAAAATGATAAATAGCTTGCTAAAGGTTTAATAGTCAGATTAAGAAGTTTTGTTTCCGTTAGCTTCTGATAACACAAAAATAAATGATATTCAATGTACATTTCCATTTAAGTAAAAGGAATTCTGCCTGAAGACAGCTAGCTTTACTTTCTGTATTTTTTTTATTATTGGCCGTTTACTTATGAATATATATTTATTTTTACAATTTTGATTTGTTAACTATTGCTAAATACACTGATGGAAAATAAAAGTGAAACAATATCTGTTTCAGTTTACTTAAGTTTAACCCTTTATTAGTCACATGAAACACTGTCACAGAATTAGTATGCAAGACTTTCACAAGACCCTAATGTATATGAAATTTTTCTCTAAAAATATTTGGGTAAAAAAATTGAAAATAATAATTACACAGTTTATCAAATTTTAACTTAAAAAAATTACTAGGCTAAGAGTAGTTTAATAATTCCGAATCTGTAAACCGTTTTTCTCTATCAAGTCTCAATTTTTTGAAAATCGCATACTAAAATTTTATAATTTTTTGTAAATTAAGGCTTTTTAGACCAAATACTATTTAAGTGATTTAAAATAAAAGTTTATTAATTGTTTACCATATTTTACAAATATATACAACTATATTTAGATTCGCAAAGAAAATATACTATTTTAACTATTTTACATGGTAAAATGTTCCAAAAAGTTGTAAAATTAACTTAAATTGCAAGAAAAAGGGATACACAAAAACAAATCTAAACTGTGAGCTATGTTTAATGGTACTTAGGATTCTTCTTATGCTTGCTACCAGGCTCATCACGTTGTAGATTCCAAATAAAATCTGCCAACATAGCTGGGCTCCACTTTCCTTTGTAATGAGTTTCCATTACAGTTATGTCTTGGTGAAATCATTCACTGTGTTCATCACTTAGATCTGATTTTCTGGAAAAAATGAAAGATGGGAGTGGAGAAAATGGACCTTTAGTGACATGTTACATCCCAATCTCTGATTCGACTTAATCAAAGCCACTAAAACTTTATAATCTGCAGTCTTATACTTTTCAAAAAAACTGTTGCATACTCTCTTGAAGCTAACCCATGCTGCTAGTTTCAGTTCAGTCATAGTATCATCAAAAGCATCATCAAGCATAAGTTTTCTAATCTGTGGACCAACAAATACACCTTCCTTTACTTTTGCATCACTTAATTTGGGAAACTTTCCTCTCAGATACTTAAAAGCAGATTTATCATTGTCTAGGGCCTTTACAAATTGCTTGATTAACCCTAATTTAATATTCAAGGGAGGGAGAATGTTTTTTCTTTTTCCACGAGTGGTTCTTGAATGACATTGTGGGAGCCTGGTGTACCATCTCTGGGTTCCCATTCTGAGCGTATGTAATGTTCTTTTTTAGCGTGGCTATCCCATTTGCATAGGAAGCACATATATTTTGTGAAACCTAATTGAAGTCCACTCAAAAGTGCAACCACTTTTAAATCACATAAGATTTGCCATTTATGCTCTTTGTACTTTATCTTTTCTAGAATAAATGCCAAATTTTCATAATTCTCTCTTAAAACCATCAAATGGGTAACTGTAATTGATGGTAGGGTGTTTTCATTATGCAAAAGTACAGCTTTTGTACTGTAAAGTGAAGAATTGATAAACAGTCTCCATTCAGTAGGGTTGTAACTCAAATTCAAATCCATGAACAGTCTAAGAATGTTATTACAATATGACAAATTGTTTTCTAAAGAAAATCTATATACAAAGTCATCAGAATGTGATCTGAACTTGCTTACTCGAACATCTTTATGAAACATATTCTTTTCTTGTTGCTGCAAAGCTAACACTTCACTCTGATGTTTTGTTAAATTGAGATCTCTCACGAGGTCATTTAGCTCGGCTTGGGTGAACAGACTTGGTTTTGATTTTGAAGCTTCCATCTCTAAAGATTCATCATGCTTAAATGAAGATGTGCCTTCTGATTCTGACTGTTCAGAATCGAAAAATTCCAATAAATCTTCAGCCTTTGGTCTTGATAGAACAGGAATTTCTTCAGAATGTGGCACAGGATGGATTGCTGATCTAAGATTTGTGTATTTGACAGATTTTTTAGTTTTTTCGTGATACCTGAAATAAAAATAGCACGTGAATATCATTTTACTTTATTTAAAAGGTTAATGAGTACCAAGACTAAAGGTAAAACTAGAATTTAATTAAAAATATGAAGTTGATATATATTTACTATGTGCTTTAGTAAGACAGAAATAGCAATCTTCAGTGTAATTTTGCGGCTCTTTTCAGACCATCGGAATACAGAATTTGAGGCCTTTTCCAGAATCATTTGCCCATTTTGATACAGCAAAGAAACAAAATGAGCAGCATATATGTGGTACTCATTTCTTGTCTTGATCTCCCACTTCAAATTTTGAAAGATAGTTTATAAAGCTTTTTGACATAATTTGATATTTTTTGCTTGTAAGCCTTTGTTATTACACATCCACAAATATAACAAAAATTTTCTGGATTGTTATTACAAGTGTCTCTATGCAATTTAATTTATTTAAGTATTATATCTACCTGAAAAAAAAAAAATATATATATATATATTAAAATATATTAAGTAATTTTGAAACTTACATGTAAAGGTAAAATTTAAATAATAATGTAAAAATTTCAGTCACGATTTATGTAAAAAATGAGACCTGATAGGCAAAAATGCATGTCATTTTCTTAATCTATGCAAAAAATTACCTTGGAAAAAATCCTTTTCTGCTCAGTAATTTTTTAGTTGTTTGACAGTGTTATTATTTATTAATGATCTATCGAAATCTAATCTAAACCTAATCTAATCTAAATCTAATCCTAATCTAAACTTATTTATAAATGGAACTTTGTCTGTGTGTGTGTGTCTCCATTACCTATAGACTCCGAAACGGCTGAACCAATTTTCTTGAAAATTTACACAGTTGTACTATAAGCATTTGCAAGTGTTCTTAGCTAGGTTTTTGTCAAGGTACCCCTGATAAATATTGATAATCAAAAAAATCGGGTTATAGAAGGAGTGGTTTGATTTTAATCAAATTTGATAAACTCATAGACAAAGACACAAGAAACAATATTCAGAAGTTTCAAGGTTGCAGTTCTTACAATAGTGCAGAAAATCAAAAATATATATATATAAAAGGCAAGATGTTTGTGTGTGTGTCTGTTTATCTGCCTCTATGTCTGTATTTTCAGCCCTTTCATTTTAGTTTTTGCTTCGGGTTTGGTTCTAAGTAGGTATAATTGTAGTTTTTAGTCTCAGCCATGATACCATTTACTCAGAGGACTTATTTAGTCTTCAAAATTCAGTTTACGACAAAAAAACTTATTTGATATCGATACTAGGAAATCAAAATTTGACTTACATCCATTCATTTTTTCTTTCAGTCTATGGTTTCGCTTTAACTGGAAACAACTATTGCTTTTTAGTCTTTCGTGCCAACATCCAAAGAGTCTGAGCTCCAGGATCATGGATTAATTTTAAAGCTTTCATTACACTTGAGCAATGCCGGGCTATACTGCTAGTCATATATAATTTTTGATGATTTTCTGCTAAAGAATAAAAGCTAATGATAAAATATATATTAAAAAAGTGAGGCTACCGAGTGTGTGGTACTAAGCTATACCCTATTTAGCTTATTGTTTTACATTTTACATCATTTTACAGTCAAAATGGCGAGATGTAGCCATAGATTTTGTTAATCATTTCTTCTCACTTAGGGAAATTTTTTCTGGTTTTTTGCTTTTCAGTCAACTTTGATCTTCAAAAATTTAAATGCCATGTAAAGCATTATCTTCTGTCGTCTTAATTCTTGTTCTTTTATTGCCAGCTCTACTTAATAATGTTTTTTACTGATATTCTCAAGCACTTAGTAAGCACTCTTAGTACTGTAGGGTTTTTAAACACCTCATTTAAAATATTATGGCTATATCATTCAATTCTTAATTTATTCTGTTATTGACTTGAGTGTTCTTTCTGGTTTTTATAGATAAATGAAAAAAAAATAAAAGGTATTATTCTTAAAAAATCAAACTAAAATCAATATTAAAAAATTAATTAAAAAAATTAAAAAAATTGTTTTATTTTCAGTCTACAAATATAATTGTTTGTAATTCAAACAAATAGTATGACGATGATAATGACTAAAACCAGAAAGTTTTTTGTAATTAGCAAAATTATACAAAACTATCTTGAAATACTAAATAGTAAATTTATTCAATAAAATTGCCATTGGCTTCGAACACAGCCTCTAAACAACTTTGAAATCTCCAGCAACTCTTCTGGTTATTCTCCTTGTTTAAGTTGGTTAATGTTACTATAACCCTTGCCTTCAGTCCGTTTTTTGTATTACAAGAAGTTTCGTTGGTCTTTCGCTCAACCTGCATCCCACACATAATAATCAAGGGGGTTGTAATCTGGGGAGTTAAGTGGCCAGATGTAAGGTGTGAGGTGTAGTCACAAAAATTGTCTGACAGACATAACTGCATTCTCCTGCTTGTGTGGCGTGATGCAAAGTTCTGCTGCCAGACATAGGGTTTTCTAGCAACCACCCTCTTGACACAGGATAGCACTCCCTCCTGACGACACTTGACGTAGGCCTTTCTGTGGAGTCTGAAGCTCTTACCAACAAATTTGGGAGTTCTTTTCTTATCAGAGGTATTAATAATAATTTTTGCTTCCATTTTTCATAAATTTTTATAATTGTTGGCTACATCATCAGCATGTCTGTAAAAGTTGCTGTAATGATTATTGAATGATAAAACATCTATTTAATGATTACTGAATGATAAAACATGTCTATTTAAGATTCTTCTTTATTATTTAATGATTACTGAATGATAAAACATGTCTATTTAAGATTCTTCTTAAATAGACATGTTTTATAATTCAGTAATCATTAAATAGATGTTTTATCATTCAATAATCATTACAGCAACTTTTACAGACATGTTAATCTAATGGCAGCTAAGAATGATTATATCTGTTTTATATCACTATATCGTTGTTTCTTTGACAAGGATATTAGTAAAGAAACTTTCACCACCAGTGTATCATCTTTAGATTTATTTAAGTTTAATATTTCAACGAATGTGTTAGTGGAATTAATGCTTCATTAAATAAAATATAATTCATCATAGGAGATAGCATTCTAAAATGTGTATAAAATATTGATGATACATATAAAATATTTTGTATGTTTATTCCCAGTGCTTTCAATCTTACTGATATTGTTCGCCCAAGCGTGTATCACGTATGGCACTTAACTGACTGACTATATAAAAGTACAAAGAATCTGACATTTTAACTGAGCAGTTCATTCTGATTTTGAAGTTTTGTGGGAACACTCTTATGACATTCTTACTCATCAGGGCAAACTAACTCTGACGACTGAGAACATAATAATGGTGTCCTAAAAAAAATTCAAAGTCAGCCAAAACTTGCTCAGTTAAAGTGATAGATTCTTTGTGCTTGTGAATGCTCTATCTCTACCCTGATATTGAGCACTTTATGATAAAAAGAAACTGCTTGCCAAAATACATTTTATCAGGAAAAGCACTGAAAAAACAATCTTGGCACTAAACATTATCACAACTCAACACTAACATCATAAATTTATAAAAATGGCTTGGAAGTAAATCCCAAAGGATTTTATTAATATTAAATATTGACACTGATCCAGCCAGAAGGCTCAATGTAATTAAATTTATTTAGTTACACAGCCAATAAATATTCAAAATTTCAAATTTTCTCAAACTGGATGGCCAATCTAAAATTCTAAACTTCCCTTTCCCGAATATTTTGGGAAATGAAAGAGAAGAGACTTAATCCAATAGTGAGTTGGAAATTAATAGGTTCTGCCTGCACCCCCAATAACCTTTAGGGTAGATGCAATCTACGATTAGTCGAAAAAAATTAAAATATTAAAATATTCTAAGTAAGATTTGCTTTTGAACTTAAAAGAATTTATAAGAAACTGACGTCATAGATTTAAATTCAAGTTCAAACTTCCTAATAAGTAATCTAAAATTAAAATTCTTTAAAATATTTGTTTCTTTTCTTCTAATTAGCCGTATAATTATTTTATATAATAACTTCCCTTTCTTAAATCGATATTCCTTTTAGTTCTATCATTTTAATTTTTAACTTGAGTTATGTTTAACTAGTTTGTTTTAGTATTAATGCCTTCAGAGATTTAAACTTAAGTTTGAATTTCCTAATAATTAATCTAAAATTAAGATTCCTTAAAATAGTTGTTTCTTTTCTTCTTATTAGCCGTATAATTATTTTATATAATAACTTCTCTTTCTTAAATCGATATTCCTTTTAGCTCTATAATTTTAATTTTTAATTTAAGTTATGTTTAACCAGTTTGTTTTGGTATTCACATTATTTGTGGCCCTTTAACAATAGTTTTGAAAAACCCAAATTTCATCTGACCTATTTCTTCCTTATTTTTAATTTATTTTATTGTATATTTTTTTCATTACTGTCACCCATGTGGCAAATCTAATATGTTCCTCTAGCAATGATCTGTCCTTTTTTTCCCCTTATTCCCTATCCTTACTTACATTTTTTACACACACACAAACAAGTAAAATTTATTTCCTCTATAATGTTTTGGTCTCACTGATGAGATGGGTGTTAAATTTATTCATCGAAATGGCCATCCAATTTAAGAAATTTTGAAAGTTTTTTAATATGTAATAGTATATATATATATATATATACTTTCTTTACAACCTTATTTCAAAAGGTATTGAAACTTATAATTATCTTCCTCACCAACACACATTAAGAACATACAATTCTCATTCCATATTCAACACAGAAATTTACTCTAACAGTTTCTTTTCTCATACTTCCAGACTGTGAAATTCCCTTCCACATGACTGCTTCCCCAACGACTACAATCTCCAGGAGTTTAAATGTAAGGTCAATAGACATCTCCTAACACAATAACTCACTTCCATTCTTTCAAACACTCTTCCCATCCTCCCAACTACCTATCACCCACCTTCTGACATTTCCCATATCTAACCACTCTTTCTATTTACCTTCCCCTATGTAGCCCCAAGTGCAATAGTGGCAGTGGAATGCCTTGCTTGGGGTGAAACGATTTAAAAAAAAAAAAAAGTTTGTGAAAAGGTAAATGACATTGATATTTCATATATGTATTTCCTCTTTTTATTTTTTGCCTGCTAATGAATTGAATTTTTTAAACTGTTTCATTCTCTGTCAAATTCTTTTCAGTTATTGCCAGTCCCTCCTTTTAATGTGGGCAGCAGGATAAC